>JAVGWX010000009.1:94465590-94891770 GCA_036924085.1 Ariolimax columbianus
TCTGCTCCAGCCATCCTCTAGTTTGAATCTACCTCCATTTAGTTGTTATTGGCACGAATCACTCTGAATTCTTGTCACTCAAAATGTCGCAGCAAGACCTGCTAGCCTCCGTCACTAACCCCTCCCCGCCCCCCCCCCCCCCGCCGCCCCCCACTACCCAAATCGAAACGCCAGAGTGGTCAGCTCCTACCCCTTCCCTGATTTCCTTAGTCGACTTAGTATCGAGACGGTGAGTGACCTTGACGTAGTGTCGAGACGGTAAGTTTCCTTGGCATGGTGTTGAGACGGTGAGTGACCTTGGCGTAGTGTCGAGACGGTAAGTGACCTTGGCGTAGTGTCGAGATAGTGAGTGACCATGGCGTAGTGTCGAGACGGTAAGTAACATTGGCGTAGTGTCGAGACGGTAAGTGACCTTGGCGTAGTGTTAAAATGGTGTGTGACCTTGACGTAGTGTTGAGGCAGAGAGTGACCTTGGCGTAGTGTCGAGACCTTGAGTGACCTTAGCGTAGTGTCGAGACGGTGAGTGACCTTGGCATAGTGTCAAAACGGTGTGTGACCTTGACGTAGTGTTACGACGGAAAGTGACATTGGCGTAGTGACGAGAATGAGAGTGACCTAGACACACATTCAGGTACCTTTGTTCTCAAAGTCGCTGACCACATAACACCTGCGATAAACGCTCTTGCTCCAGCTGAAACTGTTTCAACGTCGCTTTCACCAACCCCCAACCACCAATCAACAATCACCAATTAACAACCCCAACGCAAATCACATATCACCAATCACCAATCACCAACCAACAACCACCAGTCAAATATCACCAACTACCAATCACAAACCACCAATCACCAACCACCAATCACCAGCCACCAATCACCAACCACCAACCATAAATCACCAACTACAAATCACCAACCACCGACTACCAATCATCAATCACCAACCACCGACTACCAATCATCAATCACCAATCACCAGCCACCAACCACCAACCACCAGTCGCCAACCACCAACACACCTCCACCCATACCCACACACCCCCCAAACTCACACACTCCCACCCACACACACCCCACCCACACAACCCCATCCACACACCCATACACTCCCACCCACACCCACACACCCCACACACACCCCACTCACACAACCACATCCACACACTCACAACCCCACCCACACACCCCACCCACACACCACCCCACCCACACACCCCCACACAACCCCACCCACACAACCCACCCACACACCACCCACACCCACACACCCCCACCCACACACCCCACCCACACACCACCCACACCCACACACCCCCACCCACACAACCCATCCACACACCCCCACTCACACCCACACATATTTGTTCCACTCCAGTGTTACCAGGTCCGAGGAGAGCACCGACTGTTCTCTGCCAGAAATGTAAGAGGAGACTAACGAGGGCTTGGCACGGGGCTGACTATCCAATACTGTAGAAAAGTCGAGTTAGACACACCGGAGTAGATTTGGGAAAGTCAACACTTGATGAAATGGTGTTTATCGAACTCCTATGCTCCACTCCGATCTGGCAGGATTTTAGTGATGATTGTGAAATATTTTGTCGAATGGTACTTGTTGTTACTGCATTGTTATGTTATTAATTGTTGCTGATGGATAAGGAAGAGACGACTCTATCAAAGAACTGCGCCCAATCTCACCTCCCCAGACGGACTAGGTACTGAACATAGAACATGGATCCGAATTGTAAAACAAGACTTGTCTAAACAAGAAGTTTAGTTAAACAATTGTATGCGCTGGTAAACATTTCTGCATGAACTGTAAGACTACTAGGAGATTCAATGCACTCCACATCAAGAATCCGTGAAACAGACGGCAGTCGAACCTACACAACCTGATAACGAGGCCGACGGCTTAACCACTTCGCCACGGAATACCCTGCAATAAGGCTGGTATTCTATATGGGCTTTGTCGTCCGACAATAACTGCTAACCTAGTGTAGCGTTCATCAATAACTGTGCTATCATAGTTTAGCGCTCATCAATAACTGAACTAACCTAGCGTAGCGTTCATCAATAACTGTGCTAACCTAGCGTAGCGTTCATCAATAAATGTGCTAACCTAGCGTAGCGTTCATCAATAACTGTGCTAACCTAGTGGAGGCAGCACCCGAGGCCGGAAGTCAGGTTGAAGCCCATTGTTTTGCACAGTTAGGGGGTCTCTATAATGTTGATGTGGCCGACTAGTCATCAAAGTCGGGACATTATCACAGGATGGCATGGCTAGAGGAAAGCATGTCTGTGGACAAATAAATGAGGACACAATTCTGAAGCTAGAACAGAGAGTTTATCAACCAGAGACAATATGACAGACCTTAGATGTAGGGACAATACATAGGAAGAGCTTAGACATGTTTTAACGTTTAACAGAGTTGGGAGGAAGAGCTTATACATGTTTTAACATTTAACAGAGTTGGGAGGAAGAGCTTAGACATGTTTTAACGTTTAACAGAGTTGGGAGGAAGATACTAAGAGCTTAGACATGTTTTAACATTTAACAGAGTTGAGTGGAAGATAGAAAGAGCTTAGACAACCATTTTTCTTTCTTTTGATTTAACTAGGGACCCGTCAGTGCAGCTTAACTCAGTCCCGCCAGAATTGAAGTAACCAAAACGAACCACGTACGGTTTTGTCTCGAATCACGCAGGGGGGAGTTTAGCTAATCGTTTGTAACTTTCAGGTAACACCAGCCATGTGTCCACACCTGGACCGAAACGGTGATAGACGGGTACACTTGTTGCCGCCAACAAATCCACGTCATCTGGAAACCACGCGAGCAGAATGGGCGATAATTGGAAACAAGCGGATTAAACGCGGGCCGTTTTGGAAATCACGCGATCTGGGGATGGAGATCCTGGTTGAAAGAAGTGAGACACATTACATGAGAACACTTTGGAGATAGACGCTCGGTGGAGGGCAAGTTATGGAGATAGACGCTCGGTGGAGGGCAAGTGATGGAGAGAGACGCTCAGTGGAGGGCAGGCGATAGAGAGTGACACTCAGTGGAGGGCAAGTGATGGAGAGAGACGCTCAATGGAGGGCAGGCGATAGAGAGAGGCGCTCGGTGGAGGGCCGCGATGGAGAGAGACGCTCAGTGGAGGGCAGGCGATAGAGAGAGACGCTCAGTGGTGGACAGGTGATGGAGATAGACGCTCGGTGGAGGGCCGGCGATGGAGAGAGACGCTCAGTGGAGGGCAGGCGATAGAGAGAGACGCTCGGTGGATGGCCGGCGATGGAGAGAGACGCTCAATGGAGGGCAGGTGATGGAGAGAACGCTCAATGGAGGGCAGGCGATAGAGACGCTCGGTGGAGGACAGGTGATGGAGAAAGACGCTCGGTGGAGGGCAGGTGATGGAGATAGACGCTATGTGAAAGAGAGGTGATGGAGTAAGGCAGATTTTAGTTGAGAACCACAGAGAGGGAACATTTCACTTGAGAGACAGAGAGAGAACACTTTACTTCAGAGACAGAGAGAGAACACTTCACTTCAGAGACAGAGAGAGAACACTTCACTTCAGAGACAGACTAGAGCAGACACACGGAAACAAGCAGTTGAATTTTACAGTTTTTGAGTTGAGATTTAAATGACGGAGATATGCACTTGAGATCGACACGCAGCAAGCAAGGTAACTACCCTCAAATTATGTATTGTTCGTAAATACAAGTCGTCAGGAGCGTATACAGGCAGTCTTCCAATGATCCCATGGATCATATTTCATGTAGTCTATCCTGACCACGTTGAGACCACTTTGATCTACCTCCGACAAAGAGGAACAAGACCCCGGGCGTCGTACTTGAGTTTAGAACCTACGAACTTCACAATCAGCGACAATCCGCAACGAAATTCGATCGCAGCAGGCCAGATTAGGAGAGGAGAAAGATCCGGTCAATAACAGTATCGATAAGGTTAGATTTAGAGGTAGGGGTGTTTTAGATAATCGTGTGAGAGAAAGAATTTCAGTTGTTAGAGAGTTTATAGTTGGTAGGGTTACTGGAATAAAGAATCTGTTGTATTGTGTTGATATTTAGTGTTACTTTAATTTGTTTAGAGTGAAATAGAATAGAGCAGACACGTTTATCGTCTGCGACAGAGCGTCATCAAATCGGTCGGCTCTGGTACAAAAAGTCTTATCAAACATTAATAGACAATTTATCAAACAATGAAAAGTCTTATCAATCTTGAACAGACAATTGACAATACAAGAAGATGTGGTACCATAAACATCTTGATAGTGAACGTTGAAGAAAGCTGGCTGATCTCGGGCCATTAGACTGGTTTCTTGTGCGGCCCTCGGACTAGTTTTAGTTTGAGATCTCTAGCAATGACTGGTAGGATTGTGTTCTAGCGATGGTTGGGCTGGACTGGGGTGGATAATGGGGCACCTGAAGGTGGCATGAGAGAGAGAGAAAGAGAGAGAGGAGAGAGAGACAGGGAACAATTAGAGAGCCGAAGTGAATGGTTCTCATGGAAAAAGGAATGGGTAAGTTGTACAGGGTCAATGGGACAGACACAGAGAGGGAACAGGCAGTGGGAAAATGGGAAAGAGAGATGGAGAGAGAGAGAGAGAGAGAGAGAGCTGTCACCAGATGTAGAGGGATTATGCACTCAAAGAGAAAGGGATGGGAGAGAGAGACAGAGGGGGGGGGGGGGAGACGGGATGAGAAGCTGAACGGGATGAGAGAGAGAGAGACAGGAGGAGACAAGATTAGAAGCTGAAAGGGATGGGTGAGAGAGACGGGGGAGACAGGATGAGAAGCTGAAAGGTATGGGAGAGTGAGACTGGGGGAGACAGGATGAGAAGCTGAAAGGGATGGCAGAGAGAGACGGGGGGAGACAAGATGAGAAGCTGAAAGGGATGAGAGAGAGACGGGGGAGACAGAATGAGACGCTGAAAGGGATGGGAGAGAGAGACGGGGGAGACAGGATGAGAAGGTGGAAGGGATGGGAGAGAAAGACGGGGGGAGACAGGATGAGGAGCTGAAAGGGAATAACGTGTATGTGGTCCAGCAGACACCGATCCGAGACAAGACAGCCAGTGCAGCAAAGAAACAGAAAACACATACAGCAAGGAAACAGAAAACACATACAGCAAGGAAACAGAAAACACATACAGCAAGGTAACAGAAAACACATATGTAGCAGACCCCACAGTTTGCCCTAGGGTTATTCTAACTTAGAACACTATCACACTCATCCACATCATCCATGACCACACACTGCAAATAATATAGCGCACAGCAGATGGCATATTTATTATATAATACTTATACCAGAAAAATGAGTAGTGAAATTACAAACACAATACAATACATATCATCTTAACTAAATATTCCTATATTATATATATGTTAAAATACATATTAACTAAAACGGAAATTTTAAGCATTAGCTATTGATGAAATTCCAAACTATCTAAAACCCGGTCTATTGCCTTACTCCCATCACACATACATCTCTTTAACTGTGTCCTCAACACACCTTATCAAAACCTTCCTCACTCAAATCCCCTCAGGTGGGCGATCTGGACATACCGTGTTCACATTGTGTCCTGCTTACAACACACGTTCAGATTATCTATTAATACAAAACTCACACAGCTATTTGAGCGATCCTGTTCTATCACTAACATTCGTACAACAGTTTATCAATCGCTCCTCTACGCTCCTCTATCTAAGTCGGTGAGCTAAACCAGACTCCTATCTACATTCACTCTCTCGCTCTCCTCTCCTCTCCATCCAGCCTCCTGAGCTAAACTTTGTCTCGAGTTATATACACTCAAGCAGAATCAGAGCTGACCAATGGATCTAGGAGGATGGCTCTTTTCAGTCGTTATTGGAAAAAAATACTTTGCACACCTGTCACTTATCTATCGCAGCAAGTTCCGCTGCCAATACGTCTGTCACTTACCCCCCACTACCCAAATCGGAACGCCAGTAGTCAGCTCCTACCTGTCCACATTCTTTGCCCCAACTCTGTTTTTCTTTGTTGGGACGGTGAGTGACCTTGACACGCATTCAGGTAGCTTTAAGCTTTAACATGTTCAGGTACCTTTGTTATCAGCAACCACATCACCCCTGTACTAAACTCTCTTGCTCCGGCGGGAACTGTTACACATACAGCAAGGAAGATCTTTATCGATGGACAGTGATCATGTCTGTGTGTGTATGTGCGCGCGTTTGTGTGCGTGTGTGTGTGTGCGTGTGTGTGTGTGCGCGTGTGTGTGTGCGTGTGTGTGTGTGCGTGTGTGGGTGCACGCGAGTGTGTGTATGCGTATGTTTGTGTACATGTGTGTGTGTGCGCGTATGTGTGTGTGCGTGTGTGTGTGCGCGTGTGTGTGCGTGTGTGTGTGCGCGTGTGTGTGCGTGTGTGTGTGTGTGTGTGGGTGTGTGCCTGTGTGTGTGAGTGTGTGTGTGTATGTGTGTGCGTGTATGTGTGCGTGTGGTGTGTGTGCGTGTGTGTGAGCGTGATTGTGTGTGCGTATGCCTGTGTGTGCGTGTGTGTGTGTGTGTGCGTGTATGTGTGTGCGTATGGGTGTGTGTGTGTGTGGTGTGTGTGCGTGTGTGTGTGTGTGTGTGTGCGCGTGTGTGTGTCTGTGAGGCTCACAACAAGAACAAACAAAACAAGAACCCACAAGAAGAACACACAAAACAAGAACCCACAAGAAGAACAAACAAAACTAGAACCCACAACAAGAACAAACAAAACAAAAACCCACAACAAGAACAAACAAAACTAGAACCCACAACAAGAACAAACAAAACAAAAACCCACAACAAGAACAAACAAAAAAGGAACCCACAACAAGAATAAACAAAAAAAAGAACCCACAAGAACAAACAAAACAAGAACCCACCACAAGAACTAACAAAAACAAAAACCCACAACAAGAATAAACAAAAAAAGAACCCACAACAAGAACAAACAAAAAAGGAACCCACAAAAAGGATAAACAAAAAAAAGAACCCACAACAAGAACAAACAAAACAAGAACCCACGACAAGAACAAACACAAAAAAACCCACAAAAAGAATTTTAAAAAAGAACCCAATACAAGGATAAACAAAACAAGAACCCACAAAAAGAACAAACAAAACAAGAACCCACAACATGAACAAACAAAACAAGAACCCACAACAAGAACAAACAAAACAAGAACCCACAACAAGAACAAACAAAACTATAACCCACAACAAGAACAAACAAAACAAGAACGCACAACAAGAATAAACAAAAAAAAGAACACACAACAAGAACAAACAAAACAAGAACCCACAACAAGAATAATCAAAAAAGAACCATAAAAAGGATAAACAAAAAAAAGAACCCACAAAAAGAATTTTAAAAAAGAACCCACAACAAGGATAAACAAAACAAGAACCCACAACAAAAATAAACAAAACAAGAACCCACAACAAGAACAAACAAAACAACAACCCACAACAACAACAAACAAAATAAGAACCCACAACAAGAACAAAAAAAACAAGAACCCACAAGAAGGAGAAACAAAACAAGAACCCACAACAAGAACAAACAAAAGTAGAACCCACAACAAGAAAAAACAACACAAGAACCCACAACAAGAACAAACAAAACAAGAACCCACAACAACAACAAACAAAACAAGAACTCACAACAAAAACAAACAAAACAAGAACCCACAACAAGAACAAACAATACAAGAACCCACATCAAGAACAAACAAAACAAGAACCCACAACAAAAACGAACAAAAAAAGAACCCACAATAAAAATAAACAAAACAAGAACCCACAACAAGAACAAAAAAAAGTAGAACCCACAACAAGAAAAAACAACACAAGAACCCACAACAAGAACAAACAAAAAAAGAACCTACAACAAGAACAAACAAAACAAGAACCCACTACAAGAACAAACAAAACAAGAACCCACAACACGAACCGACAAAATAAGAACCCACAACAAGAAATAACAAAACAAGAACCCACAACAAGAACAAACAATACAAGAACCCACATCAAGAACAAACAAAACAAGAACCCACAAGAAGAACAAACAATACAAGAACCCACAACAAGAACAAACAAAACAAGAACCCACAACAAGAACAAACAAAAGTAGAACCCACAACAAGAAAAAACAACAAAAGAACCCACAACAAGACCAAACAAAAAAGAACCCACATCAAGAACAAACAAAACAAGAACCCACTACAAGAACAAACAAAACAAGAACCCACAACACGAACCAACAAAATAAGAACCCACAACAAGAACAAACAAAACAAGAACCCACAACAAGAACAAACAAAAGAAGAACCCACAACAAGAACAAACCATACAAGAACCCACATCAAGAACAAACAAAACAAGAACCCACAATAAGAATAAACAAAACAAGAACCCACAACAAGAACAAACAAAACAAGAACCCACGACTAGAACAAACAAAACAAGAACCCACAAGAAGAACAAACAAAACAAGAACCCACAAAAAGAACAAACAAAACAAGAACCCACAACATGAAGAAACAAAACAAGAACCCACAAGAAGAACAAACAAAACAAGAACCCACAAGAAGAAAAAACAAAACTAGAACCCACAACAAGAATAAACAAAACAAAAACCCACAAGAAGAACTAACAAAACAAGAACCCACAACAAGAACAAACAAAACAAGAACACACAACAAGAATAAACACAAAAAAACCCACAAAAAGTATTTTTAAAAAGAACCCACAACAAGGATAAACAAAACAAGAACCCACAACAAAAATAAACAAAACAAGAACCCACAACAAGAACAAACAAAACAAGAACCCACAAGAATAACTAAACAAAACAAGAACCCGCAAAAAGAACAAACAAAACAAGAACCCACAACATGAACAAACAAAACAAGAACCCACAAGAAGAACAAACAAAACAAGAACCCACAAGAACAACAAACAAAACTAGAACCCACAACAAGAATAAACAAAACAAGAACCCACAAGAAGAACTAACAAAACAAGAACCCACAAAAAGAACAAACAAAACAAGAACCCACAACATGAACAAACAAAACAAGAACCCACAACAAGAACAAACAAAACAAGAACCCACAACAAGAACAAACAAAACAAGAACCCACAACAAGAACAAACAAAACTATAACCCACAAAAAGAACAAACAAAACAAGAACGCACAACAAGAATAAACAAAAAAAAGAACCCACAACAAGAACAAACAAAACAAGAACGCACAACAAGAATAAATAAACAAGAACCCACAACATGAACAAACAAAACAAGA
The DNA here is from genome assembly GCA_036924085.1 of Ariolimax columbianus. Taxonomy (NCBI): domain Eukaryota; kingdom Metazoa; phylum Mollusca; class Gastropoda; order Stylommatophora; family Arionidae; genus Ariolimax; species Ariolimax columbianus. Next base: position 94,474,922 of record JAVGWX010000009.1, read on the forward strand.
ACCCACAACAAGAACAAACAAAACAAGAACCCACAACAAGAACAAACAAAACAAGAACCCACAACAAGAACAAACAAAACTATAACCCACAAAAAAAACAAACAAAACAAGAACGCACAACAAGAATAAACAAAAAAAAGAACTCACAACAAGAACAAACAAAACAAGAACCCACAACAAGAACAAACAAAACAAGAACCCACAAAAAGAATAAACAAAAAAAAGAACCCACAACAAGAATAAACACAAAAAAACCCACAAAAAGAATTTTAAAAAAGAACCCACAACAAGGATAAACAAAACAAGAACGCACAACAAGAATAAATAAAAAAGAACCCACAAAAAGGATAAAGAAAAAAAAGGACCCACAACAAGAACAAACAAAACAAGAACCCAGGACTAGAACAAACAAAACAAGAACCCACAAAAAGAATAAACAAAAAAAAGAACCCACAACAAGAATAAACACAAAAAAACCCACAAAAAGAATTTTAAAAAAGAACCCACAACAAGGATAAACAAAACAAGAACCCACAACAAGAATAAATAAAAAAGAACCCACAAAAAGGATAAAGAAAAAAAAGGACCCACAACAAGAACAAACAAAACAAGAACCCAGGACTAGAACGAACAAAACAAGAAATCACAACAAGAACAAATAAAACAAGAACCCACAAGAAGGAGAAAAAAAACAAGAACCCACAACAAGAACAAACAAAAAAAAGAACTCACAACAAGAACAAACAAAACAAGAACCCACAACAAGAACAAACAAAACAAGAACCCACAAAAAGAATAAACAAAAAAAAGAACCCACAACAAGAATAAACACAAAAAAACCCACAAAAAGAATTTTAAAAAAGAACCCACAACAAGGATAAACAAAACAAGAACGCACAACAAGAATAAATAAAAAAGAACCCACAAAAAGGATAAAGAAAAAAAAGGACCCACAACAAGAACAAACAAAACAAGAACCCAGGACTAGAACAAACAAAACAAGAACCCACAAAAAGAATAAACAAAAAAAAGAACCCACAACAAGAATAAACACAAAAAAACCCACAAAAAGAATTTTAAAAAAGAACCCACAACAAGGATAAACAAAACAAGAACCCACAACAAGAATAAATAAAAAAGAACCCACAAAAAGGATAAAGAAAAAAAAGGACCCACAACAAGAACAAACAAAACAAGAACCCAGGACTAGAACGAACAAAACAAGAAATCACAACAAGAACAAATAAAACAAGAACCCACAAGAAGGAGAAAAAAAACAAGAACCCACAACAAGAACAAACAAAAAAAGAACCCACAACAAGAACAAACAAAACAAGAACCCACTACAAGAACAAAAAAACAAGAACCCACAATACGAACCAACAAAATAAGAACCCACAACACGAACCAACAAAATAAGAACCCACAACAAGAACAAACAAAACAAGAACCCACAACAAGAACAAACAATACAAGAACCCACATCAAGAACAAACAAAACAAGAACCCACAACAAGAACGAACAAAACAAGAACCCACAACAAGAACAAACAAAACAAGAACCCACAACATGAACAAACAAAACAAGAACCCACTACAAGAACAAACAGAACAAGAACCCACAACACGAACCAACAAAATAAGAACCCACAACAAGAACAAACAAAACAAGAACCCACAACAAGAACAAACAAAACAAGAACCCACAACAAGAACAAACAATACAAGAACCCACATCAAGAACAAACAAAATAAGAACCCACACCAAGAACAATAAAAAAAAGAACCCAAAATAAGAATAAACAAAACAAGAACCCACAACAAGAACAAACAAAACAAGAACCCACAACAAGAACAAACAAAAAAAGAACCCACAATAAGAATAAACAAAACAAGAACCCACATCAAGAATAAACAAAACAAGAACCCACAACAAGAACAAACAAAACAAAAAATCACAACAAGAACAAACAAAATAAGAACGCAAAACAAGAACAAACTAAACAAAAACCCACAACAAGAACAAACAAAACAAGAACCCACAACAAGAACAAACAAAACAAGAACCCACAACAAGAACAAACAAAACAACCCACAACAAGAACAAACAAAACAAGAACCCATAACAAGAAATAACAAAACAAGAACCCACGACAAGAACAAACAAAACAAGAACGCACAACAAGAATAAACAAAAAAAAGAACCTACAAAAAGAATAAACAAAAAAAAGAACCCACAACAGGAACAAACAAAACAAGAACCCACAAAAAGGATAAACAAACAAAAAAAACCACAAGAAGAACAAACAAAATAAGAACCCACGACTAGAACAAACAAAACAAGAACCCACAACAAGAACAAACAAAAAATAACCCACAACAAGAACAAACAAAACAAGAACCAACAACAACAACAAACAAAACAAGAACCCACAAGAAGAACAAACAAAACAAGAACCCACAACAACAACAAACAAAACAAGAACCCAGAACAAGAACAAATAAAACAAGAACCCACAACAAGAACAAACAAAAATAGAACCCACAACAAGAGAAAACAACACAAGGACCCACAACAAGAACAATCAAAAAAAGAACCCACAACAAGAACAAACAAAACAAGAACCCACAACAAGAACAAACAAAACAAGAACCCACAACAAGAACAAACAAAACAAGAACCCAAAACAAGAAGAAACTAAACAAAAACCCACAACAAGAACAATCAAAACAACAACCGACAACAAGAACAAACAAAACAAGAACCCACAACAAGAACAAACAAAACAACAACCCACAACAAGAACAAACAAAACAACAACCCAAAACAAGAACAAACAAAACAACAACCCACCGCAAGAACAAACAAAACAACAACCCACAACAAGAACAAACAAAACAACAACCCACAACAAGAACAAACAAAACAACAACCCACAACAAGAACAAACAAAACAAGAAACCACAACAAGAACAAACAAAACAAGAACCCACAACAAGAACAAACAAAACAAGAACCCACAACAAGAACAAACACAACAAGAACCCACAACAACAATAAACAAAAAAAGAACCCACTACAAGAACAAACAAAACAAGAACCCACAATACGAACCAACAAAATAAGAACCCACAACAAGAACAAACAAAACAAGAACCCACAACAAAAACAAACAAAACAAGAACCCACAACAAGAACAAACAATACAAGAACCCACATCAAGAACAAACAATACAAGAACCCACAACAAGAACAAACAAAAAAAGAACCCACAAGAAAAATAATCAAAACAAGAACCTACAACAAGAACAAACAAAAGTAGAACCCACAACAAGAAAAAACAACACAAGACCCACAACAAGAACAAACAAAAAAAGAACCCACAACAAGAACAAATAAAACAAGAACCCACTACAAGAACAAACAAAACAAGAACCCACAACACGAACCAACAAAATAAGAACCTACAACAAGAACAAACAAAACAAGAACCCACAACAAGAACAAACAATACAAAAACCCACATCAAGAACAAACAAAACAAGAACCCACAACAAGAACCCACAACAAGAACAAACAAAACAAGAACCCACAACAAGAACAAATAAAACAAGAACCCACAACAAGAACAAACAAAAATAGAACCCACAACAAGAAAAAACAACACAAGGACCCACAACAAGAACAATCAAAAAAAGAACCCACAACAAGAACAAACAAAACAAGAACCCACTACAAGAACAAACAAAACAAGAACCCACAACAAGAACAAACAAAATAAGAAAGCACAACAAGAACAAACAATACAAGAACCCACATCAAGAATAAACAAAATAAGAACCCACAACAAGAACTAACAAAAAAAGAACCCACAATAAGAATAAACAAAACAAGAACCCACAACAAGAACAAACAAAAGTAGTACCCACAACAAGAACAAACAAAACAGAAACCCACAACAAGAACAAACAAAACAAGAACCCACAACAAGAACAAACAAAACAAGAACCCAAAACAAGAAGTAACTAAACAAAAACCCACAACAAGAACAAACAAAACAACAACCGACAACAAGAACAAACAAAACAAGAAGCCACAACAAGAACAAACAAAACAACAACCCACAACAAGAACAAACAAAACAACAACCCACAACAAGAACAAACAAAACAACAACCCACAGCAAGAACAAACAAAATAACAACCCACAACAAGAACAAACAAAACAACAACCCACAACAATAACAAACAAAACAACAACCCACAACAAGAACAAACAAAACAAGAACCCACAACAAGAACAAACAAAACAAGAACCCACAACAAGAACAAATAAAACAAGAACCCACAACAAGAACAAACAAAACAAGAACCCACAACAACAACAAACAAAAAAAGAACCCACAACAAGAACAAACAAAATAAGAACCCACAACAAGAACAAATAAAACAAGAACCCACAACAAGAACAAACAAAACAAGAACCCACAACAAGAACAAACAACACATGAACCCACAACAAGAACAAACAAAACAAGAACCCACAACAAGAACAAACAAAACAAAAACCAACAACACGAACCAACAAAATAAGAACACATAACAAGAACAAACAAAACAACAACCCACAACAAGAACAAACAAAACAAGAACCCAGAACAAGAACATACATAAAAACAACCCACAAAAAGAACAAACAAAACAAGAACCCGCAACAAGAACAAACAAAACAAGAACCCATAACAAGAACAAACAAAACAAAAAACCAAAAACAAGAACAAACAAAACAAGAACCCAGAACAAGAACAAACAAAACAAGAACCTACAACAAGAACAAACAAAACAACAACCCACAACAAGAACAAACAAAACAAAAACCCACAACAAGAACCAACAAAACAAGAACCCAAAACAAGAACAAACTAAACAAAAACCCACAACAAGAACAAACAAAACAAGAACCCACAACAAGAACAAACAAAACAAGCACCCCCAACAAGAATAAAACAAAACAACAACACACAACAAGAACAAACCAAACAAGAACCCACAACAACAACAAACAAAACAAGAATCCACAACAAGAACAAACTAAACAAGAACCCACAACAAGAACAAACAAAACAAGAACCCACAACAAGAACAAACAAAACAAGAACCCACAACAAGAACAAACAAAACAACAACCCACAACAAGAACAAACTAAACAAGAACCCACAACAAGAACAAACAAAACAAGAACCCACAAGAAGAACAAACAAAACAACAACCCACAACAAGAACAAACAAAACAAGAACCCACAACAAGAACAAACAAAACAAGAACCCAGAACAAGAACAAACAAAACAACAACCCACAACAAGAACAAACAAAACAAGAACCCACAACAAGAACAAACAAAACAAGAACCCGGAACAAGAACAAACAAAACAACAACCAACAACAAGAACAAACAAAACAAGAACCCACAACAAGAATTTACAAAACAAGAACCCATAACAAGAACAAACAAAACAACAACAGACAATAAGAACAAACAAAACAAGAACCCCCAACAAAAACAAACAAAACAAGAACCCACAACAAGAACAAACAAAACAAGAACCCACAACAAGAACAAAAAAAACAAGAACCCAGAACAAGAACAAACAAAACAACAACCCACAACAAAAACAAACAAAACAAGAACCTACAACAAGAACAAACAAAACAAGAACCCACAACAAGAACAAACTAAACAAAAACCCACAACAAGAACAAACAAAACAAGAACCCATAACAAGAACAAACAAAACAACAACCCACAAAAAGAACAAACAAAACAAGAACCCACAACAAGAACAAACAAAACAAGAAACCACAACAACAACAAACAAAACAACAACCCACAACAAGAACAAACAAAACTAAAACCCAGAACAAGAACAAACAAAACAAGAACCTACAACAAGAACAAACAAAACAAGAACCCAGAACAAGAACAAACAAAACAAGAACCCAGAACAAGAAAAAACAAAACAAGAACCCAGAACAAGAACAAACAAAACAAGAACCCAGAACAAGAACAAACAAAACAACAACCCACAACAAGAACAAACAAAACAAGAACCCACAACAAAAACAAAAAAAACAAGAACCCAGAACAAGAATATACAAAACAAGAACCCACAACAAGAACAAACAAAACAAGAACCCACAACAAAAAGAAGCAAAACAAGAACCCACAACAAGAACAAACAAAACAACAACGCATAACAAGAACAAACAAAACAACAACCCACAAAAAGAACAAACAAAACAAGAACCCCCAACAAGAACAAACAAAACAAGAACAAAAAAAACAAGAACCCACAACAAGAACAAACTAAACAATAACCCAGAACAAGAACAAACAAAACAACAACCCACAACAAGAACAAACAAAACAAGAACCCACAACAAGAACAAACAAAACAAGAACCCACAACAAGAACAAACAAAACAACAACCCACAACAAGAACAAACAAAACAAGAACCCACAAAAAGAACAAACAAAACAAGAACCCATAACAAGAACAAACAAAACAACACACAAAAAAGAACAAACAAAACAAGAACCCCCAACAAGAACAAACAAAACAAGAACCCACAACAAGAACAAACAAAACAAGAACCCAGAACAAGAACAAAAAAAACAACAACCCACAACAAAAACAAACAAAACAAGAACCTACAACAAGAACAAACAAAACAACAACCCACAACAACAACAAACTAAACAAAAACCCACAACAAGAACAAACAAAACAAGATTCCATAACAAGAACAAACAAAACAACAACCCACAACAAGAACAAACAAAACAAGAATCCACAACAAGAACAAACAAAACAAGAACCCACAACAACAACAAACAAAACAACAACCCACAACAAGAACAAACAAAACAAGAACCCACAACAAGAACAAACAAAACAAGAACCTACAACAAGAACAAACAAAACAAGAATCCAGATCAAGAACAAACAAAACAAGAACCCAGAACAAGAACAAACAAAACAAGAATCCAGAACAAGAACAAACAAAACAAAAACCCAGAACAAGAACAAACAAAACATCAACCCACAACAAGAACAAACAAAACAAGAACCCACAACAAGAACAAACAAAACAAGAACCCAGAACAAGAATATACTAAACAAGAACCCACAACAAGAACAAATAAAACAAGAACCCACAACAAGAACAAATAAAACAAGAACCCACAACAACAACAAACAAATCAACAACCCACAACAAGAACAAACAAAACAAGAACCTAGAACAAGAACAAACAAAACAAGAAACCAAAACAAGAACAAACAAAAAAAGAACCCAGAACAAGAACAAACAAAACAAGAACCCAGAACAAGAACAAACAAAACAAGAACCCAGAACAAGAACAAACAAAACAAGAACCCAGAACAAGAACAAACAAAACAAGAACCCACAACAAGAACAAACAAAACAAGAACCCAGAACAAGAACAAATAAAACAAGAACCCAGAACAAGAACAAACAAAACAAGAACCCAGAACAAGAACAAACAAAACAAGAACCCAGAACAAGAACAAACAAAACAAGAACCCCCAACAAGAACAAACAAAACAAAAACCCAGAACAAGAAAAAACAAAACAAAAACCCACAACAAGAACAAATAAAACAAGAACCCACAACAAGAACAAACAAAACAAGAACCTACAACAAGAACAAACAAAACAAGAACCCACAACAAGAACAAACAAAACAACAACCCACAACAAGAACAAACAAAACAAGAACCCACAACAAGAACAAACAAAACAAGAACCCACAACAAGAACAAACAAAACAAGAACCCACAACAAGAACAAACAAAACAAGAACCCACAACAAGAACAAACAAAACAAGAACATACAACAAAACCAAACAAAACAAGAACCCACAACAAAACAAAACAAAACAAGAACACACAACAAGAACAAACAAAATAAGAACCCACAAAAAGAACAAACAAAACAAGAACCCACAACAAGAACAAACAAAACAAGAACCCACAACAAGAACAAATAAAACAAGAACCCACAACAAGAACAAACAAAACAAGAACCCACAACAAGAACAAACAAAACAAGAACCCACAACAAGAACAAACAAAACAAGAACCCAGAACAAGAACAAACAAAACAACAACCCACAACAAGAACAAACAAAACAAAAACCCACAACAAGAACAAACAAAACAAGAACCCACAACAAGAACAAACAAAACAACAACCCACAACAAGAACAAACAAAACAAGAACCCACAACAAGAACAAACAAAACAAGAACTCACAACAAGAACAAACAAAACAAGAACCCAAAACAAGAACAAACAAAACAAGAAACCAGAACAAGAAAAAACAAATTAAGAACCTACAAAAAGAACAAACAAAACAAAAACCTACAACAAGAACAAACAAAACAAGAACCCACAACAATAACAAACAAAACAAGAACCTACAACAAGAACAAACAAAACAACAACCCACAACAAGAACAAACAAAAAAAGAACCCACAACAAGAACAAACAAAACAAGAACCTACAACAAGAACAAACAAAACAAGAACCCACAACAAGAACAAACTAAACAAAAACCCACAACAAGAACAAACAAAATAAGAACCCATAACAAGAACAAACAAAACAACAACCCACAACAAGAACAAACAAAACAAGAACCAACAACAACAACAAACAAAACAAGAACCCACAACAACAACAAACAAAACAACAACCCACAACAAGAACAAACAAAACAAGAACCCAGAACAAGAACAAACAAAACAAGAACCTACAACAAGAACAAACAAAACAAGAACCCACAACAAGAACAAACAAAACAAGAACCCAGAACAAGAACAAACAAAACAACAACCCACAACAAGAACAAACAAAACAAGAACCCACAACAAGAACAAACAAAACAAGAACCCACAACAACTACAAACAAAACAACAACCCACAACAAGATCAAACAAAACAAGAACCCACAACAAGAACAAACAAAACAAGAACCCACTACAACAACAAACAAAACAACAACCCACAACAAGAACAAACAAAATAAGAACCCAGAACAAGAACAAACAAAACAAGAACCTACAACAAGAACAAACAAAACAACAACCCACAACAAGAACAAACAAAACTAGAACCCACAACAAGAACAAACAAAACAACAACCCACAAAAACAACAAACAAAACAACAACCCACAACAAGAACAAATAAACAAGAACCCACAACAAGAACAAACAAAACAAGAACCCACAACAAGAACAAACAAAACAAGAACCCACAACAAGAACAAACAAAACAAGAACCCACAACAAAAACAAACAAAACAAGAACCCACAACAAAAACAAACAAAACAAGAACCCACAACAACAACAAACAAAACAAGAACCCACAACAAGAACAAACAAAACAAGAACCCACAACAAGAACAAACAAAACAGGAACCCACAACAAGAACAAATAAAACAAGAACCCACAAAAACAACAAACAAAACAAGAACCCACGACAAGAACAAACAAAACAAGAACCCACAACAAGAACAAACAAAACAAGAACCCCCAACAAGAACACAAAAAAAAACAAAGAACAAGAACAAACAAAACAAGAACCCACAACAAGAACAAAAAAAACAAGAACCCACAACAAGAACAAACAAAACAAGAACCTACAACAAGAACAAACAAAACAAGAACCCACAACAAGAACAAACAAAACAACAACCCACAACGAGAACAAACAAAACAAGAACCCACAACAAGAACAAACAAAACAAGAACCCACAATAAGAAATAACAAAACAAGAACCCACAACAAGAACAAACAAAACAAGAACCCACAACAAGAACAAACAAAACAAGAACCCACAACAAAACCAAACAAAACAAGAACCCACGAAAAAACCAAACAAAACAAGAACCCACAACAAGAACAAACAAAATAAGAACCCACAAAAAGAACAAACAAAACAAGAACCCACAACAAGAACAAACAAAACAAGAACCCACAACAAGAACAAATAAAACTAGAACCCATAACAAGAACAAACAAAACAAGAACCCACAACAAGAACAAACAAAACAAGAACCCACACCAAGAACAAACAAAACAAGAACCCAGAACAAGAACAAACAAAACAAGAACCCACAACAAGAACAAACAAAACAAGAACCCACAACAAGAACAAAAAAAACAAGAACCCACAACAAGAACAAACAAAACAAGAACCCACAACAAGAACAAACAAAACAAGAACCAACAACAAGAACAAACAAAACAAGAACCCACAACAAGAACAAACAAAACAGGAACCCACAACAAAAACAAACAAAACAAGAACTCACAACAAGAACAAACAAAATAAGAACCCACAAAAAGAACAAACAAAACAAGAACCCACAACAAAAACAAACAAAACAACAACCTACAACAAGAACAAATAAAACAAGAACCCACAACAAGAACAAACAAAACAAGAACCCACAACAAGAACAAACAAAACAAGAAACCACAACAAGAACAAACAAAACAAGAACCCAGAACAAGAACAAACAAAACAACAACCCACAACAAGAACAAAACAAAACAACAACCCACAACAAGAACAAACAAAACAAGAACCCAGAACAAGAACAAACAAAACAACAACCCACAACAAGAACAAACAAAACAAGAACCCAGAACAAGAACAAACAAAACAAGAACCCACAACAACAACAACAAAAAACCAAGAACAAGAACAAACAAAACAAGAACCCACAACAAGAACAAATAAAACAAGAACCCACAACAAGAACAAACAAAACAAGAACCCCCAACAAGAACAAACAAAACAAGAACCCACAACAAGAACAAACAAAACAACAACCCACAACAAGAACAAACAAAACAAGAACCCACAACAAGAACAAACAAAACAAGAACCCACAACAAGAACAAACAAAACAACAACCCACAACAAGAACAAACAAAACAAGAACCCACAACAAAAACAAACAAAACAAGAACCCACAACAAAACCAAACAAAACAAGAACCCACAACAAAACATAACAAAACAAGAACCCACAAAAAGAAAAAACAAAACAAGAACCCACAACAAGAACAAACAAAACAAGAACCAACAACAAGAACAAATAAAACAAGAACCCACAACAAGAACAAACAAAACAAGAACCCACAACAAGAACAAACAAAACAAGAACCCACAACAAGAACAAACAAAACAAGAACCCAGAACAAGAACAAACAAAACAACAACCCACAACAAGAACAAACAAAACAAGAACCCACAACAAGAACAAACAAAACAAGAACCAAGAACAAGAACAAACAAAAACAACAACCCACAACAAGAACAAACAAAACAAGAACCCACAACAAGAACAAACAAAACAAGAACCCACAACAAGAACAAACAAAACAAGAACCCAGAACAAGAAATAACAAAACAAGAACCTACAACAAGAACAAACAAAACAATAACCCACAACAAGAACAAATAAAACAAGAACCCACAACAAGAACAAACAAAACAAGAACCTACAACAAGAACAAACAAAACAACAACCCACAACAAGAACAAACAAAACAAGAACCCACAACAAGAACAAACAAAACAAGAACCTACAACAAGAATAAACAAAACAAGAACCCACAACAAGAACAAACAAAAATAAGAACCCACAACAAGAACAAACAAAACAAGAACCCACAACAAGAACAAACAAAACAAGAACCCACAAAAAGAACAAACAAAACAACAACCCACAACAAGAACAAACAAAACAACAACCCACAACAAGAACAAACAAAACAAGAACCCCCAACAACAACAAACAAAACAAGAACCCACAACAAGAACAAACAAAACAAGAACCCACAACAAGAACAAACAAAACAAGAACCCAGAACAAGAACAAACAAAACAACAACCCACAACAAGAACAAACAAAACCAGAACCCACAACAAGAACAAACAAAACAAGAACCCACAACAACTACAAACAAAACAACAACCCACAACAAGAACAAACAAAACAAGAACCCAGAACAAGAACAAACAAAACAAGAACCTACAACAAGAACAAACAAAACAACAACCCACAACAAGAACAAACAAAACAAGAACCCACAACAAGAACAAACAAAACAACAACCCACAAAAACAACAAACAAAACAACAACCCACAACAAGAACAAAAAAACAAGAACCCACAACAAGAACAAACAAAACAAGAACCCACGACAAGAACAAACAAAACAAGAACCCACAACAAGAACAAACAAAACAAGAACCCCCAACAAGAACCAAAAAAAAACAAAGAACAAGAACAAACAAAACAAGAACCCACAACAAGAACAAATAAAACAAGAACCCACAACAACAACAAACAAAACAAGAACCTATAACAAGAACAAACAAAACAAGAACCCACAACAAGAACAAACAAAACAACAACCCACAACAAGAACAAACAAAACAACAACCCACAACAAGAACAAACAAAACAAGAACCCACAACAAGAACAAACAAAACAAGAACCCACAACAAGAACAAACAAAACAAGAACCCACAACAAGAACAAACAAAACAAGAACCCACAACAAGAACAAACAAAACAACAACCCAGAACAAGAACAAACAAAACAACAGCCCACAACAAGAACAAACAAAACAAGAACCCGCAACAAGAACAAACAAAACAAGAACCCACAACAAGAACAAACAAAACAAGAACCCACAACAAGAACAAACAAAACAAGAACCCAGAACAAGAAAAAACAAAACAATAACCTACAACAAGAACAAACAAAACAACAACCCACAACAAGAACAAACAAAACAAGAACCCACAACAAGAACAAACAAAACAAGAACCTACAACAAGAACAAACAAAACAACAACCCACAACAAGAACAAACAAAACAAGAACCCACAACAAGAACAAACAAAATAGAACCTACAACATGAATAAAAAAAACAAGAACCCACAACAAGAACAAACAAAATAAGAACCCACAACAAGAACAAACAAAACAAGAACCCACAACAAGAACAAACAAAACAAGAACCCACAACAAGAACAAACAAAACAACAACCCATAACAAGAACAAACAAAACAACAACCCACAACAAGAACAAACAAAACAAGAATCCCCAACAAGAACAAACAAAACAAGAACCCACAACAAGAACAAACAAAACAAGAACCCACAACAAGAACAAACAAAAAAAGAACCCAGAACAAGAACAAACAAAACAACAACCCACAACAAGAACAAACAAAACAAGAACCCACAACAAGAACAAACAAAACAAGAACCCACAACAACTACAAACAAAACAAGAACCCAGAACAAGAACAAACAAAACAAGAACCTACAACAAGAACAAACAAAACAACAACCCACAAAAAGAACAAACAAAACAAGAACCCACAACAAGAACAAACAAAACAAGAACCCACAACAAGAACAAACAAAACAAGAACCCACAACACGAACAAACAAAACAAGAACCCACAACAAGAACTAACAAAACAAGAACCCACAACAAGAACAAACAAAACAAGAACTCACAACAAGAACAAACAAAACAAGAACCCACAACAAAAACAAACAAAACAAGAACCCACAACAAGAGCAAACAAAATAAGAACCCACAAAAAGAACAAACAAAACAAGAACCAACAACAAGAACAAACAAAACAACAACCCACAACAAGAACAAACAAAACAAGAACCCACAAAAAGAACAAATAAAACAAGAACCCACAACAAGAACAAACAAAACAACAACCCACAACAAGAACAAACAAAACAAGAACCCAGAAAAAGAACAAACAAAACAAGAACCCACAACAAGAACAAACAAAAAAACAACCCACAACACGAACACACAAAACAAGAACCCAGAACAAGAACAAACAAAACAAGAACCCAGAACAAGAACAAACAAAACAAGAACCCAGAACAAGAACAAACAAAACAAAAACACACAATAAGAAAAAACAAAACAAGAACCCACAACAAGAACAAACAAAACAACAACCCACAACAACAACAAACAAAATAAGAACCCACAACAAGAACAAACAAAACAAGAACCAGCAACAAGAACAAACAAAACAAGAACCCACAACAAGAACAAACAAAACAAGAACCCACAACAAGAACAAACAAAACAAGAACCCACGACAAGAACAAAACAAAACAAGAACCCACAACAAGAACAAACAAAACAAGAACCCACAACAAGAACAAACAAAACAAGAACGCACAACAAGAACAAACAAAACAAGAACCCACAACAAGAACAAACAAAACAACAACCCACAACAAGAACAAACAAAACAACAACCCACAACAAGAACAAACAAAACAAGAACCCACAACAAGAACAAACAAAACAACAACCTACAACAAGAACAAACATAACAACAACCCACAACAAGAACAAACAAAACAACAACCCAGAACAAGAACAAACAAAACAACAACCCACAACAAGAAGAAACAAAACAAGAACCCGCAACAAGAACAAACAAAACAAGAACCCAGAACAAGAACAAACAAAACAAGAACCCACAACAAGAACAAACAAAACAAGAACCCAGAACAAGAAAAAACAAAACAAGAACCTACAACAAGAACAAACAAAACAACAACCCACAACACGAACAAACAAAACAAGAACCCACAACAAGAACAAACAAAACAAGAACCTACAACAAGAACATACAAAACAACAACCCACAACAAGAACAAAAAAACAAGAACCACAACAAGAACAAACAAAATAGAACCTACAACATGAATAAACAAAACAAGAACTCACAACAAGAACAAACAAAATAAGAACCCACAACAAGAACAAACAAAACAAGAACCCACAACAAGAACAAACAAAACAAGAACCCACAACAAGAACAAACAAAACAACAACCCATAACAAGAACAAACAAAACAACAACCCACAACAAGAACAAACAAAACAAGAACCCCCAACAAGAACAAACAAAACAAGAACCCACAACAAGAACAAACAAAACAAGAACCCACAACAAGAACAAACAAAAAAAGAACCCAGAACAAGAACAAACAAAACAACAACCCACAACAAGAACAAACAAAACAAGAACCAACAACAAGAACAAACAAAACAAGAACACACAACAACTACAAACAAAACAAGAACCCAGAACAAGAACAAACAAAACAAGAACCTACAACAAGAACAAACAAAACAACAACCCACAACAAGAACAAACAAAACAAGAACCCACAACAAGAACAAACAAAACAAGAACCCACAACAAGAACAAACAAAACAAGAACCCACAACACGAACAAACAAAACAAGAACCCACAACAAGAACTAACAAAACAAGAACCCACAACAAGAACAAACAAAACAAGAACCCACAACAAGAACAAACAAAACAAGAACCCTCAACAAGTACAAACAAAACAACAACCCACAACAAGAACAAACAAAACAACAACCCACAACACGAACAAATTAAACAAGAACCCACAACAAGAACAAACAAAACAAGAACCCACAACAAGAACAAACAAAACAAGAACCCACAACAAGAACAAACAAAACAAGAACCCACAACAAGAACAAACAAAACAAGAACCCACAAAAAGAACAAACAAAACAACAACCCACAACAAGAACAAAAAAACAACAACCCACAACAACTACAAACAAAACAAGAACCCACGACAAGAACAAACAAAACAAGAACCCACAACAAGAACAAACAAAACAAGAACCCAGAACAAGAACAAACAAAACAAGAACCCACAACAAGAACAAACAAAACAAGAACCTACAACAAGAACAAACAAAACAACAACCCACAACAAAAACAAACAAAACAAATCCCCACAACAGGAACAAACAAAACAAGAACCCACAAAAAGAACAAACAAAACAAGAACCCACAACAAGAACAAACAAAACAAGAACCCAGAACAAGAACAAACAAAACAACAACCCACAACAAGAACAAACAAAACCAGAACCCACAACAAGAACAAACAAAACAAGAACCCACAACAACTACAAACAAAACAACAACCCACAACAAGAACAAACAAAACAAGAACCCAGAACAAGAACAAACAAAACAAGAACCTACAACAAGAACAAACAAAACAACAACCCACAACAAGAACAAACAAAACAAGAACCCACAACAAGAACAAACAAAACAACAACCCACAAAAACAACAAACAAAACAACAACCCACAACAAGAACAAAAAAACAAGAACCCACAACAAGAACAAACAAAACAAGAACCCACGACAAGAACAAACAAAACAAGAACCCACAACAAGAACAAACAAAACAAGAACCCCCAACAAGAACCAAAAAAAAACAAAGAACAAGAACAAACAAAACAAGAACCCACAACAAGAACAAATAAAACAAGAACCCACAACAACAACAAACAAAACAAGAACCTATAACAAGAACAAACAAAACAAGAACCCACAACAAGAACAAACAAAACAACAACCCACAACAAGAACAAACAAAACAACAACCCACAACAAGAACAAACAAAACAAGAACCCACAACAAGAACAAACAAAACAAGAACCCACAACAAGAACAAACAAAACAAGAACCCACAACAAGAACAAACAAAACAAGAACCCACAACAAGAACAAACAAAACAACAACCCAGAACAAGAACAAACAAAACAACAGCCCACAACAAGAACAAACAAAACAAGAACCCGCAACAAGAACAAACAAAACAAGAACCCACAACAAGAACAAACAAAACAAGAACCCACAACAAGAACAAACAAAACAAGAACCCAGAACAAGAAAAAACAAAACAATAACCTACAACAAGAACAAACAAAACAACAACCCACAACAAGAACAAACAAAACAAGAACCCACAACAAGAACAAACAAAACAAGAACCTACAACAAGAACAAACAAAACAACAACCCACAACAAGAACAAACAAAACAAGAACCCACAACAAGAACAAACAAAATAGAACCTACAACATGAATAAAAAAAACAAGAACCCACAACAAGAACAAACAAAATAAGAACCCACAACAAGAACAAACAAAACAAGAACCCACAACAAGAACAAACAAAACAAGAACCCACAACAAGAACAAACAAAACAACAACCCATAACAAGAACAAACAAAACAACAACCCACAACAAGAACAAACAAAACAAGAATCCCCAACAAGAACAAACAAAACAAGAACCCACAACAAGAACAAACAAAACAAGAACCCACAACAAGAACAAACAAAAAAAGAACCCAGAACAAGAACAAACAAAACAACAACCCACAACAAGAACAAACAAAACAAGAACCCACAACAAGAACAAACAAAACAAGAACCCACAACAACTACAAACAAAACAAGAACCCAGAACAAGAACAAACAAAACAAGAACCTACAACAAGAACAAACAAAACAACAACCCACAAAAAGAACAAACAAAACAAGAACCCACAACAAGAACAAACAAAACAAGAACCCACAACAAGAACAAACAAAACAAGAACCCACAACACGAACAAACAAAACAAGAACCCACAACAAGAACTAACAAAACAAGAACCCACAACAAGAACAAACAAAACAAGAACTCACAACAAGAACAAACAAAACAAGAACCCACAACAAAAACAAACAAAACAAGAACCCACAACAAGAGCAAACAAAATAAGAACCCACAAAAAGAACAAACAAAACAAGAACCAACAACAAGAACAAACAAAACAACAACCCACAACAAGAACAAACAAAACAAGAACCCACAAAAAGAACAAATAAAACAAGAACCCACAACAAGAACAAACAAAACAACAACCCACAACAAGAACAAACAAAACAAGAACCCAGAAAAAGAACAAACAAAACAAGAACCCACAACAAGAACAAACAAAAAAACAACCCACAACACGAACACACAAAACAAGAACCCAGAACAAGAACAAACAAAACAAGAACCCAGAACAAGAACAAACAAAACAAGAACCCAGAACAAGAACAAACAAAACAAAAACACACAATAAGAAAAAACAAAACAAGAACCCACAACAAGAACAAACAAAACAACAACCCACAACAACAACAAACAAAATAAGAACCCACAACAAGAACAAACAAAACAAGAACCAGCAACAAGAACAAACAAAACAAGAACCCACAACAAGAACAAACAAAACAAGAACCCACAACAAGAACAAACAAAACAAGAACCCACGACAAGAACAAAACAAAACAAGAACCCACAACAAGAACAAACAAAACAAGAACCCACAACAAGAACAAACAAAACAAGAACGCACAACAAGAACAAACAAAACAAGAACCCACAACAAGAACAAACAAAACAACAACCCACAACAAGAACAAACAAAACAACAACCCACAACAAGAACAAACAAAACAAGAACCCACAACAAGAACAAACAAAACAACAACCTACAACAAGAACAAACATAACAACAACCCACAACAAGAACAAACAAAACAACAACCCAGAACAAGAACAAACAAAACAACAACCCACAACAAGAAGAAACAAAACAAGAACCCGCAACAAGAACAAACAAAACAAGAACCCAGAACAAGAACAAACAAAACAAGAACCCACAACAAGAACAAACAAAACAAGAACCCAGAACAAGAAAAAACAAAACAAGAACCTACAACAAGAACAAACAAAACAACAACCCACAACACGAACAAACAAAACAAGAACCCACAACAAGAACAAACAAAACAAGAACCTACAACAAGAACATACAAAACAACAACCCACAACAAGAACAAAAAAACAAGAACCACAACAAGAACAAACAAAATAGAACCTACAACATGAATAAACAAAACAAGAACTCACAACAAGAACAAACAAAATAAGAACCCACAACAAGAACAAACAAAACAAGAACCCACAACAAGAACAAACAAAACAAGAACCCACAACAAGAACAAACAAAACAACAACCCATAACAAGAACAAACAAAACAACAACCCACAACAAGAACAAACAAAACAAGAACCCCCAACAAGAACAAACAAAACAAGAACCCACAACAAGAACAAACAAAACAAGAACCCACAACAAGAACAAACAAAAAAAGAACCCAGAACAAGAACAAACAAAACAACAACCCACAACAAGAACAAACAAAACAAGAACCAACAACAAGAACAAACAAAACAAGAACACACAACAACTACAAACAAAACAAGAACCCAGAACAAGAACAAACAAAACAAGAACCTACAACAAG
Organism: Ariolimax columbianus; assembly: GCA_036924085.1. Classification (NCBI taxonomy): domain Eukaryota; kingdom Metazoa; phylum Mollusca; class Gastropoda; order Stylommatophora; family Arionidae; genus Ariolimax; species Ariolimax columbianus. The sequence goes on from JAVGWX010000009.1 coordinate 94,494,306, forward strand.
AACAAACAAAACAACAACCCACAACAAGAACAAACAAAACAAGAACCCACAACAAGAACAAACAAAACAAGAACCCACAACAAGAACAAACAAAACAAGAACCCACAACACGAACAAACAAAACAAGAACCCACAACAAGAACTAACAAAACAAGAACCCACAACAAGAACAAACAAAACAAGAACCCACAACAAGAACAAACAAAACAAGAACCCTCAACAAGTACAAACAAAACAACAACCCACAACAAGAACAAACAAAACAACAACCCACAACACGAACAAATTAAACAAGAACCCACAACAAGAACAAACAAAACAAGAACCCACAACAAGAACAAACAAAACAAGAACCCACAACAAGAACAAACAAAACAAGAACCCACAACAAGAACAAACAAAACAAGAACCCACAAAAAGAACAAACAAAACAACAACCCACAACAAGAACAAAAAAACAACAACCCACAACAACTACAAACAAAACAAGAACCCACGACAAGAACAAACAAAACAAGAACCCACAACAAGAACAAACAAAACAAGAACCCAGAACAAGAACAAACAAAACAAGAACCCACAACAAGAACAAACAAAACAAGAACCTACAACAAGAACAAACAAAACAACAACCCACAACAAAAACAAACAAAACAAATCCCCACAACAGGAACAAACAAAACCAGAACCCACAACAATAACAAATAAAACAAGAACCCACAACAAGAACAAAAAAAACAACAACCCACAACAAGAACAAAAAAAACAAGAACCCAGAACAAGAACAAACAAAACAACAACCCACAACAAGAATAAACTAAACAAGAACATACAACAAGAACAAATAAAACAAGAACCCGCAACAAGAACAAATAAAACAAGAACCCACAACAAGAACAAACAAAACAAGAACCCACAACAAGAACAAACAAAACAAGAACCCACAACAAGAACAAACAAAACAAGAACCCACAACAAGAACAAACAAAACAAGAACCCACAACAAGAACAAACAAAACAAGAACCCTAACAAGAACAAACAAAACAAAAAACCCACAACAAGAACAAACAAAACAAGAACCCACAACAAGAACAAACAAAACAAGAACCCACAACAAGAACAAACAAAACAAGAACCCACAACAAGAACAAACAAAACAAGAACCCACAACAAGAACAAACAAAACAACAACCCACAACAAGAACAAACAAAACAAGAACCCACAACAAGAACAAACAAAACAACAACCCATAACAAGAACAAACAAAACAAGAACCCACAACAAGAACAAACAAAACAAAAACCCACAACAAGAACAAACAAAACAAGAACCCACAAAAAGAACAAACAAAACAAGAACCCACAACAAGAACAACCAAAACAAGAACCCAGAACAAGAACAAACAAAACAAGAACCCACAACAAGAACAAACAAAACAAGAACCCACAACAAGAACAAACAAAACAAGAACCCAGAACAAGAACAAACAAAACAACAACCCACAACAAGAACAAACAATACAAGAACCCACAACAAGAACAAACAAAACAAGAACCCACAACAACAACAAACAAAAAACAACCCACAACAAGAACAAACAAAACAAGAACCCAGAACAAGAACAAACAAAATAAGAACCTACAACAAGAACAAAAAAAACAACAACCCACAACAAGAACAAATAAAACAAGAACCCACAACAAGAACAAACAAAACAACAACCCACAACAAGAACAAACAAAACAACAACCCACAACAAGCACAAACAAAACAACAACCCACAACAAGAACAAACAAAACAAGAACCCACAACAAGAACAAATAAAACAAGAACCCACAACAAGAATAAAACAAAACAAGAAACCACAACAAAAACAAACAAAACAAGAACCCACAACAAGAACAAACAAAATAAGAACCCACAAAAAGAACAAACAAAACATGAACCCACAACAAGAACAAACAAAACAAATCCCCACAACAAGAACAAATAAAACCAGAACCCACAACAATAACAAATAAAACAAGAACCCACAACAAGAACAAAAAAAACAACAACCCACAACAAAAACAAACAAAACAAGAACCCACAACAAGAACAAACAAAACAAGAACCCTCAACAAGAACAAACAAAACAACAACCCACAACAAGAACAAACAAAACAACAACCCACAACAAGAACAAATTAAACAAGAACCCACAACACGAACAAACAAAACAAGAACCCACAACAAGAACAAACAAAACAAGAACCCACAACAAGAACAAACAAAACAAGAACCCACAACAAGAACAAACAAAACAAGAACGCACAAAAAGAACAAACAAAACAACAACCCACAACAAGAAAAAAAAAAACAAGAACCCACAACAACAACAAACAAAACAAGAACCCACGACAAGAACAAACAAAACAACAACCCACAACAAGAACAAACAAAACAAGAAACCACAACAAGAACAAACAAAACAAGAACCCACAACAAGAACAAACAAAACAAGAACCCACAACAAGAACAAACAAAACAAGAACCCACGACAAGAACAAAACAAAACAAGAACCCACAACAAGAACAAACAAAACAAGAACCCACAACAAGAACAAACAAAACAAGAACGCACAACAAGAACAAACAAAACAAGAACCCACAACAAGAACAAACAAAACAACAACCCACAACAAGAACAAACAAAACAACAACCCACAACAAGAACAAACAAAACAAGAACCCACAACAAGAACAAACAAAACAACAACCTACAACAAGAACAAACATAACAACAACCCACAACAAGAACAAACAAAACAACAACCCAGAACAAGAACAAACAAAACAACAACCCACAACAAGAAGAAACAAAACAAGAACCCGCAACAAGAACAAACAAAACAAGAACCCACAACAAGAACAAACAAAACAAGAACCCACAACAAGAACAAACAAAACAAGAACCCAGAACAAGAAAAAACAAAACAAGAACCTACAACAAGAACAAACAAAACAACAACCCACAACACGAACAAACAAAACAAGAACCCACAACAAGAACAAACAAAACAAGAACCTACAACAAGAACAAACAAAACAACAACCCACAACAAGAACAAAAAAACAAGAACCCACAACAAGAACAAACAAAATAGAACCTACAACATGAATAAACAAAACAAGAACTCACAACAAGAACAAACAAAATAAGAACCCACAACAAGAACAAACAAAACAAGAACCCACAACAAGAACAAACAAAAAAAGAACCCAGAACAAGAACAAACAAAACAACAACCCACAACAAGAACAAACAAAACAAGAACCAACAACAAGAACAAACAAAACAAGAACACACAACAACTACAAACAAAACAAGAACCCAGAACAAGAACAAACAAAACAAGAACCTACAACAAGAACAAACAAAACAACAACCCACAACAAGAACAAACAAAACAAGAACCCACAACAAGAACAAACAAAACAAGAACCCACAACAAGAACAAACAAAACAAGAACCCACAACACGAACAAACAAAACAAGAACCCACAACAAGAACTAACAAAACAAGAACCCACAACAAGAACAAACAAAACAAGAACCCACAACAAGAACAAACAAAACAAGAACCCTCAACAAGTACAAACAAAACAACAACCCACAACAAGAACAAACAAAACAACAACCCACAACACGAACAAATTAAACAAGAACCCACAACAAGAACAAACAAAACAAGAACCCACAACAAGAACAAACAAAACAAGAACCCACAACAAGAACAAACAAAACAAGAACCCACAACAAGAACAAACAAAACAAGAACCCACAAAAAGAACAAACAAAACAACAACCCACAACAAGAACAAAAAAACAACAACCCACAACAACTACAAACAAAACAAGAACCCACGACAAGAACAAACAAAACAAGAACCCACAACAAGAACAAACAAAACAAGAACCCAGAACAAGAACAAACAAAACAAGAACCCACAACAAGAACAAACAAAACAAGAACCTACAACAAGAACAAACAAAACAACAACCCACAACAAAAACAAACAAAACAAATCCCCACAACAGGAACAAACAAAACCAGAACCCACAACAATAACAAATAAAACAAGAACCCACAACAAGAACAAAAAAAACAACAACCCACAACAAGAACAAAAAAAACAAGAACCCAGAACAAGAACAAACAAAACAACAACCCACAACAAGAATAAACTAAACAAGAACATACAACAAGAACAAATAAAACAAGAACCCGCAACAAGAACAAATAAAACAAGAACCCACAACAAGAACAAACAAAACAAGAACCCACAACAAGAACAAACAAAACAAGAACCCACAACAAGAACAAACAAAACAAGAACCCACAACAAGAACAAACAAAACAAGAACCCACAACAAGAACAAACAAAACAAGAACCCTAACAAGAACAAACAAAACAAAAAACCCACAACAAGAACAAACAAAACAAGAACCCACAACAAGAACAAACAAAACAAGAACCCACAACAAGAACAAACAAAACAAGAACCCACAACAAGAACAAACAAAACAAGAACCCACAACAAGAACAAACAAAACAACAACCCACAACAAGAACAAACAAAACAAGAACCCACAACAAGAACAAACAAAACAACAACCCATAACAAGAACAAACAAAACAAGAACCCACAACAAGAACAAACAAAACAAGAACCCACAACAAGAACAAACAAAACAAGAACCCACAAAAAGAACAAACAAAACAAGAACCCACAACAAGAACAACCAAAACAAGAACCCAGAACAAGAACAAACAAAACAAGAACCCACAACAAGAACAAACAAAACAAGAACCCACAACAAGAACAAACAAAACAAGAACCCACAACAAGAACAAACAAAACAAGAACGCACAAAAAGAACAAACAAAACAACAACCCACAACAAGAAAAAAAAAACAAGAACCCACAACAACAACAAACAAAACAAGAACCCACGACAAGAACAAACAAAACAACAACCCACAACAAGAACAAACAAAACAAGAAACCACAACAAGAACAAACAAAACAAGAACCCACAACAAGAACAAACAAAACAAGAACCCACAACAAGAACAAACAAAACAACAACCCACAACAAAAACAAACAAAACAAATCCCCACAACAAGAACAAACAAAACCAGAACCCACAACAATAACAAATAAAACAAGAACCCACAACAAGAACAAAAAAAACAAGAACCCACAACAAGAACAAACAAAACAAGAACCCAGAACAAGAACAAACAAAACAACAACCCACAACAAGAACAAACAAAACAAGAACCCACAACAAGAACAAACAAAACAAGAACCCACAACAAGAACAAACAAAACAACAACCCATAACAAGAACAAACAAAACAAGAACCCACAACAAGAACAAACAAAACAAGAACCCACAACAAGAACAAACAAAACAAGAACCCACAACAAGAACAAACAAAACAACAACCCACAACAAGAACAAACAAAACAACAACCCACAACAAGAACAAACAAAACAAATCCCCACAACAAGAACAAACAAAACCAGAACCCACAACAATAACAAATAAAACAAGAACCCACAACAAGAACAAAAAAAAAAACAACCCACAACAAGAAAAAACAAAACAAGAACCCACAACAAGAACAAACAAAACAAGAACCCACAACAAGAACAAATAAAATAAGAACCCACAACAAGAACAAATAAAACAAGAACCCACAACAAGAACAAACAAAACAAGAACAAACAAAACAAGAACCCACAACAAGAACAAACAAAACAAGAACCCACAACAAGAACAAACAAAACAAGAACCCAGAACAAAAACAAACAAAACTAGAACCCACAACAAGAACAAACAAAACAAGAACCCACAACAAGAACAAACAAAACAAGAACCCACAACAAGAACAAACAAAAAAACAAACCATAACAAGAACAAACAAAACAAGAACCCACAACAAGAACAAACAAAACAAGAACCCATAACAAGAACAAACAAAACAACAACCCACAACGAGAACAAACAAAAGAAGAACCCACAACAAGAACAAACAAAACAAGAACCCACAACAAGAACAAACAAAACAACAACCCACAACAAGAACAAACAAAACAACAACCCATAACAAGAACAAACAAAACAAGAACCCACAACAAGAACAAACAAAACAAGAACCCACAACAAGAACAAACAAAACAACAATCCACAACAAGAACAAACAAAACAACAACCCACAACAAGAACAAACAAAACAAGAACCCAGAACAAGAACAAACAAAACAAGAACCCACAACAAGAACAAACAAAACAAGAACCCACAACAAGAACAAACAAAACAAGAACCCAGAACAAGAACAAACAAAACAACAACTCATAACAAGAACAAACAAAACAAGAACCCACAACAAGAACAAACAAAACAAGAACCCACAACAAGAACAAAAAAAACAACAACCCACAACAAGAACAAACAAAACAGGAACCCACAACAAGAACAAACAAAACAAGAACCCACAACAAGAACAAACAAAACAACAACCCACAACAAGAACAAACAAAACAACAACCCACAACAAGAACAAACAAAACAAGAACCCACAACAAGAACAAACAAAACAAGAACCCACAACAAGAACAAACAAAACAAGAACCCACAACAAGAACAAATAAAACAAGAACCCACAACAAGAACAAACAAAACTAGAACCCACAACAACAATAAACAAAACAAGAACCCACAACAAGAACAAACAAAACAAGAACCCACAACAAGAACAAACAAAACAAGAACCCACAACAACAACACAAAAACAAGAACCCACAACAACAACAAACAAAACAAGAACCCACGACAAAAACAAACAAAACAAGAACCCACAACAAGAACAAACAAAACAACAACCCACAACAAGAACAAACAAAACAACAACCCACAACAAGAACAAACAAAACAAGAACCCACAACAAGAACAAACAAAACAAGAACCCACAACAAGAACAAACAAAACAACAACCCACAACAAGAACAAACAAAACAAGAACCCAGAACAAGAACAAACAAAACAACAACCCACAACAAGAATAAACTAAACAAGAACCCACAACAAGAACAAACAAAACAAGAACCCGCAACAAGAACAAATAAAAAAAGAACCCACAACAAGAACAAACAAAACAAGAACCCACAACAACAACAAACAAAACAAGAACCCACAACAAGAACAAACAAAACGAGAACCCACAACAAGAACAAACAAAACAAGAACCCACAACAAGAACAAACAAAACAACAACCCACAACAAGAACAAACAAAACAAGAACCCACAACAAGAACAAAAAAAACAAGAACCCACAACAAGAACAAACAAAACAAGAACCCAGAACAAGAACAAACAAAACTAGAACCCACAACAAGAACAAACAAAACAAGAACCCACAATAAGAACAAACAAAACAACAACCCATAACAAGAACAAACAAAACAAGAACCCACAACAAGAACAAACAAAACAAGAACCCAGAACAAGAACAAACAAAACAACAACCCACAACAAGAACAAACAAAACAAGAACCCACAACAAGAACAAACAAAACAAGAACCCAGAACAAGAACAAACAAAACAAGAACCCACAACAAGAACAAACAAAACAAGAACCCACAAGAAGAACAAACAAAACAATAACCCACAACAAGAACAAACAAAACAAGAACCCACAACAAGAACAAAATAAACAACAACCCACAACAAGAACAAACAAAACAAGAACCCACAACAAGAACAAACAAAACAAGAACCCACAACAAGAACAAACAAAACAAGAACCTACAACAAGAACAAACAAAACAGGAACCCACAACAAGAACAAACAAAACAAGAACCCACAACAAGAACAAACAAAACAAGAACCTACAACAAGAACAAACAAAACAAGAACCCACAACAAGAACAAACAAAACAAGAACCCACAACAAGAACAAACAAAATAAGAACCTACAATACGAACAAACAAAACAAGAACCCACAACAAGAACAAACAAAACTAGAACCCACAACAAGAACAAACAAAACAAGAACCCACAACAAGAACAAACAAAACAAGAACCTACAACAAGAACAAACAAAACAATAACCCACAACAAGAACAAACAAAACAAGAACCCACAACAAGAACAAACAAAACAAGAACCTACAACAAGAACAAACAAAACAAGAACCCACAACAAGAACAAACCAAACTAGAACCCACAACAAGAACAAACAAAACAAGAACCCACAAGAAGAACAAACAAAACAAGAACCCAGAACAAGAACAAACAAAACAACAACCCACAACAAGAACAAACAAAACAAGAACCCACAAGAAGAACAAACAAAACAAAAACCCACAACAAGAACAAACAAAACAAGAACCTACAACAAGAACAAACAAAACAAGAACCCACAACAAGAACAAACAAAACAAGAACCCACAACAAGAACAAAAAAAACAAGAACCCACAACAAGAACAAACAAAACAACAACCCACAACAAGAACAAACAAAACAACAACCCACAACAAGAACAAACAAAACAAGAACCTACAACAAGAACAAACAAAACAAGAATCCACAAGTAGAACAAACAAAACAAGAACCCACAACAAGAACAAACAAAATAACAACCCACAACAAGAACAAACAAAACAAGAACCCACAACAAGAACAAACAAAACAAGAACCTACAACAAGAACAAACAAAACAAGAACCCACAACAAGAACAAACAAAACAAGAACCCACAACAAGAACAAACAAAATAACAACCCACAACAAGAACAAACAAAACAAGAACCCACAACAAGAACAAACAAAACAAGAACCCAGAACAAGAACAAACAAAACAACAACCCACAACAAGAACAAACAAAACAAGAACCCACAACAAGAACAAACAAAACAAGAACCCAGAACAAGAACAAACAAAACAAGAACCCACAACAAGAACAAACAAAACAAGAACCCACAAGAAGAACAAACAAAACAATAACCAACAACAAGAACAAACAAAACAAGAACCCAGAACAAGAACAAAATAAACAACAACCCACAACAAGAACAAACAAAACAAGAACCCACAACAAGAACAAACAAAACAAGAACCCACAACAAGAACAAACAAAACAAGAACCTACAACAAGAACAAACAAAACAGGAACCCACAACAAGAACAAACAAAACAAGAACCCACAACAAGAACAAACAAAACAAGAACCTACAACAAGAACAAACAAAACAACAACCCACAACAAGAACAAACAAAACAAGAACCCACAACAAGAACAAACAAAATAAGAACCTACAATACGAACAAACAAAACAAGAACCCACAACAAGAACAAACAAAACTAGAACCCACAACAAGAACAAACAAAACAAGAACCCACAACAAGAACAAACAAAACAAGAACCTACAACAAGAACAAACAAAACAATAACCCACAACAAGAACAAACAAAACAAGAACCCACAACAAGAACAAACAAAACAAGAACCTACAACAAGAAAAAACAAAACAAGAACCCACAACAAGAACAAACAAAACTAGAACCCACAACAAGAACAAACAAAACAAGAACCCACAAGCAGAACAAACAAAACAAGAACCCAGAACAAGAACAAACAAAACAACAACCCACAACAAGAACAAACAAAACAAGAACCCACAAGAAGAACAAACAAAACAAAAACCCACTACAGGAACAAACAAAACAATAACCTACAACAAGAACAAACAAAACAAGAACCCACAACAAGAACAAACAAAACAAGAACCCACAACAAGAACAAACAAAACAACAACCCACAACAAGAACAAACAAAACAACAACCCACAACAAGAACAAACAAAACAAGAACCCACAACAAGAACAAACAAAACAAGAACCTACAACAAGAACAAACAAAACAAGAATCCACAACAAGAACAAACAAAACAAGAACCCACAACAAGAACAAACAAAATAACAACCCACAACAAGAACAAACAAAACAAGAACCCACAACAAGAACAAACAAAACAAGAACCTACAACAAGAACAAACAAAACAAGAACCCACAACAAGAACAAACAAAACAAGAACCCACAACAAGAACAAACAAAATAACAACCCACAACAAGAACAAACAAAACAAGAACCCACAAGAAGAACAAACAAAACAAGAACCCACAACAAGAACAAACAAAACAAGAACCTACAACAAGAACAAACAAAACAAGAATCCACAACAAGAACAAACAAAACAACAACCCACAACAAGAACAAACAAAACAAGAACCCACAACAAGAACAAACAATACAAGAACCCAGAACAAGAACAAACAAAACAAGAACCCAGAACAAGAACTAACAAAACAAGAACCCAGAACAAGAACAAACAAAACAACAACCCACAACAAGAACAAACAAAACAAGAACCTACAACAAGAACAAACAAAACAAGAACCCACAACAAGAACAAACAAAACAACAACCCACAACAAGAACAAACAAAACAACAACCCACAACAAGAACAAACAAAACAAGAACCCACAACAAGAACAAACAAAACAACAACCCACAACAAGAATAAACACAACAAGAACCCACAAGAAGAACAAACAAAACAAGAACCCATAACAAGAACAAACAAAACAACAACCCACAACAAGAACAAACAAAACAACAACCCACAACAAGAACAAACAAAACAAGAACCTACAACAAGAACAAACAAAACAAGAACCCACAATAAGAACAAACAAAACAAGAACCCAGAACAAGAACAAACAAAACAACAACCCACAACAAGAACAAACCAAACAACAACCCACAACAAGAACAAACAAAACAAGAACCTACAACAAGAACAAACAAAACAAGAACCCACAACAAGAACAAACAATACAAGAACCCAGAACAAGAACAAACAAAACAAGAAACCAGAACAAGAACAAACAAAACAAGAACCCACAACAAGAACAAACAAAACAAGAACCTACAACAAGAACAAACAAAACAAGAACCCACAACATGAACAAACAAAACAAGTACCCACAACAAGAACAAACAAAATAAGAACCTACAATACGAACAAACAAAACAAGAACCCACAACAAGAACAAACCAAACTAGAACCCACAACAAGAACAAACAAAACAAGAACCCACAACAAGAACAAACAAAACAACAACCCACAACAAGAACAAACAAAACAAGAACCCACAAGAAGAACAAACAAAACAAGAACCCACAACAAGAAGAAACAAAACAAGAACCCACAACAAGAACAAACAAAACAACAACCCACTACAAGAACAAACAAAACAAGAACCCACAACAAGAACAAACAAAACAAGAACCTACAACAAGAACAAACAAAACAATAACCCACAACAAGAACAAACAAAACAACAACCCACAACAAGAACAAACAAAACAAGAACCCACAACAAGAACAAACAAAACAAGAACCTACAACAAGAACAAACAAAACAAGAATCCACAACAAGAACAAACAAAACAAGAACCCACAACAAGAACAAAAAAAATAACAACCCACAACAAGAACAAACAAAACAAGAACCCACAACAAGAACAAACAAAACAAGAACCTACAACAAGAACAAACAAAACAAGAACCCACAACAAGAACAAACAAAACAAGAACCCACAACAAGAACAAACAAAATAACAACCCACAACAAGAACAAACAAAACAAGAACCCACAAGAAGAACAAACAAAACAAGAACCCACAACAAGAACAAACAAAACAAGAACCTACAACAAGAACAAACAAAACAAGAATCCACAACAAGAACAAACAAAACAACAACCCACAACAAGAACAAACAAAACAAGAACCCACAACAAGAACAAACAATACAAGAACCCAGAACAAGAACAAACAAAACAAGAACCCAGAACAAGAACTAACAAAACAAGAACCCAGAACAAGAACAAACAAAACAACAACCCACAACAAGAACAAACAAAACAAGAACCTACAACAAGAACAAACAAAACAAGAACCCACAACAAGAACAAACAAAACAACAACCCACAACAAGAAAAAACAAAACAACAACCCACAACAAGAACAAACAAAACAAGAACCCACAACAAGAACAAACAAAACAACAACCCACAACAAGAATAAACACAACAAGAACCCACAAGAAGAACAAACAAAACAAGAACCCATAACAAGAACAAACAAAACAACAACCCACAACAAGAACAAACAAAACAACAACCCACAACAAGAACAAACAAAACAAGAACCTACAACAAGAACAAACAAAACAAGAACCCACAATAAGAACAAACAAAACAAGAACCCACAATAAGAACAAACAAAACAAGAACCCAGAACAAGAACAAACAAAACAACAACCCACAACAAGAACAAACAAAACAAGAACCCACAACAAGAACAAACAAAACAAGAACCCACAACAAGAACAAACAAAACAAGAACCCATAACAAGAACAAACAAAACAACAACCCACAACAAGAACAAACAAAACAAGAACCCAGAACAAGAACAAACAAAACAAGAACCCAGAACAAGAACAAACAAAACAACAACCCACAACAAGAACAAACAAAACAAGAACCCACAACAAGAACAAACAAAATAAGAACCTACAATACGAACAAACAAAACAAGAACCCACAACAAGAACAAACAAAACTAGAACCCACAACAAGAACAAACAAAACAAGAACCCACAACAAGAACAAACAAAACAAGAACCTACAACAAGAACAAACAAAACAATAACCCACAACAAGAACAAACAAAACAAGAACCCACAACAAGAACAAACAAAACAAGAACCTACAACAAGAAAAAACAAAACAAGAACCCACAACAAGAACAAACAAAACTAGAACCCACAACAAGAACAAACAAAACAAGAACCCACAAGCAGAACAAACAAAACAAGAACCCAGAACAAGAACAAACAAAACAACAACCCACAACAAGAACAAACAAAACAAGAACCCACAAGAAGAACAAACAAAACAAAAACCCACTACAGGAACAAACAAAACAAGAACCTACAACAAGAACAAACAAAACAAGAACCCACAACAAGAACAAACAAAACAAGAACCCACAACAAGAACAAACAAAACAACAACCCACAACAAGAACAAACAAAACAACAACCCACAACAAGAACAAACAAAACAAGAACCCACAACAAGAACAAACAAAACAAGAACCTACAACAAAAACAAACAAAACAAGAATCCACAACAAGAACAAACAAAACAAGAACCCACAACAAGAACAAACAAAATAACAACCCACAACAAGAACAAAAAAACAAGAACCCACAACAAGAACAAACAAAACAAGAACCTACAACAAGAACAAACAAAACAAGAACCCACAACAAGAACAAACAAAACAAGAACCCACAACAAGAACAAACAAAATAACAACCCACAACAAGAACAAACAAAACAAGAACCCACAAGAAGAACAAACAAAACAAGAACCCACAACAAGAACAAACAAAACAAGAACCTACAACAAGAACAAACAAAACAAGAATCCACAACAAGAACAAACAAAACAACAACCCACAACAAGAACAAACAAAACAAGAACCCACAACAAGAACAAACAATACAAGAACCCAGAACAAGAACAAACAAAACAAGAACCCAGAACAAGAACTAACAAAACAAGAACCCAGAACAAGAACAAACAAAACAACAACCCACAACAAGAACAAACAAAACAAGAACCTACAACAAGAACAAACAAAACAAGAACCCACAACAAGAACAAACAAAACAACAACCCACAACAAGAACAAACAAAACAACAACCCACAACAAGAACAAACAAAACAAGAACCCACAACAAGAACAAACAAAACAACAACCCACAACAAGAATAAACACAACAAGAACCCACAAGAAGAACAAACAAAACAAGAACCCATAACAAGAACAAACAAAACAACAACCCACAACAAGAACAAACAAAACAACAACCCACAACAAGAACAAACAAAACAAGAACCTACAACAAGAACAAACAAAACAAGAACCCACAATAAGAACAAACAAAACAAGAACCCAGAACAAGAACAAACAAAACAAGAACCCACAACAAGAACAAACCAAACAACAACCCACAACAAGAACAAACAAAACAAGAACCTACAACAAGAACAAACAAAACAAGAACCCACAACAAGAACAAACAATACAAGAACCCAGAACAAGAACAAACAAAACAAGAAACCAGAACAAGAACAAACAAAACAAGAACCCACAACAAGAACAAACAAAACAAGAACCTACAACAAGAACAAACAAAACAAGAACCCACAACATGAACAAACAAAACAAGTACCCACAACAAGAACAAACAAAATAAGAACCTACAATACGAACAAACAAATCAAGAACCCACAACAAGAACAAACAAAACTAGAACCCACAACAAGAACAAACAAAACAAGAACCCACAACAAGAACAAACAAAACAACAACCCACAACAAGAACAAACAAAACAAGAACCCACAAGAAGAACAAACAAAACAAGAACCCACAACAAGAAGAAACAAAACAAGAACCCACAACAAGAACAAACAAAACAACAACCCACTACAAGAACAAACAAAACAAGAACCCACAACAAGAACAAACAAAACAAGAACCTACAACAAGAACAAACAAAACAATAACCCACAACAAGAACAAACAAAACAACAACCCACAACAAGAACAAACAAAACAAGAACCCACAACAAGAACAAACAAAACAAGAACCTACAACAAGAACAAACAAAACAAGAATCCACAACAAGAACAAACAAAACAAGAACCCACAACAAGAACAAACAAAATAACAACCCACAACAAGAACAAACAAAACAAGAACCCACAACAAGAACAAACAAAACAAGAACCTACAACAAGAACAAACAAAACAAGAACCCACAACAAGAACAAACAAAACAAGAACCCACAACAAGAACAAACAAAATAACAACCCACAACAAGAACAAACAAAACAAGAACCCACAAGAAGAACAAACAAAACAAGAACCCACAACAAGAACAAACAAAACAAGAACCTACAACAAGAACAAACAAAACAAGAATCCACAACAAGAACAAACAAAACAACAACCCACAACAAGAACAAACAAAACAAGAACCCACAACAAGAACAAACAATACAAGAACCCAGAACAAGAACAAACAAAACAAGAACCCAGAACAAGAACTAACAAAACAAGAACCCAGAACAAGAACAAACAAAACAACAACCCACAACAAGAACAAACAAAACAAGAACCTACAACAAGAACAAACAAAACAAGAACCCACAACAAGAACAAACAAAACAACAACCCACAACAAGAAAAAACAAAACAACAACCCACAACAAGAACAAACAAAACAAGAACCCACAACAAGAACAAACAAAACAACAACCCACAACAAGAATAAACACAACAAGAACCCACAAGAAGAACAAACAAAACAAGAACCCATAACAAGAACAAACAAAACAACAACCCACAACAAGAACAAACAAAACAACAACCCACAACAAGAACAAACAAAACAAGAACCTACAACAAGAACAAACAAAACAAGAACCCACAATAAGAACAAACAAAACAAGAACCCAGAACAAGAACAAACAAAACAACAACCCACAACAAGAACAAACCAAACAACAACCCACAACAAGAACAAACAAAACAAGAACCTACAACAAGAACAAACAAAACAAGAACCCACAACAAGAACAAACAATACAAGAACCCAGAACAAGAACAAACAAAACAAGAAACCAGAACAAGAACAAACAAAACAAGAACCCACAACAAGAACAAACAAAACAAGAACCTACAACAAGAACAAACAAAACAAGAACCCACAACATGAACAAACAAAACAAGTACCCACAACAAGAACAAACAAAATAAGAACCTACAATACGAACAAACAAAACAAGAACCCACAACAAGAACAAACAAAACTAGAACCCACAACAAGAACAAACAAAACAAGAACCCACAACAAGAACAAACAAAACAACAACCCACAACAAGAACAAACAAAACAAGAACCCACAAGAAGAACAAACAAAACAAGAACCCACAACAAGAAGAAACAAAACAAGAACCCACAACAAGAACAAACAAAACAACAACCCACTACAAGAACAAACAAAACAAGAACCCACAACAAGAACAAACAAAACAAGAACCTACAACAAGAACAAACAAAACAATAACCCACAACAAGAACAAACAAAACAAGAACCCACAACAAGAACAAACAAAACAGGAACCTACAACAAGAACAAACAAAACAAGAACCCACAACAAGAACAAACAAAACTAGAACCCACAACAAGAACAAACAAAACAACAACCCACAACAAGAACAAACAAAACAACAACCTACAACAAGAACAAACAAAACAAGAACCCACAATAAGAACAAACAAAACAAGAACCCACAATAAGAACAAACAAAACAAGAACCCAGAACAAGAACAAACAAAACAACAACCCACAACAAGAACAAACAAAACAAGAACCCACAACAAGAACAAACAAAACAAGAACCCACAACAAGAACAAACAAAACAAGAACCTACAACAAGAACAAACAAAACAGGAACCCACAACAAGAACAAACAAAACAAGAACCCACAACAAGAACAAACAAAACAAGAACCTACAACAAGAACAAACAAAACAACAACCCACAACAAGAACAAACAAAACAAGAACCCACAACAAGAACAAACAAAATAAGAACCTACAATACGAACAAACAAAACAAGAACCCACAACAAGAACAAACAAAACTAGAACCCACAACAAGAACAAACAAAACAAGAACCCACAACAAGAACAAACAAAACAAGAACCTACAACAAGAACAAACAAAACAATAACCCACAACAAGAACAAACAAAACAAGAACCCACAACAAGAACAAACAAAACAAGAACCTACAACAAGAAAAAACAAAACAAGAACCCACAACAAGAACAAACAAAACTAGAACCCACAACAAGAACAAACAAAACAAGAACCCACAAGCAGAACAAACAAAACAAGAACCCAGAACAAGAACAAACAAAACAACAACCCACAACAAGAACAAACAAAACAAGAACCCACAAGAAGAACAAACAAAACAAAAACCCACTACAGGAACAAACAAAACAAGAACCTACAACAAGAACAAACAAAACAAGAACCCACAACAAGAACAAACAAAACAAGAACCCACAACAAGAACAAACAAAACAACAACCCACAACAAGAACAAACAAAACAACAACCCACAACAAGAACAAACAAAACAAGAACCCACAACAAGAACAAACAAAACAAGAACCTACAACAAGAACAAACAAAACAAGAATCCACAACAAGAACAAACAAAACAAGAACCCACAACAAGAACAAACAAAATAACAACCCACAACAAGAACAAACAAAACAAGAACCCACAAGAAGAACAAACAAAACAAGAACCCACAACAAGAACAAACAAAACAAGAACCTACAACAAGAACAAACAAAACAAGAATCCACAACAAGAACAAACAAAACAACAACCCACAACAAGAACAAACAAAACAAGAACCCACAACAAGAACAAACAATACAAGAACCCAGAACAAGAACAAACAAAACAAGAACCCAGAACAAGAACTAACAAAACAAGAACCCAGAACAAGAACAAACAAAACAACAACCCACAACAAGAACAAACAAAACAAGAACGTACAACAAGAACAAACAAAACAAGAACCCACAACAAGAACAAACAAAACAACAACCCACAACAAGAACAAACAAAACAACAACCCACAACAAGAACAAACAAAACAAGAACCCACAACAAGAACAAACAAAACAACAACCCACAACAAGAATAAACACAACAAGAACCCACAAGAAGAACAAACAAAACAAGAACCCATAACAAGAACAAACAAAACAACAACCCACAACAAGAACAAACAAAACAACAACCCACAACAAGAACAAACAAAACAAGAACCTACAACAAGAACAAACAAAACAAGAACCCACAATAAGAACAAACAAAACAAGAACCCAGAACAAGAACAAACAAAACAACAACCCACAACAAGAACAAACCAAACAACAACCCACAACAAGAACAAACAAAACAAGAACCTACAACAAGAACAAACAAAACAAGAACCCACAACAAGAACAAACAATACAAGAACCCAGAACAAGAACAAACAAAACAAGAAACCAGAACAAGAACAAACAAAACAAGAACCCACAACAAGAACAAACAAAACAAGAACCTACAACAAGAACAAACAAAACAAGAACCCACAACATGAACAAACAAAACAAGTACCCACAACAAGAACAAACAAAATAAGAACCTACAATACGAACAAACAAAACAAGAACCCACAACAAGAACAAACAAAACTAGAACCCACAACAAGAACAAACAAAACAAGAACCCACAACAAGAACAAACAAAACAACAACCCACAACAAGAACAAACAAAACAAGAACCCACAAGAAGAACAAACAAAACAACAACCCACAACAAGAAGAAACAAAACAAGAACCCACAACAAGAACAAACAAAACAACAACCCACTACAAGAACAAACAAAACAAGAACCCACAACAAGAACAAACAAAACAAGAACCTACAACAAGAACAAACAAAACAATAACCCACAACAAGAACAAACAAAACAACAACCCACAACAAGAACAAACAAAACAAGAACCCACAACAAGAACAAACAAAACAAGAACCTACAACAAGAACAAACAAAACAAGAATCCACAACAAGAACAAACAAAACAAGAACCCACAACAAGAACAAACAAAATAACAACCCACAACAAGAACAAACAAAACAAGAACCCACAACAAGAACAAACAAAACAAGAACCTACAACAAGAACAAACAAAACAAGAACCCACAACAAGAACAAACAAAACAAGAACCCACAACAAGAACAAACAAAATAACAACCCACAACAAGAACAAACAAAACAAGAACCCACAAGAAGAACAAACAAAACAAGAACCCACAACAAGAACAAACAAAACAAGAACCTACAACAAGAACAAACAAAACAAGAATCCACAACAAGAACAAACAAAACAACACCCCACAACAAGAACAAACGAAACAGGAACCCACAACAAGAACAAACAATACAAGAACCCAGAACAAGAACAAACAAAACAAGAACCCAGAACAAGAACTAACAAAACAAGAACCCAGAACAAGAACAAACAAAACAACAACCCACAACAAGAACAAACAAAACAAGAACCTACAACAAGAACAAACGAAACAAGAACCCACAACAAGAACAAACAAAACAACAACCCACAACAAGAAAAAACAAAACAACAACCCACAACAAGAACAAACAAAACAAGAACCCACAACAAGAACAAACAAAACAACAACCCACAACAAGAATAAACACAACAAGAACCCACAAGAAGAACAAACAAAACAAGAACCCATAACAAGAACAAACAAAACAACAACCCACAACAAGAACAAACAAAACAACAACCCACAACAAGAACAAACAAAACAAGAACCTACAACAAGAACAAACAAAACAAGAACCCACAATAAGAACAAACAAAACAAGAACCCAGAACAAGAACAAACAAAACAACAACCCACAACAAGAACAAACCAAACAACAACCCACAACAAGAACAAACAAAACAAGAACCTACAACAAGAACAAACAAAACAAGAACCCACAACAAGAACAAACAATACAAGAACCCAGAACAAGAACAAACAAAACAAGAAACCAGAACAAGAACAAACAAAACAAGAACCCACAACAAGAACAAACAAAACAAGAACCTACAACAAGAACAAACAAAACAAGAACCCACAACATGAACAAACAAAACAAGTACCCACAACAAGAACAAACAAAATAAGAACCTACAATACGAACAAACAAAACAAGAACCCACAACAAGAACAAACAAAACTAGAACCCACAACAAGAACAAACAAAACAAGAACCCACAACAAGAACAAACAAAACAACAACCCACAACAAGAACAAACAAAACAAGAACCCACAAGAAGAACAAACAAAACAAGAACCCACAACAAGAAGAAACAAAACAAGAACCCACAACAAGAACAAACAAAACAACAACCCACTACAAGAACAAACAAAACAAGAACCCACAACAAGAACAAACAAAACAAGAACCTACAACAAGAACAAACAAAACAATAACCCACAACAAGAACAAACAAAACAAGAACCCACAACAAGAACAAACAAAACAGGAACCTACAACAAGAACAAACAAAACAAGAACCCACAACAAGAACAAACAAAACTAGAACCCACAACAAGAACAAACAAAACAAGAACCCACAAGAAGAACAAACAAAACAAGAACCCAGAACAAGAACAAACAAAACAACAACGCACAACAAGAACAAACAAAACAAGAACCCACAAGAAGAACAAACAAAACAAAAACCCACAACAAGAACAAACAAAACAAGAACCTACAACAAGAACAAACAAAACAAGAACCCACAACAAGAACAAACAAAACAAGAACCCACAACAAGAACAAACAAAACAACAACCCACAACAAGAACAAACAAAACAACAACCCACAACAAGAACAAACAAAACAACAACCCACAACAAGAACAAACAAAACAAGAACCTACAACAAGAACAAAGAAAACAAGAATCCACAACAAGAACAAACAAAACAAGAACCCACAACAAGAACAAACAAAATAACAACCCACAACAAGAACAAACAAAACAAGAACCCACAAGAAGAACAAACAAAACAAGAACCCACAACAAGAACAAACAAAACAAGAACCTACAACAAGAACAAACAAAACAAGAACCCACAACAAGAACAAACAAAACAACAACCCACAACAAGAACAAACAAAACAAGAACCCACAACAAGAACAAACAATACAAGAACCCAGAACAAGAACAAACAAAACAAGAACCCAGAACAAGAACAAACAAAACAAGAACCCAGAACAAGAACAAACAAAACAACAACCCACAACAAGAAAACAAAACAAGAACCTACAACAAGAACAAACAAAACAAGAACCCACAACAAGAACAAACAAAACAACAACCCACAACAAGAACAAACAAAACAACAACCCACAACAAGAACAAACAAAACAAGAACCCACAACAAGAACAAACAAAACAACAACCCACAACAAGAACAAACAAAACAAGAACCCACAACAAGAACAAACAAAACAAGAACCTACAACAAGAACAAACAAAACAAGAACCCACAACAAGAACAAACAAAACAACAACCCACAACAAGAATAAACAAAACAAGAACCCACAAGAAGAACAAACAAAACAAGAACCCATAACAAGAACAAACAAAACAACAACCCACAACAAGAACAAACAAAACAAGAACCCAGAACAAGAACAAACAAAACAAGAACCCAGAACAAGAACAAACAAAACAACAACCCACAACAAGAACAAACAAAACAAGAACCCACAACAAGAACAAACAAAACAAGAACCCACAACAAGAACAAAGAAAACAACAACCCCCAACAAGAACAAACACAACAAGAACCCACAACAAGAACAAACAAAACAAGAACCCAGAACAAGAACAAACAAAACAACAACCCACAACAAGAACAAACAAAACAAGAACCTACAACAAGAACAAACAAAACAAGAACCCACAACAAGAACAAACAAAACAAGAACCCACAACAAGAACAAACAAAACAACAACCCACAACAAGAACAAACAAAACAAGAACCCACAACAAGAACAAACAAAACAACAACCCACAACAAGAACAAACAAAACAAGAACCCACAACAAGAACAAACAAAACAAGAACCTACAACAAGAACAAACAAAACAAGAAACCACAACAAGAACAAACAAAACAACAACCCACAACAAGAACAAACAAAACAACAACCCACAACAAGAACAAACAAAACAACAACCCACAACAAGAACAAACAAAACAAGAACCTTCAACAAGAACAAACAAAACAAGAAACCACAACAAGAACAAACAAAACAACAACCCACAACAAGAACAAACAAAACAACAACCCACAACAAGAACAAACAAAACAAGAACCTACAACAAGAACAAACAAAACAACAACCCACAACAAGAACAAACAAAACAAGAACCTACAACAAGAACAAACAAAACAAGAACCTACAACAAGAACAAACAAAACAAGAACCCACAACAAGAACAAACAAAACTAGAACCCACAACAAGAACAAACAAAACAACAACCCACAACAAGAACAAACAAAACAACAACCCACAACAAGAACAAACAAAACAACAACCCACAACAAGAATAAACAAAATACAAGTGATTATGTGACTTGTCAAAGCACCTAGCGTGAGACTTGAGTGGCACCAGCTCTGGCAGGCTCGCAAGAAGCAGATCTCTCTGTGAGACAGATGTGACGACCAGCCATTATCTCCGAGTGATGTCTGTCTGACTGATCCCCAAACTACTCCTGACCTTTCACTCATGTACGAGGAGACCAACATGTTGTCGCTGGGAGAGTCCAAAAGCTGGCACCACAAAGCTTCAAATCAAATGGTCGCACAGTTTATGCTTGTATATCGAGTGGTCTTCCGGGGACTCTGTGCATGATAAGGACAAGAATAGCACCACTGCCACACAGAGAATATGTCGTAAGAGGCGACTAACTGTGTGACATTGCATAACACCGGCCATGGTTAGGTTTAAAGCAGCATAGATGGCGCCTAACGGGCTGTAGGTCTACTTTGCTCTAGTGTTTGAGTCTGTTAAGATAGACTCTTACATTGGTTAACCACCCTCCGTAACCGCTTGTCCCAGCGCTGAAGAGTATTAAGCTGCTCGAACCTAGCCCGCTAAGCAGCAGGAAACCATTATCCCGTCTGCATCCTTTTCATACCAGAGCATGCATACGTGTATGTATGTATGTAAGTATGTATGTATGTATGTATGTAAGTTTGTAAGTATGTAAGTATGTATGTATGTATGTATGTAAGTATGTATGTATGTATGTAAGTATCTATGTATATATATGTATGTAAGTATGTATGTATGTATGTTTGTATGTATGTATGTATGAATGTATGTATGTATGTAAGTATGTATGTATGTATGTATGTATGTATGTAAGTATGTATGTATGTATGTATATGAATATATGTATGTATATATATATGTATGAATGTATGAATGTATGTAAGTATGTATGTATGTATGTATGTATGTATGTATGTTTGTATATATATATATATATGTATGTATTTATGTATGTATGTATATATGTATGTAAGTATGTATGTATGTAAGTATCTATGTATATATATGTATGTATGTATGTATGTATGTATGTTTGTATATATATGTATGTATTTATGTATGTATGTATATATGTATGTATGTATGTATGTATATATTTCAAGTCCAGTAGGGCCTTTTCTCTGTTTCAGTAAGATAAGAGTTGTTACCCCGACCCAGTTCTTGCTTGAACACCTCTCTCTTCTCCTGCCCTCTCTCCTAGACTACTCAATTCTTGCTTGAATACCTCTCTCTTCTCCTGCCCTCTCTCCTAGACTACTCAATTCTTGCTTGAACACCTCTCTCTTCTCCTGCCCTCTCTCCTAGACTACTCAATTCTTGCTTGAACACCTCTCTCTTCTCCTGCCCTCTCTCCTAGACTACTCAATTCTTGCTTGAATACCTCTCTCTTCTCCTGCCCTCTCTCCTAGACTACTCAATTCTTACTTGAATACCTCTCTCTTCTCCTGCCCTCTCTCCTAGACTACTCAATTCTTACTTGAATACCTCTCTCTTCTCCTGCCCTCTCTCCTAGACTACTCAATTCTTGCTTGAATACCTCTCTCTTCTCCTGCTCTTTTAGCCCG
This sequence comes from Ariolimax columbianus, assembly GCA_036924085.1. Taxonomy (NCBI): domain Eukaryota; kingdom Metazoa; phylum Mollusca; class Gastropoda; order Stylommatophora; family Arionidae; genus Ariolimax; species Ariolimax columbianus. The sequence goes on from JAVGWX010000009.1 coordinate 94,518,400, forward strand.
TTGGTGTTGATTTTGGGCGGTCCATTTGATTTGTAGATTTTCTTTGATATCAGTTTGACTCTGCTAATGATTTATACATGATCGGTATTGCAACCCTCGCTATGGTATGCCCGTGTTATTTGGACAGCCTTTAGATGTTGCCTGCGCCTAAGTACAGAATCAATCTGATGTCAGTGGTCTGATCTTGGACGGCGCCATGTTACCACGTAATTCGCGAGTGGTCTGATCTTGTATGGCATGTTACCGCGTGATTCACGAGTGGTCTGATCTTGTATGGCATGTTACCGCGTGATTCACGAGTGGTCTGATCTTGTATGGCATGTTACCGCGTGATTCACGAGTGGTCTGATCTTGTATGGCATGTTACCGCGTGATTCACGAGTGGTCTGATCTTGTATGGCATGTTACCGCGTGATTCACGAGTGGTCTGATCTTGTATGGCATGTTACCACGTGATTCGCGAGTGGTCTGATCTTGTATGGCATGTTACCGCGTGATTCACGAGTGGTCTGATCTTGGACGACGCCATGTTACCGCGTGATTCACGAGTGGTCTGATCTTGGACGACGCCATGTTACCGCGTGATTCGCGAGTGGTCTGATCTTGTATGGCATGTTACCGCGTGATTTACGAGTGGTCTGATCTTGTATGGCATGTTACCGCGTGATTCACGAGTGGTCTGATCTTGGACGACGCCATGTTACCGCGTGATTCTGCCTGACGTCAGATATGTGTGTCACGCACAATTTGTTGTTTGAGCAGAATTCAAGCAGCCTCTGTCCGTTTTGGTTTATGCTCCCGACACCATGGGGACCCAAGCAGATTGCCCACGAATGTTTCTCTGACCCAACGCGGGCATTGAGATCAGTCAATACGTGTAGCTGCTCTTCCCCTAGAAAAGAAAGAAGAAAACTTCGCAGTGAGTCATAGAGCTTGGCTTCTTTCTTCGGCAGAAGCCGCCAGCCTGGATGCACATGTTTACATATCCAGCTTTTGTGCACAGCTGAAGTGAACTTATGCGCGCTGACAGGGCGACCGGCCTGATGATGGTGTAGTCTAACTGATTGCGTACAGCCAAACCCAGTCCGTGCCAGTTATAACAGATTTAACGTTACATCTATCCTAGGTCACGGTACTTCTAATATGTCACAGGGTTACCTGGGCAGCCCATCCAAAGTAACGGTACTATTTAATATATCATATAACAGAGGTCTAACGTTATTGTATCCTTTTATTGACTATCTTTCTTCCTTACCACTATCCCTGCTTAACTCACACTTTAATTAAACCACAAACAATTCTTTTAACAAAAGCAAAACAAAGAATGTTTATTTCACAAACATCAAATACCTCATATCAATACAGTATTCTCGTATATCGTATTATATTCTTCATCAATTATTAACTAATTTTCATGTCTCTCAAGACGTTTCTTATCACAGTTCTCAAACTATAACGCCTTTCAAGAGTTACGGGCAATTAGGTACAGGACTTACTCTAGCACTAAACTTGACCCCGGGTTATATTTCACGTGGTCGAAATCTAGCAATTGTTCTATTCACCGCCTAACTCTGTGCTTGATATAATGCTGTCTAGCTACTTGTTCTCAGTCCTCATCTCTCTGTCCTCGCTCGTCTGATGGCCTTAACTTAACGTTAACCTGAAACATTACATAACTTAATGTCTTTATACTGGTTTAGAAGACCCTGCAGAGTCTGTATACAACCAGTTTCATGTACATCACCTTGCTCTAAAAGCTATGCGCATCCAATATATTCTTAAATGCATTAACTGTCCCTGCTTGCACTACCTCCTGGGGCAATACATTCCAAGCATTCACCACTCTCAGACTATAAAATATTTTCTAATATCTAATCTGGATCTTTCTTTAGTTAATTTGTAGCTATGTCCTCTTGTTCTTGTTGGTGGCTGTAATTTTTTTTTAAACTTGTTATAGTCTAATTTATCCATTCCTCGGATCATCTTACAAACCTGTATTAAGTTACTACGAATTCTTCTCTCTTCTAGACGCTGTAGGCCGGTTTTTCTGAGTCCTTCCTCAAAACTGTAATTCTGGAATCCCACTATCATCTCTGTCGCTCTTTTTTGTATTCTTTCTAGCATGTTTATATCCACTTTATGATACATACTCCACACCTGTACACAGTACTCCAATCTAGGTCTAACTAAAGCTTTATACAGTTTGACTATCACTTCCTTGCTCCGATGGTTAATATTTCTTTTTATCATACCTAACATTGAATTTGTCTTTTTCACTGCTACCTGGACTTGCTCATTCACCTTACCTGTATGATCTATTATAACACCTAGGTCCCTTTCCTTATCTATCTTTCTAATATTGTTTTCTCCCATTCTGTAATTATGTTCCATATTGGATCTACCCATGTGGAGGACTGTACATTTATCTACATTAAACTCCATTTGGCAGCTTACAGACCATTCTCGAATTTTATCTAAATCCGACCTCAATATATCCACTTCTGCTTTAAATGAGACACTACTGCATAGTTTTGTGTCATCAGCAAATTTTGGAATCATGGATCCGATATCAATGTTAAAATCGTTTATATATATCAAGAACAAATTTGGTTCCAAAACCGAGCCCTGTGGCACACCCCTTGGGTGTGATGGATGGAGAGAGCCAACAAGTGGATGGATGGAGAGAGCCAACACGTCGATGGATGGAGAGAGCCAACACGTGGATGGATGGATGGAGAGAGCCAATAAGTGGATGGATGGAGAGAGCCAACAAGTGGATGGATGGATGGAGAGAGCCAACAAGTGGATGGATGGATGGAGAGAGCCGACCAGTGGATGGATGGAGAAAGCAAACAAGTGGATTGATGGAGAGAGCCAACAAGTGGATGGATGGAGAGAGCCAACACGTGGATGGATGGATGGAGAGAGCAGACAAGTGGATGGATGGAGAGAGCCAACAAGTGGATGGATGGTGAGAGCCAACAAGTGGATGGATGGAGAGAGCTAACACGTGGATGGATGGATGGAAAGAGCCAACACGTGGATGGATGGAGAGAGCCAACAAGTGGATGGATGGAGAGAGCCAACAAGTGGATGGATGGAGAGAGCCAACACGTGGATGGATGGATGGAGAGAGCCAACACGTGGATGGATGGAGAGTGCCAACAAGTGGATGGATGGAGAGAGCCAACAAGTGGTTGGACGGAGAGAGCCAAAACGTGGATGGATGGATGGAGAGAGCCAACAAGTGGATGGATGGAGAGAGCCAACAAGTGGATGGATGGAGAGAGCCAACAAGTGGATGGATGGAGAGAGCCAACACGTGGATGGATGGACGGAGAGAGCCAACAAGTGGATGGATGGAGAGAGCCAACACGTGGATGGATGGATGGAGAGAGCCAACACGTGGATGGATGGACGGAGAGAGCCAACAAGTGGATGGATGGAGAGAGCCAACACGTGGATGGATGGATGGAGAGAGCCAACACGTGGATGGATGGAGAGAGCCAACACGTGGATTGTTGGAGAGAGCCAACAAGTGGATGGATGGAGAGAGCCAACACGTGAATGGATGGAGAGAGCCAACACGTGGATTGTTGGAGAGAGCCAACACGTGGATGGATGGAGAGAGCCAACACGTGGATGGATGGAGAGAGCCAAAACGTGGATGGATGGAGAGAGCCAACAAGTGGATGGATGGAGAGAGCCAACAAGTGGATGGATGGAGAGAGCCAACAAGTGGATGGATGGAAAGAGCCAACAAGTGGATGGATGGAGAGAGCCAACACGTGGATGGATGGATGGAGAGAGCCAACACGTGGATGGATGGATAGAGAGAGCAAACACGTGGATGGATGGATGGAGAGAGCAAACAGGTGGATGGATGGATGGAGAGAGCCCACAAGTGGATGGATGGAAAGAGCAAACAAATGGATGGATGGAGAGATCCAACAAGTGAATGGATGGATGGAGAGACCCAACAAGTGGATGGATGGAGAGAGCCAACAAGTGGATGGATGGAGAGAGCCACCACGTGGATGGATGGGTGGAAAGAGCCAACAAGTGGATGGATGGATGGAGAGAGCCAACAAGGGGATGGATAGAGAGAGCCAACAAGTGGATGGATGGATGGAGAGAGCCAACAAGTGGATGGATGGAGAGAGCCAACAAGTTGATGGATGGAGAGAGCCAACAAGTGGATGGATGGAGAGAGCCAACACGTGGATGGATGGATGGAGAGAGCCAACAAGTGGATGGATGGAGAGAGCCAACAATTGGATGGATGGAGAGAGCCAACAAGTGGATGGATGGAGAGAGCCAACACGTTGATGGATGGATGGAGAGAGCCAACAAATGGATGGATAGAGAGAGCCAACAAGTGGATGGATGGAGAGAGCCAACACGTGGATGGATGGATGGAGAGTGCCAACACGTGGATGGATGGATGGAGAGAGCCAACAAGTGGATGGATGGAGAGAGCCAACAAGTGGATGGATGGAGAGAGCCAACAAGTGGATGGATGGAGAGAGCCAACACGTGGATGGATGGAGAGAGCCAACAAGTGGATGGATGGAGAGAGCCAACACGTGGATGGATGGTTGGAGAGAGCAAACACGTGGATGGATGGATGGAGAGAGCCAACAAGTGGATGGATGGATGGAGAGAGCCAACAAGTGGATGGATGGAGAGAGCCAACAAGTGGATGGATGGATGGAGAGAGCCAACAAGTGGATGGATGGAGAGAGCAAAAACGTGGATGGATGGATGGAGAGAGCCAACAAGTGGATGGATGGAGAGCGCCAACAAGTGGATGGATGGATGGAGAGAGCCAACAAGTAGATGGATAGAGAGAGCCAACACATGGATGGAGAGAGCCAACACGTGGATGGATGGACAGAGCCAACACGTGGATGGATAGAGAGAGCCAACACGTGGATGGATGGATGGAGAGAGCCATCACGTGGATGGATGGAGAGAGCCAACAAGTGGATGGATGGAGAGAGCCAACAAGTGGATGGATGGAGAGAGCCAACAAGTGGATGGATGGAGAGAGCCAACAAGTGGATGGATGGAGAGAGCCAACACGTGGATGGATGGATGGAGAGAGCCAACAAGTGGATGGATGGAGAGAGACAACACGTGGATGGATGGATGGAGAGAGCCAACACGTGGATGGAAGGATGGAGAGAGCCAACAAGTGGATGGATGGAGAGAGCCAAAGAGTGGATGGATGGAGAGAGCCAACAAGTGGATGGAGTGAGAGAGCCAACAAGTGGATGGATGGAGAGAGCCAACACGTGGATGGATGGAGAGAGCCAACCCTTGATGGATGGAGAGAGCCAACATGTGGATGGATGGAGAGATCCAACAAGTGGATGGATGGATGGAGAGAGCCAAAACGTGGATGGATGGAGAGAGCCAACACGTGGATGGATGGATGGAGAGAGCCAACACGTGGATGGATGGATGGAGAGAGCCAACAAGGGGATGGATGGAGAGAGCCAACAGGTGGATGGATGGAGAGAGCCAACAAGTGGATGGATGGAGAGAGCAAACAAATGGATGGATGGAGAGATCCAACAAGTGAATGGATGGATGGAGAGACCCAACAAGTGGATGGATGGAGAGAGCCAACAAGTGGATGGATGGAGAGAGCCACCAATTGGATGGATGGGTGGAAAGAGCCAACAAGTGGATGGATGGATGGAGAGAGCCAACAAGGGGATGGATAGAGAGAGCCAACAAGTGGATGGATGGATGGAGAGAGCCAACAAGTGGATGGATGGAGAGAGCCAACAAGTTGATGGATGGAGAGAGCCAACAAGTGGATGGATGGAGAGAGCCAACACGTGGATGGATGGATGGAGAGAGCCAACAAGTGGATGGATGGAGAGAGCCAACAATTGGATGGATGGAGAGAGCCAACAAGTGGATGGATGGAGAGAGCCAACACGTTGATGGATGGATGGAGAGAGCCAACAAATGGATGGATAGAGAGAGCCAACAAGTGGATGGATGGAGAGAGCCAGCACGTGGATGGATGGATGGAGAGTGCCAACACGTGGATGGATGGATGGAGAGAGCCAACAAGTGGATGGATGGAGAGAGCCAACTAGTGGATGGATGGAGAGAGCCAACAAGTGGATGGATGGAGAGAGCTAACACGTGGATGGATGGAGAGAGCCAACAAGTGGATGGATGGAGAGAGCCAACACGTGGATGGATGGTTGGAGAGAGCAAACACGTGGATGGATGGATGGAGAGAGCCAACAAGTGGATGGATGGATGGAGAGAGCCAACAAGTGGATGGATGGAGAGAGCCAACAAGTGGATGGATGGATGGAGAGAGCCAACAAGTGGATGGATGGAGAGAGCCAAAACGTGGATGGATGGATGGAGAGAGCCAACAAGTGGATGGATGGAGAGCGCCAACAAGTGGATGGATGGATGGAGAGAGCCAACAAGTAGATGGATAGAGAGAGCCAACACATGGATGGAGAGAGCCAACACGTGGATGGATGGACAGAGCCAACACGTGGATGGATAGAGAGAGCCAACACGTGGATGGATGGATGGAGAGAGCCATCACGTGGATGGATGGAGAGAGCCAACAAGTGGATGGATGGAGAGAGCCAACAAGTGGATGGATGGAGAGAGCCAACAAGTGGATGGATGGAGAGAGCCAACAAGTGGATGGATGGAGAGAGCCAACACGTGGATGGATGGATGGAGAGAGCCAACAAGTGGATGGATGGAGAGAGACAACACGTGGATGGATGGATGGAGAGAGCCAACACGTGGATGGAAGGATGGAGAGAGCCAACAAGTGGATGGATGGAGAGAGCCAAAGAGTGGATGGATGGAGAGAGCCAACAAGTGGATGGAGTGAGAGAGCCAACAAGTGGATGGATGGAGAGAGCCAACACGTGGATGGATGGAGAGAGCCAACCCTTGATGGATGGAGAGAGCCAACATGTGGATGGATGGAGAGATCCAACAAGTGGATGGATGGATGGAGAGAGCCAAAACGTGGATGGATGGAGAGAGCCAACACGTGGATGGATGGATGGAGAGAGCCAACACGTGGATGGATGGATGGAGAGAGCCAACAAGGGGATGGATGGAGAGAGCCAACAGGTGGATGGATGGAGAGAGCCAACAAGTGGATGGATGGAGAGAGCCAACACGTGGATGGATGGATGGAGAGAGCCAACACGTGGATGGATGGAGAGAGCCAATAAGTGGATGGATGGAGAGAGCCAACAATTGGATGGATGGAGAGAGCCAACACGTGGATGGATGGAGAGAGCCAACAAGTGGATGGATGGAGAGAACCAACAAGTGGATGGACGGAGAGAGCCAACACGTGGATGGATGGATGGAGAGAGCCAACAAGTGGATGGATGGAGAGAGCCACAAGTGGATGGATGGAGAGAGCCAACACGTGGATGGATGGAGAGAGCCAACACGTGGATGGATGGATGGAGAGAGCCAACAAGTGGATGGATGGGGAGAGCCAACACGTGGATGGATGGAGGGAGAGAGCCAACACGTGGATGGATGGAGAGAGCCAACAAGTGGATGGATGGAGAGAGCCAACAAGTGGATGGACGGAGAGAGCCAACACGTGGATGGATGATGGACAGAGCGAAACAGTGGATGGATGGAGAGAGCCAACAAGTGGATGGATGGAGAGAGCCAACCAGTGGATGGATGGAGAGAGCCAACACGTGGATGGATGGATGGAGAGAGCCAACAAGTGGATGGATGGAGAGAGCCAACACGTGGATGGAAGGATGGAGAGAGCCAACAAGTGGATGGATGGAGAGAGCCAACAAGTGGATGGATGGAGAGAGCCAACACGTGGATGGATGGATGGAGAGAGCCAACACGTGGATGGATAGAGAGAGCCAACACGTGGATTGTTGGAGAGAGCCAACACGTGGATGGATGGAGAGAGCCAACACGTGGATGGATGGAGAGAGCCAACACGTGGATTGTTGGAGAGAGCCAACACGTGGATGGATGGAGAGAGCCAACACGTGGATGGATGGAGAGAGCCAAAACGTGGATGGATGGAGAGAGCCAACACGTGGATGGATGGAGAGAGCCAACAAGTGGATGGATGGAGAGAGCCAACAAGTGGATGGATGGAGAGAGCCAACAAGTGGATGGATGGAGAGCGCCAACACGTGGATGGATGGATGGAGAGAGCCAACAAGTGGATGGATGGAGAGCGCCAACACGTGGATGGATGGAGAGAGCCAACACGTGGATGGATGGAGAGAGCCAAAACGTGGAGGGATGGAGAGAGCCAACAAGTGGATGGATGGAGAGAGCCAACAAGTGGATGGATGGAAGAGCCAACAAGTGGATGGATGGAGAGAGCCAACAAGTGGATGGATGGAGAGCGCCAACACGTGGATGCATGGATGGAGAGAGCCAACAAGTGGATGGATGGAGAGCGCCAACAAGTGGATGGATGGATGGAGAGAGCCAACAAGTAGATGGATAGAGAGAGCCAACACATGGATGGAGAGAACCAACACGTGGATGGATGGACAGAGCCAACACGTGGATGGATAGAGAGAGCCAACACGTGGATGGATGGATGGAGAGAGCCAACACGTGGATGGATGGAGAGAGCCAACAAGTGGATGGATGGAGAGAGCCAACAAGTGGATGGACGGAGAGAGCCAACACGTGGATGGATGGATGGAGAAAGCGAACAAGTGGATGGATGGAGAGAGCCAACAAGTGGATGGATGGAGAGAGCCAACAAGTGGATGGATGGAGAGAGCCAACACGTGGATGGATGGATGGAGAGAGCCAACAAGTGGATGGATGGAGAGAGCCAACACGTGGATGGATGGATGGAGAGAGCCAACACGTGGATGGATGGATGGAGAGAGCTAACAAGGGGATGGATGGAGAGAGCCAAAACGTGGATGGATGGATGGAGAGAGCCAACACGTGGATGGATGGAGAGAGCCAACAAGTGGATGGATGGAGAGAGCCAACAATTGGATGGATGGAGAGAGCCAACACGTGGATGGATGGAGAGAGCCAACAAGTGGATGGATGGAGAGAACCAACAAGTGGATGGACGGAGGGAGCCAACACGTGGATGGATGGATGGAGAGAGCCAACAAGTGGATGAATGGAGAGAGCCACAAGTGGATGGATGGAGAGAGCCAACCAGTGGATGGATGGAGAGAGCCAACACGTGGATGGATGGATGGAGAGAGCCAACAAGTGGATGGATGGAGAGAGCCAACACGTGGATGGAAGGATGGAGAGAGCCAACAAGTGGATGGATGGAGAGAGCCAACAAGTGGATGGATGGAGAGAGCCAACACGTGGATGGATGGATGGAGAGAGCCAACACGTGGATGGATGGAGAGAGCCAACACGTGGATTGTTGGAAGGAGCCAACACGTGGATGGATGGAGAGAGCCAACACGTGGATGGATGGAGAGAGCCAACACGTGGTTGGATGGATGGAGAGAGCCAACACGTGGATGGATGGAGAGAGACAACACATGGATGGATGGAGAGAGCCATGACGTGGATGGATGGAGAGAGCCAAAACGTCGATGGATGGAGAGAGCCAACAAGTGGATGGATGGAGAGAGCCAACAAGTGGATGGATGGAGAGAGTTAACAAGTGGATGGATGGAGAGAGCCAACAAGTGGATGGATGGAGAGAGCCAACACGTGGATGGATGGATGGAGAGAGCCAACACGTGGATGGATGGATAGAGAGAGCAAACACGTGGATGGATGGATGGAGAGAGCCAACAGGTGGATGGATGGATGGAGAGAGCCAACAAGTGGATGGATGGAAAGAGCAAACAAGTGGAAGGATGGAGAGAGCCAACAATTGAATGGATGGATGGAGAGACCCAACAAGTGGATGGATGGAGAGAGCCAACAAGTGGATGGATGGAGAGAGCCAACACGTGGATGGATGGGTGGAAAGAGCCAACAAGTGGATGGATGGATGGAGAGAGCCAACAAGGGGATGGATAGAGAGAGCCAACAAGTTGATGGATGGATGGAGAGAGCCAACAAGTGGATGGATGGAGAGAGCCAACAAGTTGATGGATGGAGTGAGCCAACAAGTGGATGGATGGAGAGAGCCAACACGTGGATGGATGGAACGAGAGAGCCAACACGTGGATGGATGGAGAGAGCCAACAAGTGGATGGATGGAGAGAGCCATCAAGTGGATGGACGGAGAGAGCCAACACGTGGATGGATGGATGGAGAAAGCGAACAAGTGGATGGATGGAGAGAGCCAACAAGTGGATGGATGGAGAGAGCCAACAAGTGGATGGATGGAGAGAGCCAACACGTGGATGGATGGATGGAGAGAGCCAACAAGTGGATGGATGGAGAGAGCCAACACGTGGATGGATGGAGAGAGCCAACACGTGGATGGAAGGATGGAGAGAGCCAACAAGTGGATGGATGGAGAGAGCCAAAAAGTGGATGGATGGAGAGAGCCAACAAGTGGATGGAGTGAGAGAGCCAACAAGTGGATGGATGGAGAGAGCCAACACGTGGATGGATGGAGAGAGCCAACCCTTGATGGATGGAGAGAGCCAACATGTGGATGGATGGAGAGATCCAACAAGTGGATGGGTGGATGGAGAGAGCCAAAACGTGGATGGATGGAGAGAGCCAACACGTGGATGGATGGATGGAGAGAGCCAACACGTGGATGGATGGATGGAGAGAGCCAACAAAGGGATGGATGGAGAGAGCCAACAGGTGGATGGATGGAGAGAGCCAAATAGTGGATGGATGGAGAGAGCCAACACGTGGATGGATGGATGGAGAGAGCCAACACGTAGATGGATGGAGAGAGCCAACAAGTGGATGGATGGAGAGAGCCAACAATTGGATGGATGGAGAGAGCCAACACGTGGATGGATGGAGAGAGCCAACAAGTGGATGGATGGAGAGAACCAACAAGTGGATGGACGGAGAGAGCCAACACGTGGATGGATGGATGGAGAGAGCCAACAAGTGGATGGATGGAGAGAGCCACAAGTGGATGGATGGAGAGAGCCAACCAGTGGATGGATGGAGAGAGCCAACACGTGGATGGATGGATGGAGAGAGCCAACAAGTGGATGGATGGAGAGAGCCAACACGTGGATGGAAGGATGGAGAGAGCCAACAAGTGGATGGATGGAGAGAGCCAACAAGTGGATGGATGGAGAGAGCCAACACGTGGATGGATGGATGGAGAGAGCCAACACGTGGATGGATGGAGAGAGCCAACACGTGGATTGTTGGAGAGAGCCAACACGTGGATGGATGGAGAGAGCCAACACGTGGATGGATGGAGAGAGCCAACACGTGGATTGTTGGAGAGAGCCAACACGTGGATGGATGGAGAGAGCCAACACGTGGATGGATGGAGAGAGCCAAAACGTGGATGGATGGAGAGAGCCAACAAGTGGATGGATGAAGAGAGCCAACAAGTGGATGGATGGAGAGAGCCGACAAGTGGATGGATGGAGAGAGCCAACAAGTGGATGGATAGAGAGCCAACACGTGGATGGATGGATGGAGAGTGCTAACACGTGGATGGATGGACAGAGAGAGCAAACACGTGGATGGATGGATGGAGAGAGCCAACAGGTGGATGGATGGATGGAGAGAGCCAACAAGTGGATGGATGGAAAGAGCAAACAAGTGGATGGATGGAGAGAGCCAACAAGTGAATGGATGGATGGAGAGACCCAACAAGTGGATGGATGGAGAGAGCCAACAAGTGGATGGATGGAGAGAGCCAAAACGTGGATGGATGGGTGGAAAGAGCAAACAAGTGGATGGATGGATGGAGAGAGCCAACAAGGGGATGGATAGAGAGAGCCAACAAGTGGATGGATGGATGGAGAGAGCCAACAAGTGGATGGTTGGAGAGAGCCAACAAGTTGATGGATGGAGAGAGCCAACAAGTGGATGGATGGAGAGAGCCAACACGTGGATGGATTGATGGAGAGAGCCAACAAGTGGATGGATGGAGAGAGCCAACAATTGGATGGATGGAGAGAGAAAACAAGTGGATGGATGGAGAGAGCCAACACGTTGATGGATGGATGGAGAGAGCCAACAAATGGATGGATGGAGAGAGCCAACAAGTGGATGGATGGAGAGAGCCAACACGTGGATGGATGGATGGAAAGTGCCAAAAAAAGTGGATGGATGGACGGAGAGAGCCATCAAGTGGATGGATGGAGAGAGCCAACAAGTGGATGGATGGAGAGAGCCAACAAGTGGATGGATGGATGGAAAGAGCCAACACGTGGATGGATGGAGAGAGCCAACACGTGGATGGATGGATGGAGAGAGTCAACAAGTGGATGGATGGAGAGAGCCAACACGTGGATGGATGGATGGAGAGAGCCAACACGTGGATGGAAGGATGGAAAGAGCCAACAAGTGGATGGATGGAGAGAGCCAACAAGTGGAAGGACGGAGAGAGCAACCACGTGGATGGATGGATGGAGAGAGCCAACAAGTGGATGGATGGAGGGAGCCAACAAGTGGATGGATGGATAGAGCCAACAAGTGGATGGATGGAGAGAGCCAACACGTTGATGGATGGATGGAGCGAGCAACAAGTGGATGGATGGAGAGAGCCAACACGTGGATGGATGGATGGAGACAGCCAACACGTGGATGGATGGAGAGAGCCAACAAGTGGATGGAAGGAGAGAGCCAACAAGTGGAGGGATTGAGAGAGCCAACAAGTGGATGGATGGAGAGAGCCAACACGTGGATGGATGGATGGAGAGAGCAAACAAGTGGATGGATGGAGAGAGCAAACACGTGGATGGATGGATGGAGAGAGCCAACACGTGGATGGAAGGATGGAGAGAGCCAACAAGTGGATTGATGGAGAGAGCCAACAAGTGGATGGATGGAGATAGCAAACAAGTGGATGGATGGAAAGAGCCAACAAGTGGATGGATGGAGAGCGCCAACACGTGGATGGATGGAGAGAGCCAACCCTTGATGGATGGAGAGAGCCAACATGTGGATGGATGGAGAGAGCCAACAAGTGGATGGATGGATGGAGAGAGCCAAAACGTGGATGGATGGAGAAAGCCAACAAGTGGATGGATGGAGAGAGCCAAAACGTGGATGGATGGATGGAGAGAGCCAACACGTGGATGGATGGAGAGAGCCAACAAGTGGATGGATGGAGAAAGCCAACAAGTGGATGGATGGAGAGAGCCAAAACGTGGATGGATGGATGGAGAGAGCCAACACGTGGATGGATGGAGAGAGCAAACAAGTGGATGGATGGATGGAGAGAGCCAACAAGTGGATGGATGGAGAGAGCCAACACGTGGATGGATGGAGAGAGCCAACAAGTGGATGGATGGAGAGAGCCAACACGTAGATGGACGGAGAGAGCTAACACGTGGATGGATGGATGGAGAGAGCAAACAAGTGGATGGATGGAGAGAGCCAACAAGTGGATGGATGTAGAGAGCCAACAAGTGGATGGATGGAGAGAGCCAACACGTGGATGGATGGATGGAGAGAGCTAACAAGTGGATGGATGGAGAGAGCCAAAAAGTGGATGGATGGAGAGAGCCAACAAGTGGATAGAGTGAGATAGCCAACAAGTGGATGATGGAGAGAGCCAACACGTGGATGGATGGAGAGAGCAAACCCTTAATGGATGGAGAGAGCCAACATGTGGATGGATGGAGAGATCCAACAAGTGGATGGATGGATGGAGAGAGCCAAAACGTGGATGGATGGAGAGAGCCAACACGTGGATGGATGGATGGAGAGAGCCAACACGTGGATGGATGGATGGAGAGAGCCCAACACGTGGATGGATGGATGGAGAGAGCCAACACGTGGATGGATGGAGAGAGCCAACAAGTGGATGGATGGTGAGAGCCAACAATTGGATGGATGGAGAGAGCCAACACGTGGATGGATGGATGGAGAGAGCCAACACGTGGATAGATGGAGAGAGCCAACAAGTGGATGGATGGAGAGAACCAACAAGTGGATGGACGGAGAGAGCCAACACGTGGATGGAAGGATGGAGAGAGCCAACAAGTGGATGGATGGAGAGTGCCACAAGTGGATGGATGGAGAGAGCCAACACGTGGATGGATGGAGAGAGCCAACACGTGGATGGATGGATGGAGAGAGCCAACAAGTGGATGGATGGGTAGAGCCAACACGTGGATGGATGGAGGGAGAGAGCCAACACGTGGATGGATGGAGAGAGCCAACAAGTGGATGGATGGAGAGAGCCAACAAGTGGATGGACGGAAAGAGCCAACACGTGGATGGATGGATGGAGAGAGCGAACAAGTGGATGGATGGAGAGAGCCAACAAGTGGATGGATGGAAAGAGCCAACAAGTGGATGGATGGAGAGAGCCACCACGTGGATGGATGGAGAGAGCCAACACGTGGATGGATGGATTAAGAGAGCCAACAAGTGGATGGATGGGGAGAGCCAACACGTGGATGGATGGAGGGAGAGAGCCAACACGTGGATGGATGGAGAGAGCCAACAAGTGGATGGATGGAGAGAGCCAACAAGTGGATGGACGGAGAGAGCCAACACGTGGATGGATGGATGGAGAGAGCGAACAAGTGGATGGATGGAGAGAGCCAACAAGTGGATGGATGGAAAGAGCCAACCAGTGGATGGATGGAGAGAGCCAACACGTGGATGGATGGATGGAGAGAGCCAACAAGTGGATGGATGGAGAGAGCCAACACGTGGATGGAAGGATAGAGAGAGCCAACAAGTGGATGGATGGAGAGAGCCAACAAGTGGATGGATGGAGAGAGCCAACAAGTGGATGGATGGAGAGAGCCAACAAGTGGATGGATGGAGAGAGCCAACACGTGGATGGATGGAGAGAACCAACCCTTGATGGATGGAGAGAGCCAACATGTGGATGGATGGACAGAGCCAACAAGTGGATGGTGGATGAAGAGAGCCAAAACGTGGATGGATGGAGAGAGCCAACACGTGGATGGATGGATGGAGAGAGCCAACAAGTGGATGAATGGAGAGAGCCAACAAGTGGATGGATGGAGAGAGCCAACAAGTGAATGGATGGAGAGAGCCAACACGTGGATGGATGGATGGAGAGAGCCAACACGTGGATGGATGGAGAGAGCCACACGTGGATGGATGGAGAGAGCCAACACGTGGATGGATGGAGAGAGCCAACACGTGGATGGATGGATGGAGAGATCCAACAAGTGGATGGATGGGGAGAGCCAACACGTGGATGGATGGATGGATGGAGAGAGCCAACACGTGGATGGATGGAGAGAGCCAACAAGTGGATGGACGGAGAGAGCTAACACGTGGAAAGATGGATGGAGAGAGCCAACAAGTGGATGGATGGAGAGAGCCACAAGTGGATGGATGGAGAGAGCCAACCAGTGGATGGATGGAGAGAGCCAACACGTGGATGGATGGATGGAGAGAGCCAACAAGTGGATGGATGGAGAGAGCCAACACGTGGATGGAAGGATGGAGAGAGCCAACAAGTGGATGGATGGAGAGAGCCAACAAGTGGATGGATGGAGAGAGCCAACACGTAGATGGATGGATTGAGAGAGCCAACACGTGGATGGATGGAGAGAGCCAACACGTGGATTGTTGGAGAGAGCCAACACGTGGATGGATGGAGAGAGCCAACACGTGGATGGATGGAGAGAGCCAACACGTGGATTGTTGGAGAGAGCCAACACGTGGATGGATGGAGAGAGCCAACACGTGGATGGATGGAGAGAGCCAAAACGTGGATGGATGGAGAGAGCCAACAAGTGGATGGATGGAGAGAGCCAACAAGTGGATGGATGGAGAGAGCCAACAAGTGGATGGATGGAGAGAGCCAACAAGTGGATGGATGGAGAGAGCCAACACGTGGATGGATGGATGGAGAGAGCTAACACGTGGATGGATGGACAGAGAGAGCAAACACGTGGATGGATGGATGGAGAGAGCCAACAGGTGGATGGATGGATGGAGAGAGCCAACAAGTGGATGGATGGAAAGAGCAAACAAGTGGAAGGACGGAGAGAGCAACCACGTGGATGGATGGATGGAGAGAGCCAACAAGTGGATGGATGGAGAGAGCCAACAAGTGGATGGATGGAGAGAGCCAACACGTTGATGGATGGATGGAGCGAGCCAACAAGTGGATGGATGGAGAGAGCCAACAAGTGGATGAATGGATGGAGAGAGCCAACACGTGGATGTATGGAGAGAGCCAACAAGTGGATGGAAGGAGAGAGCCAACAAGTGGAGGGATGGAGAGAGCCAACAAGTGGATGGATGGAGAGAGCCAACACGTGGATGGATGGATGGAGAGAGCCAACAAGTGGATGGATGGAAAGAGCCAACACGTGGATGGATGGATGGAGAGAGCCAACACGTGGATGGAAGGATGGAGAGAGCCAACAAGTGGATTGATGGAGAGAGCCAACAAGTGGATGGATGGAGAGAGCCAACAAGTGAATGGATGGAAAGAGCCAACAAGTGGATGGATGGAGAGCGCCAACACGTGGATGGATGGAGAGAGCCAACCCTTGATGGATGGAGAGAGCCAACATGTGGATGGATGGAGAGAGCCAACAAGTGGATGGATGGATGGAGAGAGCCAAAACATGGATGGATGGAGAAAGCCAACACGTGGATG
Source organism: Ariolimax columbianus (assembly GCA_036924085.1). Lineage (NCBI taxonomy): Eukaryota > Metazoa > Mollusca > Gastropoda > Stylommatophora > Arionidae > Ariolimax > Ariolimax columbianus. Next base: position 94,535,120 of record JAVGWX010000009.1, read on the forward strand.
GATGGATGGAGAGAGCCAAAAAGTGGATGGATGGAGAGAGCCAACAAGTGGATGGATGGAGAAAGCCAACAAGTGGATGGATTGAGAGAGCCAAAACGTGGATGGATGGATGGAGAGAGCCAACACGTGGATGGATGGAGAGAGCCAACAAGTGGATGGATGGATGGAGAGAGCCAACAAGTGGATGGATGGAGAGAGCAAACACGTGGATGGATGGATGGAGAGAGCCAACACGTGGATGGATGGCGAGAGCCAACAAGTGGATGGATGGAGAGAGCCAACACGTGGATGGACGGAGAGAGCCAACACGTGGATGGATGGATGGAGAGAGCCAACAAGTGGATGGATGGAGAGAGCCAACAAGTGGATGGATGTAGAGAGCCAACAAGTGGATGGATGGATGGAGAGAGCCAACAAGTGGATGGATGGAGAGAGCCAACAAGTGGATGGATGGAGAGAGCCAACAAGTGGATGGATGGAGAGAGCCAACACATGGATGAATGGAGAGAGCCAACCCTTGATAGATGGAGAGAGCCAACATGTGGGCGGATAGAGAGAGCCAACACGTGGATGGACGGAGAGAGCCAACACGTGGATGAAGGGAGAGAGCCAACCCTTGATGGATGGAGAGAGCAAACACGTGGATGGATGGAGAGAGCCAACACGTGGATGGATGGAGAGAGCCAACAAGTGGATTGATGGAGAGAGCCAACAAGTGGATGGACGGAGAGAGCCAACAAGTGGATGGATGGAGAGAGCCAACACGTGGATGGATGGATGGAGAGAGCCAACAAGTGGATGGATGGAGAGAGCCAACACGTGGATGGATGGATGGAGAGAGCCAACACGTGGATGGAAGGATGGAGAGAGCCAACAAGTGGATTCATGGAGAGAGCCAACAAGTGGATGGATGGAGAGAGCCAACAAGTGGATGGATGGAGAGAGCCAACAAGTGGATGGATGGAGAGAGCCAACAAGTGGATGGATGGAGAGAGCCAACACGTGGATGGATGGAGAGAGCCAACCCTTGATGGATGGAGAGAGCCAACATGTGGATGGATGGATGGAGAGAGCCAACACGTGGATGGATGGAGAGAGCCAACAAGTTGATGGATGGAGAGAGCCAACACGTGGATGGATGGAGAGAGCCAACAAGTGGATGAATGGAGAGAGCCAACCCTTGATGGATGGAGAGAGCCAACACTTGGATGGATGGAGAGATCCAACAAGTGGATGGATGGAGAGAGCCAACAAGTGGATGGATGGAGAGAGCCAACAAGTGGATGGATGGAGAGAGCCAATAAGTGGATGGATGGAGAGAGCCAACAAGTGGATGAATGGAGAGAGCCAACCCTTGATGGATGGAGAGAGCCAACACGTGGATGGATGGAGAGAGCCAACAAGTGGATGGATGGAGAGAGCCAACAAGTGGATGGATGGAGAGAGCCAACAAGTGGATGGACGGAGAGAGCCAACACGTGGATGGATGGATGGAGAGAGCGAACAAGTGGATGGATGGAGAGAGCCAACAAGTGAAGGGATGGAGAGAGCCAACAAGTGGATGGACGGAGAGAGCCAGCACGTGGATGGATAGATGGAGAGAGCCAACAAGTGGATGGATGGAGAGAGCCAACAAGTGGATGGATGGAGAAAGCCAACAAGTTGATGGATGGAGAGAGCCAAAACGTGGATGGATGGATGGAGAGAGCCAACAGGTGGATGGATGGAGAGAGCCAACAAGTGGATGGATGGATGGAGAGAGCCAACAAGTGGATGGATGGATAGAGCCAACACGTGGATGGATGGATGGAGAGAGCCAACACGTGGATGGATGGAGAGAGCCAACAAGTGGATGGATGGAGAGAGCCAACACGTGGATGGACGGAGAGAGCCAACACGTGGATGGATGGATGGAGAGAGCCAACAAGTGGATGGATGGAGAGAGCCAACAAGTGGATGGATGTAGAGAGCCAACAAGTGGATGGATGGAGAGAGCCAACACGTGGATGGATGGATGGAGAGAGCCAACAAGTGGATGGATGGAAATAGCAAACACGTGGATGGATGGATGGAGAGAGCCAACAAGTGGATGGATGGAGAGAGCCAACAAGTGGATGGATGGAGAGAGCCAACAAGTGGATGGATGGAGAAAGCCAACACATGGATGGATGGAGAGAGCCAACCCTTGATGGATGGAGAGAGCCAACATGTGGGCGGATGGAGAGAGCCAATACGTGGATGGACGGAGAGAGCCAACACGTGGATGAAGGGAGAGAGCCAACCCTTGATGGATGGAGAGAGCAAACACGTGGATGGATGGAGAGAGCCAACACGTGGATGGATGGAGAGAGCCAACAAGTAGATGGATGGAGAGAGCCAACAAGTGGATGGACGGAGAGAGCCAACACGTGGATGGATGGATGGAGAGAGCGAACAAGTGGATGGATGGAGAGAGCCAACAAGTGGAGGGATGGAGAGAGCCAACAAGTGGATGGATGGAGAGAGCCAACACGTGGATGGATGGATGGAGAGAGCCAACAAGTGGATGGATGGAGAGAGCCAACACGTGGATGGATGGATGGAGAGAGCCAACACGTGGATGGAAGGATGGAGAGAGCCAACAAGTGGATTCATGGAGAGAGCCAACAAGTGGATGGATGGAGAGAGCCAACAAGAAGATGGATGGAGAGAGCCAACAAGTGGATGGATGGAGAGAGCCAACACGTGGATGGATGGAGAGAGCCAACCCTTGATGGATGGAGAGAGCCAACATGTGGATGGATGGAGAGAGCCAACAAGTGGATGGATGGATGGAGAGAGCCAACACGTGGATGGATGGAGAGAGCCAACAAGTTGATGGATGGAGAGAGCCAACACGTGGATGGATGGAGAGAGCAAACAAGTGGATGAATGGAGAGAGCCAACCCTTGATGGTTGGAGAGAGCCAACACTTGGATGGATGGAGAGAGCCAACAAGTGGATGGATGGAGAGAGCCAACAAGTGGATGGATGGAGAGAGCCAACAAGTGGATGGATGGAGAGAGCCAACAAGTGGATGAATGGAGAGAGCCAACCCTTGATGGATGGAGAGAGCCAACACGTGGATGGATGGAGAGAGCCAACAAGTGGATGGATGGAGAGAGCCAACAAGTGGATGGATGGAGAGAGCCAACAAGTGGATGGACGGAGAGAGCCAACACGTGGATGGATGGATGGAGAGAGCGAACAAGTGGATGGATGGAGAGAGCCAACAAGTGGAGGGATGGAGAGAGCCAACAAGTGGATTGATGGAGAGAGCCAACACGTGTTGGATGGATGGAGAGAGCCAACAAGTGGATGGATGGAGAGAGCCAACACGTGGATGGATGGATGGAGAGAGCCAACACGTAGATGGAAGGATGGAGAGAGCCAACAAGTGGATGGATGGAAAGAGCCAACCCTTAATGGATGGAGAGAGCCAACATGTGGATGGATGGAGAGAGCCAACAAGTGGATGGATGGATGGAGAGAGCCAAAACGTGGATGGATGGAGAGAGCCAACACGTGGATGGATGGTTAGAGAGAGCCAACAAGTGGATGGATGGAGAGAGCCAACAAGTGGAGGGATGGAGAGAGCCAACAAGTGGATGGATGGAGAGAGCCAACACGTGGATGGATGGATGGAGAGAGCCAACACGTGGATGGATGGAGAGAGCCAACAAGTGGATGGATGGAGAGAGCCAACAAGTGGATGGATGGAGAGAGCCAACACGTGGATGGATGGATGGAGAGAGCCAACACGTGGATGGATGGAGAGAGCCAACAAGTGGATGGATGGAGAGAGTCAACAAGTGGAAGGACGGAGAGAGCAACCACGTGGATGGATGGATGGAGAGAGCCAACAAGTGGATGGAAGGAGAGAGCCAACTCGTGGATGGATGGAAGGAGAGAGCCAACACGTGGATGGATGGAAGGAGAGAGCCAACACGTGGATGGATTGATGGAGAGAGCCAACACGTGGATGGATGGAGAGAGCCAACAAGTGGATGGAAGGAGAGAGCCAACAATTGGAGGGATGGAGAGAGCCAACAAGTGGATGGATGGAGAGAGCCAACACGTGGATGGATGGATGGAGAGAGCCAACAAGTGGATGGATGGAGAGAGCCAACACGTGGATGGATGGATGGAGAGAGCCAACACGTGGATGGAAGGATGGAGAGAGCCAACAAGTGGATTGATGGAGAGAGCCAACAAGTGGATGGATGGAGAGAGCCAACAAGTGGATGGATGGAAAGAGCCAACAAGTGGATGGATGGAGAGCGCCAACACGTGGATGGATGGAGAGAGCCAACCCTTGATGGATGGAGAGAGCCAACACGTGGATGGATGGAGAGAGCCAACAAGTGGATGGATGGAGAGAGCCAACAAGTGGATGGATGGAGAGAGCCAACAAGTGGATGGACGGAGAGAGCCAACCCGTGGATGGATGGATGGAGAGAGCGAACAAGTGGATGGATGGAGAGAGCCAACAAGTGGAGGGATGGAGAGAGCCAACAAGTGGATGGATGGAGAGAGCCAACACGTGGATGGATGGATGGAGAGAGCCAACATGTGGATGGATGGAGAGAGCCAACACGTGGATGGATGGATGGAGAGAGCCAACACGTAGATGGAAGGATGGAGAGAGCCAACAAGTGGATGGATGGAGAGAGCCAACATGTGGATGGATGGAGAGAGCCAACAAGTGGATGGATGGAGAGAGCCAACACGTGGATGGATGGAGAGAGCCAACCCTTGATGGATGGAGAGAGCCAACATGTGGATGGATGGAGAGAGCCAACAAGTGGATGGATGGATGGAGAGAGCCAAAACGTGGATGGATGGAGAGAGCCAACACGTGGATGGATGGTTAGAGAGAGCCAACAAGTGGATGGATGGAGAGAGCCAACAAGTGGAGGGATGGAGAGAGCCAACAAGTGGATGGATGGAGAGAGCCAACACGTGGATGGATGGATGGAGAGAGCCAACACGTGGATGGATGGAGAGAGCCAACAAGTGGATGGATGGAGAGAGCCAACAAGTGGATGGACGGAGAGAGCCAACAAGTGGATGGATGGATGGAGAGAGCCAACAAGTGGATGGATTGAGAGAGCCAACACGTGGATGGATGGTTAGAGAGAGCCAACAAGTGGATGGATGGAGAGAGCCAACAAGTGGATGGATGGAGAGAGCCAACAAGTGGATGGATGGAGAGAGCCAACAAGTGGATGGATGGAGAGAGCCAACAAGTGGATGGATGGAGAGAGCCAACAAGTGGATGAATGGAGAGAGCCAACCCTTGATGGATGGAGAGAGCCAACACGTGGATGGATGGAGAGAGCCAACAAGTGGATGGATGGAGAGAGCCAACAAGTGGATGGATGGAGAGAGCCAACAAGTGGATGGACGGAGAGAGCCAACACATGGATGGATGGATGGCGAGAGCGAACAAGTGGATGGATGGAGAGAGCCAACAAGTGGAGGGATGGAGAGAGCCAACAAGTGGATGGATGGAGAGAGCCAACACGTGGTGGATGGATGGAGAGAGCCAACAAGTGGATGGATGGAGAGAGCCAACACGTGGATGGATGGATGGAGAGAGCCAACACGTAGATGGAAGGGTGGAGAGAGCCAACAAGTGGATGGATGGAGAGAGCCAACACGTGGATGGATGGATGGAGAGAGCCAACACGTAGATGGAAGGATGGAGAGAGCCAACAAGTGGATGGATGGAGAGAGCCAACATGTGGATGGATGGAGAGAGCCAACCCTTGATGGATGGAGAGAGCCAACATGTGGATGGATGGTTAGAGAGAGCCAACAAGTGGATGGATGGATGGAGAGAGCCAAAACGTGGATGGATGGAGAGAGCCAACACGTGGATGGATGGTTAGAGAGAGCCAACAAGTGGATGGATGGAGAGAGCCAACAAGTGGAGGGATGGAGAGAGCCAACAAGTGGATGGATGGAGAGAGCCAACACGTGGATGGATGGATGGAGAGGGCCAACACGTGGATGGATGGAGAGAGCCAACAAGTGGATGGATGGAGAGAGCCAACAAGTGGATGGACGGAGAGAGCCAACAAGTGGATGGATGGATGGAGAGAGCCAACAAGTGGATGGATGGAGAGAGCCAACACGTGGATGGATGGATGGAGAGAGCCAACCCTTGATGGATGGATGGAGAGAGCCAACAAGCGGATGGATGGAGAGAGCCAACAAGTGGATGGATGGAGAGAGCCAACAAGTGAATGGATGGAGAGAGCCAACAAGTGGATGGATGGAGAGTGCCAACACGTGGATGGATGGATGGAGAGAGCAAACACGTGGATGGATGGAGAGAGCCAACACGTGGATGGATTGAGAGAGCCAACCCTTGATGGATGGATGGAGAGAGCCAAGACTTGCGTGGATGCCACCAATGAGAACGTTGACCGACCAACATTCGTGGAGGCTGTGCTGGTCTACATGTCGGCCTCGTTATTACTTGAACTACGCCCCCCCCCCCCCCCCCCATCCCCCTCCTGAAGCTGAGTTGTCGCTCGCTCGCTGTGAGAAGTCGCGAGTTCTGCTCTGCTTGTCAGGCCCTGTACTCCATTCTAGGCTGGCGTGTTGGCACTTCGCTACCATAACGGATAAAAGATCACTTATTTACAGCTAAGCTCGGCGAAAGTTTGGAAAAGTGAAGAAACAAGTGAAACTTGTGTTACAAAGAGGAAGAATAATATTAACTATGCAATCAGTGAAGACAAACAGCGAACACATTGAAATGGGAGGTGCACGCTCAGATTCTAAGGGGAATTGTCGTGTCCTGGAGACAAAACTGCTGGCAGACGACATTCCTCAGAGGGAAGTCTGGACTGATAAAGTTGAGTTTGTGCTGGCGTGTGTGGGCCAGTGTGTGGGCTTCGGTAATGTTTGGAGGTTTCCTTACCTGTGCTATAAGAATGGAGGGGGTAAGTTCTACCTGTGTCTGCCATAACTTTGCTCATCGTGTTGATGGAAGCTTTCTCAAACTGATACCTTTATGTCTTTCTCTCCATCCAAACAGGCATGTAGCACTAGACCATATACAGGAACACGTGAACGGTCAAGCATTGAACTTATGTGTCTAGTCCCTGGTTCCTAGAGGTCAAGTCTATGCGTTGGGATGTGTGCTAAACTCAGTCTAAATGTCAAGTCTATGCGTGAGGCTGTGTCATAGACTATGTCTCACTAAATGGCAAGTTTATGCGTGAGGAAGTGTCCTAGACTGTGTCTCTCTAAATGTCAAGTCTATGCGTGGGGATGTGTGCTAGACTCAGTCTAAATGTCAAATCTATGCGTGGGGCTGTGTCCTAGACTGGGTCTCTCTAAATGTCAAGTCTATGCGTGGGGCTGTGTGCTAGACTGGGTCTCTCTATATGTCAAGTCTATTCGTTGGGATGTGTGCTAGACTGGGTCTCTCTAAATGTCAAATCTATGCGTGGGGATGTATGCTAGACTCAGTCTAAATGTCAAGTCTATGCGTGGGGCTGTGTGCTAGACTGGGTCTCTCTAAATGTCAAGTCTATGCGTGGGGATGTATGCTAGACTCAGTCTAAATGTCAAATCTATGCGTGGGGCTGTGTGCTAGACTGGGTCTCTCTAAATGTCAAGTTTATGCGTGGGGCTGTGTGATAGACTGGGTCTCTGTCAAGTTTATGCGTGAGACTGTGTGTTAGACTGAGTCTCTCTAAATGTCAAGTCTATGCGTGGGGATGTATGCTAGACTCAGTCTATATGTCAAGTCTATGCGTGGGGCTGTGTGAGACTGGGTCTCTCTAAATGTCAAGTCTATGCGTGGGGATGCATGCTAGACTCAGTCTAAATGTCAAGTCTATGCGTGGGGCTGTGTGCTAGACTGGGTCTCTCTAAATGTCAAGTTTATGCGTGGGGCTGTGTGCTAGACTAAGTCTCTGTCAAGTTTATACGTGGGACTGTGTGCTAAACTGAGTCTCTCTAAATGTCAAGTCTATTCGTGGGGATGTGTGCTAGACTGGGTCTCTCTAAATGTCAAGTCTATTCGGGTGGATGTGTCCTTAGAGTCCCCAAGTGCCCATATAGTATGCATTGTCCTAGTATCCATTGTCCTAGTATCCATTGTCCTAGTATTCCTTGCACTATCATCCATTGTTCTAGTATCTATGGTCCTTGTATTCAATGTCCTGTCTCCTAATGTCCTTATATAACCATGTCTCATAATGCCCTTATTTAGTCCTGTCTCATAATGTCCTTATTTAGTCCTGTCTCATAATGTCCTTAATTAGTCCAGTCTCATAATGTCCATATTTAGTCCTGTCTACGAAGGTCCTTACATAACACGTTTATCGGTGCAAGTTTTGTCGAGATATTAGACGGCATCTGACGTCAGAACAAATGAATATAGAACATTTTAGTTTGAGAGTCAGACAAGACCGCAGCCTATCGGTCTACTTATTCAGAATATACGCGGAGAATATCATGCGAAAAGTAAAAATAGATAAAAACTGAATTTCGACCCATTCTCAATTGAAAGAAATGAGTTTCGAGAGCTATGATACGCAAATGACACAGTTACGCTGTGAAGTACTGTTGAGGGCCTGGTACAATTGTTTAGGTCAGTTCAGACGTACAATCAACGTAAGCATCTTTTCCTGAATAAATAAAACAAAGATAATGTCCATTGACGCACACAAAGATTCCCACCCAAGATCATTATTGGTAATGAAGAAACTCTACACGTGGATTACTGTGAATACCATTGGCTCTTTGATAACAATGGGGACTGTGAATATCTTGGCTCTTTGATAACGATGGGGACTGTGAATACCTTGGCTCTTTGATAACGATGGGGACTGTGAATACCTTGGCTCTTTGATAACGAAGGGGACTGTGAATACCTTGGCTCTTTGATAACGATGAGGACTGTGGAGGAGAAATAAGGAGTCGATTGTCCATAGCGATACAGAAACGGAATAGTATGGAAATGTGTGACACAAAACTAACAAAGAATTAACATTGAAGATCCTCAGAACATGCGTACTCTGGGTGGCTTGCGCGGATGTGAGACATGAACCATCCCACAAATATTTAAGAAAGAAGATCGGGGCTTTCAAGACAAATGCTGCAGAAGAATCTTCAAAATACTTTGGGTAAACAACATAACAAACAAAAGTCATCCTGCAAGATCTGAGTGTCCAAGAGAACTGGCTTATAAACCAGGTTATATCTCGGAAACTGAGTTTTTCTGCTCACATCAAGCGCCATGGACAAAAACCAGTTCTGGCGGGCAATGTTCCAGGTAGACAACCCAGGGGCCGACTAGAACTTAGATGGACACAAGACATGAAGGACACCCTAAACATGGCCATGGAGCGGGCTAGTAGACTGACTGCTGATCGAAATTCCTATCGAAAGGCTGAGATGAGAGCGAAGTTCTACCAAGGGCATGCTACATGATGATGATGATGCATACACACATATATTTATAGCCCGCTGAGCAGGAAATACTTCTCTCGGCTACATCCAGCTCATACCAGAGCTAGGACCTGCACATGGACATCTGTCCCTGTAGAAGTACAGGTCGGCTAGGATCTAAGAACTAAGATATAAATAAATTTATATTTAAATTTATATTGGGCAGATCTAGATAACATTCGATAATGGTCTGAAAGCTCGCAAATAGAGTTTAATGTAGATAAATGTAGTCATCCACATGGGTAGATCCAATATGGAACATAATTACAGAATGAGAGAAAAGGAAAGGGACCTAGGGGTTATAATAGATCATACAGGTAAGGTGAGTGAGCAAGTCCAGGTAACAGTGAAAAAGGCAAATGCAATGTTAGATATGATAAAAAGAAATATTAAACATAGGAGCAAGGAAGTAATAGTATAAAGCATTAGTAAGACCTAGATGGGAGTATTGAATACAGGTGTGGAGTCTTGTCATAGAGGGGATATTGTAATAATAATAATAATAATAATGTTCACTTAGGTGTCAAAGGCCCGTTGCCTTGAACAAGCACTATTATGTCCAACTGCTCAGGACTGTCCATGCGTAGTGTGTCAACCGAAATCCCTACAGACCTTCCAGGTGGCTCTGAGTACTCCACTGCATTGGGATAGGGGCAGCGAGGAGTGTGTGTTAGACCAATGTTTGTGTCTGGCTTTCTTCGTCTGTTCGTATCTGACTCCCTGTTTCCTTGCGTTTCGCCCTTGAGACCTCTGGACTGTCCACCTTCTGGTCAGCTTGACCCTTGCTGTGCTGAGAATACAAGGTTAGAAGAGGCATTGTGTAACCTCCAATAAAGGGTGGAGGCAGGAGGAAGTCGGCTTCAGTCTGAGCAGGAAAGCCCTTGAGTAGTGCTAACTTGGACTGAATTCTGATGTGCAGTTAAGCGGAACCTTGAACGCTATTTTGGACAGGTTTCCCACGGCTTGATCCAGGCATGAAATGTAGCGAAATGCAGGATAAAAAACAGGATAACCGACCGAAAGCACACTAATTCTATAGAATAAAGCTCTTGATGTCACCTGGGTGAAGAAGCTGTGAATTATAATCCTAACGGGCCCTAGCAAACAGCAGAACACCACACAAACACCGGAGCCAGTGAGAGCCGCCATTAAGGCACGGCCATCTTGCTTAATCCTAGGTTTTACTTAATGCGTAAATCATATGTGACTGTATCAATATTTATATGTGGAAAAGTCGCATTAGCTTAGTAGTTATCTTATCAAAGATATCCTCGTCACTCGGAACAATATTCATATTATCAGAGTAGGCTATTTCTTCAGAGTTTACTGACTCACAACAAAGACCCTAAGTGTAGCAGATCCCACAATTTGCCCTAGGGTTATTCTAACTTAGAACACTATCACACTCATCCACATCATTCCTGACCACACACTGCAAATGATATAGCACACAGCAGATGGCATATTTATTATATTATACTCATATCAGAAAAAGGAGTAGTGAAATTACAAACACAATACAATACATATCATTTTAACTAAATATTCCTATATTATATATATGTTAATATAAATATTAACTAAAGCAGAAATTTTAAGCATTAGCTATTTATGGAAATTCCAACTACCAAAATCCCAGTTCTATTGCCTACACGCATCACACACACACATCTCTTTAACTGCATATTCAACACACTTAATCAAAAACTCTTCCTCGCTCAAATCCCCTCAGACGGGCGATCTGGCCATACCTCGTTCACAATGTGTCCTGCTTACAACACACGTTCAGAGTATCTATTAATACAAAACTCACACAACTACTTGAGCGATCCTGTTGTATCACTTACATTTGTACAACTGTTTATCAATCGCTCCTCTATCTAAGTCGGTGAGCTAAACCAGACTCCTATCTACATTCACTCTCTCGCTCTTCTCTCCTTTCCATCCAGCCTCCTCTCCATCCAGCCTCTCCATCCAGCCTCCTGAGCTAAACTTTGTCTCGAGTTATATACGCTCAAGCAGAATCAGAGCTGACCAATGGATCTAGGGGGATGGCTCTTTTCAGTCGTTATTGGAAAGAAATACTTTGCACGCCTGTCACTCATCTATCGCAGCAAGTTCTGCTGCCAATACATCTGTCACTCATTCCCCCACTACCCAAATCGGAACGCCAGTAGTCAGCTCCTACCTGTCCACATTCTTTGCCCCAACTCTGTTTGTCTTTGTTGAGACGGTGAGCGACCTTGACACGCATTCAGGTAGCTTTAAGCTTTAACATGTTCAGGTACCTTTGTTATCAGCAACCACATCACCCCTGTCCTAAACTCTCTTGCTCCGACTGGAACTGTTACATTACCTCCATAAACTACAGACCGAAAGATGGGTGGTCATTTTTTCTATCTGCCAAATGACCACATTTTCGTCTCCACTATCCAAAATGTAAACACCACTCATGTTTACAACTTCACTCACATCGAACATGCATAAAAGACATGTCATTTGATACATAAAACTGTTTGTAATTCATACATAATCAATACAAACAGAAGAAAAACACTGTGGCTGGTCGTTTTTACAACACAAGCCACCCTTTTAAAATCGTTTTAGTCAAACACACCCAATTCTGTCCTTGCAGGACCTTAAGCTCATCATAACAAAAAAACGCCTTAAGGAATTCTCCTTACTCATTGAGGTCAACATACCTCGTCATGTATCCCGTGCGTTCCTCTAAGGACACGTCCCTTCATTGTTACACTCGAACAGTTCAGGTCAATTCTCCCAGGCGGTCTCATTACACGTCTCTCCTACGACACATGGCCGACGTCTCCCTTCATACTAAGTCCTGTGAGGCCACGAACGTACGTGGGTTTATCCTCAGGCTAGTATCAGCATATCTCTTGACAGCTATCCCCTCTCAAAAAACGGCAATATTAAATTTGTTTCCCACCGAACACGTTTTTGCCAAACATATGTCATAGTCAATATTACATAACAATTTGCACACTCAAATTATTCATCTTCTCAAGTTATTCAGCTTCTGATCAACGTAGTTATCTATTCAAAGACTCCACATACATGTGATAAAATATACACGTCAGTAACGTGTACCATGACGCATCTCCAATTAAGTCTGACATCTCAGTGTCCCATCTAGCTAGTTCTTGTTCTGCAACTCCTGGTAACCTGTTTGCAGAGGCCTACAGTCTGGATGAGTTACACTTCTCTGTAGATTAGTACCTAGATAAATCTCCCTTTAATTTCTCTTACATGTCATTGATTACCGCCTCTGGTTTCCTCAGGCTATTGGACATAGATCTTTCAACTCGTTCTTCGATGGGCTTATCTCTCCATCTGGTCGTTTTTCTCGTTCTTCACTCTTCTTGGCTGCACGAGTGTTTTTGCACGATGCGTCCGTTTCGCATTCTAACTGTGCGTCATTCGCACTTCCTTCCTCGGTGGCCGAAGGGTTGTCCCTTCCTTTCGTCTGTTCGACTACTTCTCTCGCATGGCTAGGACCTGGCGTGGGTGGGTACGAAACCAAACTTGTCCTGCCACCATTCCTCCTCCTCTCCTTTCCTCTTTATTTGACGAATCTCCGACTGTTTCCTTGCTCGATTCTTCGTCGACTTCAACTAATGTTCTACCAGGCTTGACCACAAGGTCCTGGCAAACTTGGCCTCTTTCATCCGACCCGACCGTGTAACCCAACGTAACACCCTCTTCTTGAATACTCGGGCTACGCTGTCTGATTCTGTTACATTTCATCTGGACGTCTGAGCGAACGTTTGTATCGTTTGCATTGCGTAACCTGCCCTCCGTCCCTAACTTTTCGGGATACACAAAACCTGTACCTCTTTCTTTCTGTCCACCCGTCCCGCGCTAGAAAGTCTCTTTGATAGCTCCTGCCCTGCCTCTCCATCTGCAACTTTGCAAATGGAACGAGGCCAGACCGTGCACGGCTCATCAAGTACATAATCGTCTACACACATGTGACTGACAGTCGTCTACACACATGTGACTGACAGCCGTCTACATGCATGTGGCCGACAGCCGTCTACACAGCCGTCTACATACATGTGGCTGACAGCCGTCTACACACATGTGGCCGACAGCCATCTACACACATGTGGCTGACAGCCGTCTACACAGCCGTCTACATACATGTGGCTGACAGCCGTCTACATACATGTGGCTGACAGCCGTCTACACAGTCGTCTACACACATGGGACTGACAGCCGTCTACATGCATGTGGCCAACAGCCGTCTACACACATGTGGCTGACAGCCGTCTACATACATGTGGCTGACAGCCGTCTACATACATGTGGCCGACAGCCGTCTACACACATGTGGCTGACAGCCGTCTACATACATGTGGCTGACAGCCGTCTACATACATGTGGCTGACAGCCGTCTACACACATGTGGCTGACAGCCGTCTACACAGCCGTCTACATACATGTGGCTGACAGCCGTCTACATACATGTGGCTGACAGCCGTCTACACACATGTGGCTGACAGCCGTCTACATACATGTGGCCGACAGCCGTCTACATACATGTGGCCGACAGCCGTCTACATACATGGGGCCGACAGCCGTCTAGATACATGTGGCCGACAGCCGTCTACATACACGTGGCTGACAGCCGTCTACATACATGTGGCCGACAGCCGTCTACATACATGTGGCCGACAGCCGTCTATATACATGTGGCCGACAGCCGTCTACATGCATGTGGCCGACAGCCGTCTACATGCATGTGGCCGACAGACGTCTACATGCATGTGGCCGACAGCCGTCTACATACATGTGGTCGACAGCCGTCTACATACATGTGACCGACAGCCGTCTACATACATGTGACCGAGAGCCGTCTACATACATGTGGCCGACAGCCGTCTACATACATGTGGCCGACAGCCGTCTACATACATGTGGCCGACAGCCGTCTACATACATGTGGCCGACAGCCGTCTACATACATGTGGCCGACAGCCGTCTACATACATGTGGCCGACAGCCGTCTACATACATGTGGCCGACAGCCGTCTACACACATGTGGCTGACAGCCGTCTACACACATTTGGCCGACAGCCGTCTACATACATGTGGCCGACAGCCGTCTACATACATGTGGCTGAAAGAATGCCATCCGAAGATTCTAAACTTCTGGTGGCTTGGGCATTGGAAACATGATGTCTGACCTGGTGGCTAGGGCATTGGAAGTAAAAACAAATAGACTGGTAAAGACAAGAAGAGTATCAGAGAAGCGGCCTGGTATAGTTCAGACTGTAACCTACACTACATGCTTCTGCAGCTCCATAGCTGCAACTACTGCTAACATCAATAGTCTACCACAACCACCACTACTCCCACTATAACTACCACAACCACTACTACTATGGCTTTAACTACCACAGCCACCACTACTACCACTATAACTATCACAACCACTACTACTATGGCTATAACTACCACAACCAATACTACCCCTAGCACTACCGCTACAACTACAAATACTACCACTGTGTCAAATAGCAAGACTACTGATGTCTTTACTTCTAACCACTACTACCACTACTGCTACCATTACTTCGTCTACTACTACCACTACATTAGCTACTGGCACTACCACTACCACCACTACCACCACTACCACTACTACCACTACTACAACTACTACCACTACTACAACTACTACTGTTACTATTACTACGTCTACTACTACTATTCCTACTACTAGTACTACTACTACTACTACTA
This sequence comes from Ariolimax columbianus, assembly GCA_036924085.1. Taxonomy (NCBI): domain Eukaryota; kingdom Metazoa; phylum Mollusca; class Gastropoda; order Stylommatophora; family Arionidae; genus Ariolimax; species Ariolimax columbianus. Next base: position 94,550,382 of record JAVGWX010000009.1, read on the forward strand.
CTACTACTACTACTACTACTACTACTACTACTACTACTATTACTACTAATACTGCTTACACAACAACCACTACTACTACTACTACTATTACTACTACTACTACTATTACTACTACTACTGCTAGTGCTACCACTACTACCACTACTACTACTACTACTACTACTACCACTACTACCACTACTACTATTACAACTACTACTACTACTTCTACTATTACCACTACTACTGCTACTACTACTGCTGCCACTACTACTACTATTACTACTACTACTACTGCTACCACTACTACTACTACTACGGCGTTTTCATCGTAGACTGGTCCTTGACATTGAATGTATCACAACCGAGTTTCTATCTCTACAAAACACTTTCATGTGTTACAAATGGTCCCATTCCTCTGCCTGGTCTCAAGTTTTCAAAATATCCAGCAAACAAGATGTTAGTGAAGAGGACCAATTTCTGGACATATCAGTTATTTGGGCTCTAACAGTCAAAAGTCTCAAGACTAGCACTTTTACGTCTAAATTTGTACTGATATCAGGTTCAGGTGCAGGTGCACGTCTAACGAGAATTGCTGAAAGCATAAGCCGGCTATGACAGCTTTGTTTCTGTCAGGTAGATCTACTTACCTGTGTTTTTGTCAGGCTGGTCTACTTACCTGTGTCTCTGTCAGGTCGGTCTACTTACCTGTGTTTATGTCAGGTCGCTCTACTTACCTGTGTTTATGTCAGGTCGCTCTACTTACCTGTGTTTATGTCAGGTCGCTCTACTTACCTGTGTTTCTGTCAGGTCGGTCTACGTACCTGTGTTTATGTCAGGTCGGTCTACTTACCTGTGTTTTTGTCAGGTCGGTCTACGTACCTGTATTTTTGTCAGGTCGGTCTACTTACCTGTGTTTTTGTCAGGTCGGTCTACTTACCTGTGTTATTGTCAGGTCGGTCTACTTACCTGTGTTTTTGTCAGGTCGGTCTACTTACCTGTGTTTCTGTTAGATCGATCTACTTACCTGCGTTTTTGTCAGGTCGGTCTATTTACCTGTCGTTTTTCTTCAGTTTCTAATAAATATGATGACGTCAGATGATATTATTGTAGCCTCAACAAAGATATTCTTCTTCTTCTTCGGACGCTGTCAGACGTCAACCTGAGGCTGTCGACACTGACCAAAGATGTTCAAACCCCACCCCTACCCACGGCCCGTCTCACCCCTTCCCACGGCCCGTCTCTTCCCTACCCACGGCCCGTCTCTCCCCTTACTACGGCCCGTCTCACCCCTTCCCACGACCGTCTGACCCTTACCCACGACCGTCTCACCCCTACCCACGGCCCGTCTCACCCCTTCCCACGGCCCGTCTCTCCCCTACCCACGGCCAGTCTCTCCCCTACCCACGGCCAGTCTCACCCCTTCCCACGACCGTCTCACCCCTACCCACTGCCTGTCTCCCCTCTACTCACGACCGTCTCACCCCTTCCCACGACCGTCTCTCCCCTACCCACGGCCCGTCTAACCTCTACCCACGGCCCGTCTCACCCCGACCCACGACCGTCTCTCCCCTACCCACGACCCGTCTCACTCCGACCCACGACCCGTCTCACCCCGACCCAGGACCGTCTCTTCCCTACCCACGACCCGTCTCTCCCCTACCCACGGCCCGTCTCACCCCGACCCACGGCTTGTCTCACCCCGACCCACGGCCCGTCTCTCCCCTACCCACGACCCGTCTCACCCCGACCCACGACCCGTCTCACCCCGACCCATGCTAATGACCTAAACCTCCTCTCTTCTGGCGCACGCCTGACAGGAGCCTTCTTGATCCCCTACATGATCGCGGCCGTGTTTGCCGGGGTGCCTATGTACTTCATGGAGCTGGCTCTGGGGCAATGGCTAAGTGTGGGTGGTCTGACTGTTTGGAAGATAGCCCCCATCTGGAAAGGTAAGTTGTGTTGCCTGGCAATCTAATGTAAATATGTGTATTCGTTGCGTTGCTAGGTAACGTCAGTGTGAAATGTGTGTACGTGTTGTTGCTAGGTAACGTTATTGAAACAGATCCTGAACTTATTATTTAGTTTCTGTCAGCGTGTCTCATCTAGTGAATTAATTCAGGCGGTAGAGGAGACCAGTGCCAGCATCTATCACGCACCATGCAGGAAGGTCTGAGACGGTGAAATACGGCCAAGATTTTGGACAGGATCTGTGTGTGTACCTCACACAAAGAAAGGCGTCCTGAAGGAAAGCATCAATTATCGATCCATCGCTTTAATAAGTCATGCCTACAAAATCATTCTACAGATCACAATGAAGAGGCTAAAGAACAAGCTCAGTGACCAGGTCCATGAAGCTCAGGCAGGTTTCAGGCACGGTAGGGGTGAACCGTCTGTTTCACAAACCCAACACAGCCGGTTCGAATCACGATCGTGTCCAGTTTGGCAGACATGTTTGTTTGTTAAACGCTCCAACGCGAACGGAGAGTACCGTACTTGCCAAGAGATTTCTAACAGTCAAACAGGTTGCCGTAAGAAGAGACGTTCTGCAGATGACTTGCTACAGATGACTTGCTACAGATGACTTGCTACAGATGACTTGCTACAGATGACTTGCTACAGATGACTTGCTACTTACAGCAGAGAGATTACTATGTCGAAGAACACAATTGAAAAACGTTTGACTGTGTACACCACGAAGCGTTGTAACACAATGAGAGACATGTGGTTCCCAAAGCTCTTGATTCAATAGATCGAATCATTATGCAAGGAACAATACGCCGCAGTCAGAATTACCGCTAAACGTCAGACTGGTTCGAAGTTTACAAGAGCACGAGACATGACTGCATACTCTCCCCTTATCTAAGCAATATATGTGCAGAATCCATATCGAGTAATGTCAACAACGATGGAAAGTATGATAGGTTCGAGCCATTAACAATCGGCGGGAACAAGATACCACAGCTCAGATATGCAGATGACCCAGTTGTTCTCTCATAGAGCCCTACGAGACTGGAGCGACCGATCCTGTCGGTAAAACAGCACAAACAAGACCACAATCTGGACCTGAATATAAGAAAAACTGAAATAATGAGCACAGACTTGACCACAATCTGGACCTGAATATAAGAGAAACTGAAATAATGAGCACAGACTTGACCACAACCTGGACCTGAATATAAGAGAAACTGAAATAATGAGCACAGACTTGACCACAACCTGGACCTGAATATAAGAGAAACTGAAATAATGAGCACAGACTTGACCACAACCTGGACCTGAATATAAGAGAAACTGAAATAATGAGCACAGACTTGACCACAACCTGGACCTGAATATAAGAGAAACTGAAATAATGAGCACAGACTTGACCACAACCTGGACCTGAATATAAGAGAAACTGAAATAATGAGCACAGACTTGACCACAACCTGGACCTGAATATAAGAGAAACTGAAATAATGAGCACAGACTTGACCACAACCTGGACCTGAATATAAGAGAAACTGAAATAATGAGCACAGACTTGACCAAAACCTGGACCTGAATATAAGAGAAACTGAAATAATGAGCACAGACAAGACCACAATCTCTCTCATGTAGCATGTCCTTTGTAGAACGTCGCTCCCATCACAGTCTGTCTGAAAGAAACTCGTTCCCTTGCCAAAACTCCAGCTTCCGCCACTGTCATACTCAGGCACTCCTGGATATCTTGGTGCCATCGTCTTCTTGGTCTATCCCTTCCTCTTTTGCCTGGCACCATACCTTCCATCACCGTTCTCTCAAGACCGTTGTGTCTCTTGATGTGACCAAAGTATTTGCATTTTCTAGCCAAAATGGAATTGATAAACCAGTTCTCCTCTATGCTCAACTCTTGCCGAATGTCTGCATTTGTTTTTTTCTCTGTCCAGGGTATTCTGAGGATCTTTCTGTAACATTTTGACTCGAAGGATTCGATTCTTTGTCTAGAAGTTTTGGTAATCGTCCATGCTTCACAGCCATAAGCTGCCACAGGAAAAACACAGGCTCTCAAGACTTTTACTTTTATCGTTTTGTTGGTGCCCTGCCATATTTTCTTCAGGCTGTTCAGTCTCTGCATTGCCATAGCTAGTCTTCTTCTGATTTCTTTCGAGCAGTCACCATTATTTATCGATTCTGGAGCCCAGATATTCAAAATGTGTAACCTGATCTATTTCCTCACCACCCACTGTAAATGTATACTGACATTGTGTTTTATCGGTGGTCATTATCTTTGTTTTGTTTATGTTTATGAACAGATTTTGATCTTTACTATGTCCATTAACGGCTGAAAGTAGCTGCTCTAGCCATTCCGCACTTCTTGATAGTATCACTGTGTCATCTGCATATCGTAACTCTGGAATCTCGTACCCCCCAATCGTAAATGGGTCGAAACTTTCAATGTTCTCATCTTCTCGCACATTTCTCATTATACATTCCGCATATATGTTGTACAGATAAGGTGAGAGGATACATCCCTGTCGGACTCCCTTTTGTACTGCAAACCAATCTGAGGTTTGCCCAGATACTCGGACAGCGGCTTGTTGATCTTGGTATAATGCTTCAATGAGATGGACTATGTGCAAAGGAAACCCCATTTCCTTCATGATTCTCCACAGATTTTGATGTTTTACCGTGTCGAAGGCCTTAGTGTAATCAATGAAACATGTGTACAGGTCTACATTAAACTCTCTACATTTTTCATAGATATTTCTTACATTGAATATGTAGTCCCGGGTCCCTCTGTTTTTCCTAAGACCTGCCTGGACTACGTGAATTTCAGATTCAAACCGTTTCTCTATCCTTTTTAATAGGATTCGCAAGAGTATCTTGCTAGCATGGCTGATCAGTGCGATAGTTCGGTAGTTCGTGCACAGCTTCAGGTTGCCTTTTTTGGGGAGTGGAATATAAATTGATTTCTTCCATGCTTCTGGCCACTCTGCACTGTGCCATATCTGTTTACACAGCTTGTGGTAGACTCGAGCACATGCCTCTCCTCCTGCTTGTATTAGCTCTGCTGGGATATCATCGCATCCTGGGGACTTTCCCTTTTTCAGGCTTTTAATTGCAGAGCGTACTTCTTCCAATGTTGGTTCAGGTTCTTTCTCATCCTTTGGTAGGATTGTAACTGAGCGCTTTGTACTGTCTCCATACATGGTTCTGCAGTACTCTCTCCATCTATTCAGTATGTCTTTGGTTTCTGTTAGTGTGTTATCCTCTTCGTCATTTATGACATGTGGAACCGGACGGAATTCCCTTGTCAGTGTTCTTATTGCTTTGAATGCATCTCTTTCTCTGCTTTGTTTTACGTTTTCTATATCCTTACATGTTTCTACTATGTATCTTCTTTTATCTTTTCTTATTTCTCTTCTAACTTTTCTTGCGCAGTTTTTATATGCTGTGTTGGTCCCCTTACTTCCCATTTGTTTTAATTGTTGCCTTTCTGCAATGAGTTTCTGTGTTTCGTCTGTTATATAGCTCTGTGTCTTGTGCAATATCTTTGGAATCATTACTTTTGCTGTCGAGATCAAAATCTCCCTTGCGTACGATGTCAACTCCTCAGATGTCATCTCTTCCTGTATAGCAAGCAACGCCTCAAATTTGTTCTCTACTTTGATGTTGTATTCAGTAGGTATTGCTGATACATCGAAGCGTATTGGCTGGCAACCTTTGTAGATCCTGCGTAGTCTTGTTTGGAAAACTGCAAACAGTAATTCGTGGTCCGTATCGCAGTCTGCTCCTGTCAGTGTTTTTGTCGCCAGCACATTTGATCTCCATCTTTGTTGCACTAGGATGTAATCAATTTGGTTTCTGCTGTTGCCATCCGGGGAGGTCCACGTGTATAGTCTTCGTGGATGTTGTTTGAAGAAGGTGTTGGCAATGGAGAGGTTGTTTTCCGTGCAGAATTCAACCAGTCTTTCTCCTCGCTCATTTTTGTGTCCTAAACCAAAAGGTCCTCGAACACTTCTCTCCTCTTCGGCTCTTTCCTCTCCGACTTTCGCATTGAAATCTCCAATGATGACCAAGATGTCTCTTTTTTCAACTTTTTCCATCGCTTCTTGCAAGGTGTTATAAAAATCATCCATTTCACAATCGTCTGCTGCTGATGTTGGTGCATACACTTGAATTATTGTTAAATTTCTAGTCTTTTTCTTTAGTCTGATTACAATTATGCGGTCGTTGACTGGATTGTAACCGAGTAGTGAAGGTGCTGTCTTCTTTGACAGAATAAAGCCGACCCCGCTTTTTCCACCCTTGTTTGTCCCAGAGTATATAAATGTTTCTCCTGAGGAGCTGGTACAGTGCCCTTGACCGGCCCATCTATGCTCAGAGACTCCAAGAATCTCTATCTTGGTTCTCTTCATTTCTCTTCCGATCATGAATAACTTGCCCTGGTATAGGCTCCTGACCACAATCTGGACATGAATATAAGAGAAACTGAAATAATTAGCACAGACAAGACGAATACCAAACCTAAAGTTATTCTAGACCAAACAGGAAATTGAGAAAGTCACAAGTTTTGAGTACCTCGGCTCAATTATAAGCAACAATGGAGATTGCCTGAAGGGAGAGAACGGATTTGATAGTGCAGAGGTTGGGGTTATGAGAAACGCAGAACTCTAATAAAATGACAAACATCCTGCGAACTTGCATCTTCAAACCATCACACCAACACTTAAAACATTTGAACTAAAATGCTGCAGAAGGCTCCGAATAGCATGGATAACGAAAAGAAAAAATTCAGATATCGTAAAAGAACTGGATTTTTTTTTTAAATTGGTTAGTAAACAATATCTTGACTAGAAATATGTTGGTCACATCAAGCACCAAAATGGTCAGAACAAAACAATACTGGATGGTATGGTGCCTGGAAAACGGGGCAGAAGCAGACCAAGGACAAGATGGGCACAAGATATCACGGAGATCCTAAAGATGACAAAGACAGAGACGGCAGATCTGGCTAGAGATCGAGTGCCCTATGGATCGTCTTTTGTGAGAGAGCATGCTACATGATGATGATCACCGTGTCGTATTGTAGACTTGCCCCCTTCGTATATTATTTCCCCTCTCACATGAACCTACAGAAAACACTGAAAACTGATTCTTTCATCATAAAATCATGGTTACTCACTTATTGCATAATCTAGTCATACACATTATGATAACCTCACTGTGACTAAATTATCTAAAAAGAGGTTGTCAGTAACTAGCTGGATGTTTGCCTCTGAATTAATATCCAGATTTGGAACCGTGGTCTTTTATCCCTAACCTTTCTAATAAAAGCATCCAATTTGAGTCTTGTCGGCCTTCGTCGCTGTGCATGTGGCTGATCTCTGACAGCATGGCAGCTTCCGTCTGTCTAGTCTCTGCTGTGCAACCAAAGCCGAATAGCACGTGTTTTGGAAGTGTGCTCACTACACCCCTCGTTCTTGGCCCCTTGTGTCCCTCCTACATCCCTCGTTCTTGGCCCCTTGTGTCCCGCTTACACTCCTCGTTCTTGGCCCCTTGTGTCCCGCTTACACTCCTCGTTCTTGGCCCCTTGTGTCCCTCCTACATCCCTCGTTCTTGGCCCCTTGTGTCCCGCTTACACTCCTCGTTCTTGGCCCCTTGTGTCCCGCTTACACTCCTCGTTCTTGGCCCCTTGTGTCCCTCTTACACTCCTCGTTCTTGGCCCCTTGTGTCCCTCCTGCACTCCTCGTTCTTAGTTCCGTGTGTCCCTCTTACTCTCCTCGTTCTTGGCCCCTTGTGTCCCTCCTACACCCCTCATTCTTAGTCCCATGTGTCCCTCCTACACTCCTCGTTCTTGGCCCCTTGTGTCCCTCCTACACTCCTCGTTCTTAGTCCAGTGTGTCCCTCTTACTCTCCTCGTTCTTGGCCCCTTGTGTCCCTCCTACACTCCTCGTTCTTAGTCCCGTGTGTCCCTCTTACTCTCCTCGTTCTTGGCCCCTTGTGTCCCTCTTACACCCCTCGTTCTCTTGGGACGTGGTCTCTTGTGTCCCTCCTACACTCCTCGTTCTTAGCCCCTTGTGTCCCTCTTACTCTCCTCGTTCTTAGTCCCGTGTGTCCCTCCTACACCCCTCATTCTTAGTCCCGTGTGTCCCTCCTACACCCCTCGTTCTTAGCCCCTTGTGTCCCTCTTACTCTCCTCGTTCTTAGTCCCGTGTGTCCCTCCTACACCCCTCGTTCTTAGTCCCGTGTGTCCCTCCTACACCCCTCGTTCTTAGTCCCTTGTGTCCCTCTTACACTCCTCGTTCTCTTGGGACGTGGTCTCTTGTGTCCCTCCTACATCCCTCTGCCATCAAGTTAACGAGCCGCACCAATCCCATCCAGAACTGCATTTGCCCCCATCTTGTTCACGGCAAATTCTCCCATTCTGTAAAGTAAGTACATATTCTGTGGAGTCGGTTCCCATTCTGTGGAGTCAGTTCCCATTCTGTGTAGTCAGTTCCCATTCTGTTGAGTCAGTTCCCATTCTGTGGAGTCAGTTGACTATCTGTGGAGTCAATTGACATTTTGTGGAGTCTGTTCACATTCTGTGGAGTCAGTTCACTTTCTGTAGAGTCAGTTCACATTCTGTATAGTCACTTCCCATTCTGTGGAGTCGGTTCAAATTATGTGGAGACAGTTGACTGTTTCGACAGATGACTGTTTCTTCCACAAAGCGCTTGGCCTAGACCGTTTATCAGTAAGTCAAGTTCCCCCTTTTTAGAGCCCCTGCCAACTTCCTGTGTCTTGTGCACACTACCGCATGGGTTGTCCTGAACGACTACCAACATTTTGTGACAACTGGTTACCCGTAGATAGCTGAATGCCCCGACCATCTAGATACTTTGGCATGGATGGATCAACCCCACCCCCACACACACACACCAAGTTCTTGCTACCCACCTAACAGAAGTATACCTCTGAATCACAAGTTCCCTCACCAATGAAACAACCGTCTTGCACGTGTTCAATAATTCAAACTGTCTCACCAAACAGTGGCCAATAACTCCACTCAAACTGTCATCACCAAACAGTGGCTAATAACTCCACTCAAACTATCACCACCAAACAGTGGCTAATAACTCCACTCAAACTGTCACCACCAAACAGTGGCTAATAGTTCCACTCAAACTGTCACCACCAAACAGTGGCTAATAACTCCACTCAAACTGTCACCACCAAACAGTGGCTAATAACTCCACTCAAACTGTCACCACCAAACAGTGGCTAATAGTTCCACTCAAACTGTCACCACCAAACAGTGGCTAATAACTCCACTCAAACTGTCACCACCAAACAGTGGCTAATAGTTCCACTCAAACTGTCACCACCAAACAGTGGCTAATAGTTCCACTCAAACTGTCACCACCAAACAGTGGCTAATAGTTCCCCTCAAACTGTCACCACCAAACAGTGGCTAATAGCTCCACTCAAACTGTCACCACCCAACAGTGGCTAATAACTCCAGTCAAATTGTCACCACTAAACAGTAGCTAATAACTCCACTCAAACTGTCACCACCAAACAGTGGCTAATAACTCCACCCAAACTGTCACCACCAAACAGTGGCCAATAACTCCACTCAAACTGTCACCACCAAACAGTGACTAATAACTCCAGTCAAACTGGCCATGAGAATTCAGGCTTTGTTCAAAGAGAATGTCCTCTCCGACAGTAAAAGTATTTCTCATTTGTTTGCCAGCTGTTTGTCACCTGTTTGTCACCTGTTTGCCACATGTTTGCCACATGTTTGCCACCTGTTTGCCACCTATTTGTCACCTGTTTGTCATCTGTTTGCCACCTTTTTGTCACCTGTTTGCCACCTGTTTGCCACCTGTTTGCCACCTGTTTGCGATCTGCTTGCCACCTGTTTGCCACCTGTTTGCCATATATCCAGCCATACGTAGCTTCCCTCCTCCCTTTTTACAGTGGCATAGTGGATTCGGGACTATAAGCACTGATCCACTTCTGTCACATTATGTTGACACGTGCGCACGCACATGTTGTTGCTAGACAACCTTATGTTGACACGTGTGCACGCACGTGTTGTTGCTAGGCAACCTTATGTTGACACGTGTGCACGCACGTGTTATTGCTAGGCAACCTTATGTTGACACGTGTGCACGCACGTGTTGTTGCTAGGCAATTTTATGTTGACACGTGGGCACCTTGTGTGTCTGCATGCACACCCCTTATTGATAATATGTGACAAATTATTTGCCTCGTTGTAATCGAGAAACACGGCACAATGAAATAAACTGCGAACAGAACTAAACCCAACCTGGTCCTGTATTGGTGGCCTGCTTAGATACGGTATTATGAATCCACATCAGGCGATAGATGCAGACAGAACAGCACAAACAACCGAGCTATAGGCGTCAGCAGGCTGCCAGGCGCTAGGCCAGAACCCAACGGTTTTATATGTTCAGCTGATATCATCCATATATTTCATATCATCTCATCATCTAATATTATATCATATCATCCGCCTTCCCATACCACCTTATCTTTACTGACATACCACCTTATCTTTGCTGACATACCATCTTATTTATCCTTTTATGTCCAATTATCCATGTTGTCATGCCATCTCCCATCTTCCTCACCTACCTCCTCCGCTATTTCACCTATGCATACAAAACAATGTACTAAACGTAAGTGCCATGTCTCCAGGTGTGGGCTACGCCTCTGTCATCATGGCCTTCTGGTTAAACACTTATTACATCGTGATTCTGGCCTGGGCAGCCTTCTATCTCATCCACTCGTTCACATCTAGCCTCCCTTGGGCCTCGTGTCACAACCAATGGAATACTGCCAAATGCATGAGCGCTTACGAGAGAGACAAGATCCCTTTTAACTGCACCAACACGACGGCATGGTTTGAGGTAAGCTTCTTTATCCTAGGTTTGTTCATGGATGTGGATCACGATATGGATGTGGATCAATATTTGGATATGGATCACAATATGAATGTGGATGCCAGGGGTAATGTCAATAAGTAGCGTGGATTCCAAGCATGAGCTTCAACCAAGGCGCCATCTCCAACCAAAGAGCCATCTCCAACCAAGGAGCCATCTCCACAAAAGAGCTATCGCCAAACAAAGAGACATCTCCAACCAAAGAGCCATCTCAAACCAAAGCGCCATCTCCAACCAAGGAGCCATCTCCAACAAAAGAGCTATCGCCAAACAAAGAGCCATCTCCAACCAAAGAGCCATCTCCAACCAAGGAGCCATCTCCAACCAAGGAGCCATAACTGTCTTTATTCTCACTCAGGTCACTAGAGAAGGAACATTCTGAAGAAGTTTTCTGCAACGGCTAGATGTACAGGTGAGCCCAGGTGTGGGCTAGCCAGGTCCAAGCGAAAATGACGGAAGTATTGCCCACTGTAAGGGTTTGGAAGGCGGGGGATGTGGGGACGGTAGTCACAATAATGAATTAGGGATTTCCGGAACTGTTAGCTCAGTCTTCGATGCCGAGACAGGTCAAGTAGAGGTGGACGAAAATATTGATGGATCGGTCGAGACAGGTCAAGTAGAGGTGGACGCAAATATTGACGGATCGGTCGAGACAGGTCAAGTAGAGGTGGACGCAAATATTGATGGATCGGTCGAGACAGGTCAAGTAGAGGTGGACGCAAATATTGATGGATCGGTCGAGACAGGTCAAGTAGAGGTGGACGCAAATATTGATGGATCGATCGAGACAGGTCAAGCAGAGGTGGACGCAAATATTGATGGATCGGTTGAGACAGACATTTCCATCCTCGCTAACCTTATACGCAAAAGTGGCAGAGTGGTTAGAAGAGACATGACTGTTTTAGTAGCACTAACGCGCATGATCAATCCACCACATGTTCTGTTTAGTGGTACGATTTACAGTTGTTAGGCTGGATCAAGCTAGGCACGTCTACCCTGGAGGAAGCTAGGCACGTCTATCCTAGAGCAAAGTAGGCACGTCTATCCTGGAGCAAGGTAGGCACGTCTACCCTGGAGCAAGCTAGGCACGTCTAGACTGGAGCAAGGTAGGCACGTCTACCCTGGAGCAAGGTAGGCACGTCTACCCTGGAGCAAGGTAGGCACGTCTACCCTGGAGCAAGGTAGGCACGTCTAGACTCGAGCAAGGTAGGCACGTCTACCCTAGAGCAAGGTAGGCACGTCTACCCTGGAGCAAGCTAGGCACGTCTAGACTGGAGCAAGGTAGGCACGTCTAGACTGGAGCAAGGTGGGCTGGAGCAAGCTAGGCACGTCTACCCTGGTGCAAGGTAGACTGGAGCAAGCTAGGCACGTCTACCCTGGAGCAAGGTAGGCACGTCTAGACTGGAGCAAGGTAGGCTGGGGCAAGCTAGGCACGTATAGACTGGAACAAGCTAGGCACGTCTAGACTGGAACAAGCTAGGCACGTCAAGACTGGAACAAGTTAGGCACGTCTAGACTGAAACAAGCTAGGCACGTCTAGACTGGAACAAGCTAGGCACTTCTAGACAGTGTTAACGTTGTTGTTAGCTGGTGTACTCATGCACATGTGTAGTATCATATTGAGATGATATGGTTGATATATAATGTAAGGCGAGCTGAAGATATGGTGGCTTCTAGTCAGAATAATGGTGGCTTCTAGTCAGAATAATGGAAGAAGTTGGTGAAGGAACTTATTGGCTCAGTAGATTGGGCTAAGAGACGCTTCCCTTTATACGTGTTACGATGATGGTGTAATTAGGAAAGGGCGCTATGTATAAGCAAGTAAGTAAGATTTTGTCCATCACAAGCGCTGAAGGTTATGTCTTAATAATGTGATGCGCGCTGTATTTCGATTGTAGTGAGGAATAAGCTGGGCTGGTCATGAATCTGTCTCTTACCTCGAGTTACGTTGGATCAGTGGTATATGTGTATATTAATATATGTTGGTGAACAGACTTAGTATGTTAGTATGTGCTGTAAGCTGTTGGTGAACAGACGTAGTATGTGATGTAAGCTATTAGTGAACAGACTTAGTATGTGATGTAAGCTGTTGGTGAACAGACTTAGTATGTGATGTAAGCTGTTGGTGAACAGACGTAGTATGTGATGTAAGCTGTTGGTGAACAGACTTAGTATGTGCTGATGTAAGCTATTAGTGAACAGACTTAGTATGTGATGTAAGCTGTTAATGCTTAAGTTGCATAACATTGCAGTGTTCAGTGACCATTATCCAGAGTGCTCACAGGAGAAGTTCTATAGAAGATAGAACCAAGAACATAACCACTACCACAGCATGTCGTGCGAGGCTGTGACGGTGCAGTCATGGAGACACAACTGTTCCCGTCACTACGGTGGGTGACGGTGTGACAGATAGATCCTAGAAACAATGGCATATGTAACATGGCTAGCAAGAGTTCTGATGACAGGCAGACAGGGCCATGGGAGCAGCCGTAGAGGTGATGACGTCACCATGCAGAGGTAGTGACGACATTGGTTGAGCGCGTCATCCTATGACGTGGACAGGCATTATCTCAGATGTGTTTGTTTGTCATGGATGTGGTTATGTATCAGCCAAGTTGGTATGAGATGATACGTCTGTGGAGAGAGTATACGTCTGTGGGGAGAGTATACGTCTGTGGGGAGAGTATACGTCTGTGGGGAGAGTATACGTCTGTGGGGAGAGTATACGTCTGTGGGGAGAGTATACGTCTGTGGGGAGAGTAAACGTCTGTGGGGAGAGTATACGTCTGTGGGGAAAGTATACGTCTGTGGGGAGAGTATACGTCTGTGGGGAGAGTATACGTCTGTGGGGAGAGTATACGTCTGTGGGGAGAGTATACGTCTGTGGGGAGATTATACGTCTGTGGGGAGAGTAAACGTCTGTGGGTAGAGTATATGTCTATGGGGAGAGTATATGTCTGTGGGGAGAGTATATGTCTGTGGCTAGAGTATATGTCTGTGTGGAGAGTATATGTCTGTGGGGAGAGTATACGTCTGTGGGGAGAGTATACGTCTGTGGGGAGAGTATACGTCTGTGGGGAGAGTAAACGTCTGTGGGGAGAGTATATGTCTATGGAGAGAGTATATGTCTGTGGGGAGATTATATGTCTGTGGCTAGAGTATATGTCTGTGTGGAGAGTATATGTCTGTGGGGAGAGTATATGCCTGGGGGAAGGGTATATGTCTGTGTGTAGAGTTTGTGTGGAGAGTATATGTCTGTGGGGAGAGTATATGTCTGTGTGGAGAGTATATGTCTGTATGGAGAGTATACGTCTGTGGGGAGAGTATAGATCTGTGGGGAGAGTATAGGTCTGTAGGGAGAGTATACGTCTGTGTGGAGAGTATAGGTCTGTGGGGAGAGAATAGGTAGTCCACCTGATCAGTCAAAGAGACTTAACCATGAATATATCAAGCAGATGTTAGGGCAGAATGAGGTCAGCGGGTCTGAACCAGGGAGATCACACATTATGCATTCACACAGGCTTGAATATGGTTCATATTTACTGATTGATAAGTTGTTGACAAACTATGTAATGTACTAGTGTAGACAATGTGTTTGTGTTTGACTAGGATAAGATAGCGAGTAGGTTCAGAGATATTGAACACCGTTGATAATTATACGTCTAATGAGTCACACAATTAAAATACTTCTCAAGATTATGCAAGAGAGAATAAGAGGTCAAATGACCTTCTCTCTTCTCAACTCACTCTTGTTTCATTTGACTCTGTCCTACAGCCACACTCATGTTTCATTTGACTCTGTCCTACAGCCACACTCTTGTTTCATTTGACTCTGTCCTACAGCCACACTCTTGCACAACTTTCACACGCGCCCTCAGGGTGAGACCCTTCCACTTTGGTTGGGCTAGCTTTGGAGAACGCACACACCTAGCATGGGTATATACAGACACATACAAACATCCAAGCACTGGTTTATGCGTCTTGATATCGCACAATGGACGTCGGCCTGGTGTGGAATATGCGCGCCCTTGCAAGTAGAAGCTAGTGACGCAAACACGTCAAATAAAAAACAATTTACAAAAAGAAAATTAGAGAGGGAAGTTTCCGAAGAATAATTTGGTTTTAGAAAGTGTAAAGGGGTAGGGCAGAAGTGTATAAGGGATAGCACCTCACGGTGAGAGGCAGCCACATCCTTGATGGCCAGGATCCTATTTGGTTCCCCCACTTCTGTCTAGCTCACGTATGGCTCCTAGAGTCTGCCTGTGTATGGCAGCGCCACCCCCTGGGCAACGGCTTTGGCTGGCCGGCTAAACTACGTGGGTGAAATGGCAAGAAGGGGAGTCCACCCCTGACAAGTACACACAGCTGCTGGTGGAAGAGGCGGAAGATCGACCTGTGTGACAACGACTCTAAAAGCGGGAGCTGGAAACGCCTGGTATCGGGCTAAGGGCGCACCAGAGACCATAGTTGGTAAGCGGCCAGAAGAACATTCAGAAAGCAATGGCAAACTTCTGGATGTAAAATGCCAAGAAACTTAGGACAGTCGAGAGAAACGAAACTCAAAGATCTGATGGTGAGGCCCTCAGACCAGGCAGATCATCGACGCCAACTGGGTAAGAGGCCAATTTCAGAGTCAGTACAAGTAATAGAGATGACGGCCTAAAGCCTGACTGCATTACAGTGGACAACTCTGAAATTGGACTAAAAACAAAACTAAGAATAGGCACCTGGAACGTCAGGAGCCTATACCAGGACAAGTTATTCATGATCGGAAGAGAAATGAAGAGAACCAAGAAAGAGATTCTTGGAGTCTCTGAGCATAGATGGGCCGGTCAAGGGCACTGTACCAGCTCCTCAGGAGAAAAATTTATATACTCTGGGACGGACAAGGGTGGAAAAAGCGGGGTCGGCTTTATTCTGTTAAAGAAGATAGCACCTTCACTACTCGGTTACAATCCAGTCAACGACCGCATAATTGTAATCAGACTAAAGAAAAAGACTAGAAATTTAACAACAGTTCAAGTGTATGCACCAACATCAGCAGCAGGCGATTGTGAAATGGATGATTTTTATAACACCTAGCAAGAAGCGATGGAAAAAGTTGAAAAAAGAGACATCTTGGTCATCATTGGAGATTTCAATGCGAAAGTCGGAGAGGAAAGAGCCGAATAGGAGAGAAGTGTTCGAGGACCTTTTGGTTTGGGACACAGAAATGAGCGAGGAGAAAGACTGGTTGAATTATGCACGGAAAAGAACCTCTCCATTGCCAATACCTTCTTCAAACAACATCCACGAAGACTATACACGTAGACCTCCCCGGATGGCAACAGCAGAAACCAAATTGATTACATCCTAGTGCAACAAAGATGGAAATCAAATGTGCTGGCGACAAAAACACTGCCAGGAGCAGACTGCGATTCGGACCACGAATTACTGTTTGCAGTTTTCCAAACAAGACTACGCAGGATCTACAAAGGTTGCCAGCCAATACGCTTCGATGTATCAGCGATACCTACTGAATACAACATCAAAGTAGAAAACAAATTTGAGGCGTTGCTTGCTATACAGGAAGAGATGACATCTGAGGAGTTGACATCGTACGCAAGGGAGATTTTGATCTCGACAGCAAAAGAAATGATTCCAAAGATATTGCACAAGACACAGAGCTATATAACAGACGAAACACAGAAACTCATTGCAGAAAGGCAACAATTAAAACAAATGGGAAGTAAGGGGACCAACACAGCATATAAAAACTGCGCAAGAAAAGTTAGAAGAGAAATAAGAAAAGATAAAAGAAGATACATAGTAGAAACATGTAAGGATATAGAAAACCTACAACAACAAGGCAAAGAAAGAGATGCATTCAAAGCAGTAAGAACACTGACAAGGGAATTCCGTCCGGTTCCACATGTCATAAATGACAAAGAGGATAACCCATTAACAGAAATCAAAGACATACTGAATAGACGGAGAGAGTACTGCAGAACCATGTATGGAGATAGCACAAAGCGCTCAGTTACAATCCTACCAAAGGATGAGAAAGAACCTGAACCAACATTGGAAGAAGTACGCTCTGCAATTAAAAGCCTGAAAAAGGGAAAGTCCCCAGGATGCGATGATATCCCAGCAGAGCTAATACAAGCAGGAGCAGATTCATGTGGTCGAGTCTATCACAAGCTGTGTAAAGAGATATGACACAGTGCAGAGTGGCCAGAAGCATGGAAGAAATCAATTTATATTCCCCTCCCCAAAAAAGGCAACCTGAAGCTGTGCACGAACTACCGAACTATCGCACTGATCAGCCATGCTAGCAAGATACTCTTGCGAATCCTATTAAGAAGGATAGAGAAACGGTTTGAATCTGAAATTCACGTTGTCCAGGCATGTCTTAGGAAAAACAGAGGGACCCGGGACTACATATTCAATTTAAGAAATATCTAGGAAAAATGTAGAGAGTTTAATGTAGACCTGTACACATGTTTCATTGATTACACTAAGGCCTTTGACACGGTAAAACATCAAAATCTGTGGAGAATCATGAAGGAAATGGGGTTTCCTTTGTCCATCTCATTGAAACATTATACCAAGATCAACAAGCCGCTGTCCGAGTATCTGGACAAACAACAGATTGGTTTGCAGTACAAAAGGGAGTCTGACAGGGATGTATCCTCTCACCTTAGCTGTACAACATATATGCGGAATGTATAATGAGAAATGTGCGAGAAGATGAGAACATTGAAAGTTTCGACCCATTTACGATTGGGGGGTACGAGATTCCAGAGTTACGATATGCAGAGGACACAGTGAAACTATCAAGAAGTGCGGAAGGGCTAGAGCAGCTACTTTCAGCCGTTAATGGACATAGTAAAGATCAAAATCTGTTCATAAACATAAACAAAACAAAGATAATGACCACCGATAAAACACAATGTCAGCATAAATTTACAGTGGGTGGTGAGGAAATAGATCAGGTTACACATTTTGAATATCTGGGCTCCAGAATCGATAAATAATGGTGACTGCTCGAAAGAAATCAGAAGAAGACTAGCTATGGCAATGCAGAGACTGAACAGCCTGAAGAAAATATGGCAGGGCACCAACAAAACGATAAAAGTAAAAGTCTTGAGAGCCTGTGTTTTTCCTGTGGCAGCTTATGGCTGTGAAGCATGGACGATTACCAAAACTTCTAGACAAAGAATCGAATCCTTCGAGTCAAAATGTTACAGAAAGATCCTCAGAATACCCTGGACAGAGAAAAAAACAAATGCAGACATTCGGCAAGAGTTGAGCATAGAGGAGAACTGGTTTATCAATTCCATTTTGGCTAGAAAATGCAAATACTTTGGTCACATCAAGAGACACAACGGTCTTGAGAGAACGGTGATGGAAGGTATGGTGCCAGGCAAAAGAGGAAGGGATAGACCAAGAAGACGATGGCACCAAGATATCCAGGAGTGCCTGAGTATGACAGTGGCGGAAGCTGGAGTTTTGGCAAGGGAACGAGTTTCTTTCAGACAGACTGTGATGGGAGCGACGTTCTACAAAGGACATGCTACATGATGAATGGAACAAGGGAAGCAATTTCTGTTTGCGAACTTTTACAGAAAAAAATATTGAAATTCAAAATGAAATTTATAATTCCTTTATAGACTACCAGAAGGCTTTTGACAGAGTCCAACGTGAGTAATTAATTAAATATCTCCAAGAAATAGGTCTACATGGTAAAGACATAAGACTGCTCAGTAATCTGTTCTGGGAACAAATTGCTACAGTAAAATCAGGAAAGTTTTGCTCTCCAAGTATAGATGTAAAAAGAGGAGTGAGACAGGGATGTGTATTATCTCCTTGTCTTTTTAATATCTACGCATTTCAAATATTAATGAAGAAAGGGGATGCCAGGGCTTGTCATTGCAGAAGTTGCAATGAACAATCTAAGATATACGGATGATACAGTTTTGATGACAAAAAGTGAGCAAGAATTACATGAGCTTGTGACAACAATATTCACAATAAGTCCAGAGTTTGGATTAGACATAAACATAAAGAAAACAAAGACTATGATAATTGGGAAAAGTGACAAGAAACTATGCATACAGATACAAATAAAAGATCAACTACTTGAACAGTGTCTTATCTAGATCGTATAATAACGGAAACATACAAGACAAACTGTGGAGAACCATTGAAAACCTGCGACTGTAACTTTACGGAGGCATCCCATCTGGTGGCATAAAACGAGCATACGAAACCGAGCGCAAAGAAGAAGCAGAAGATATAAAAACGGAAGATGGCGGGCAGTAGAAAAAAAATCAGAAAGAGAATAGGTATGGCTAAGATGGTATTCGACAACATGCGACACATACTGACATCCAAACAAATAAATCAGCATTTGAAAATGAGAACTGTCAGGTGTAATGTATACTCGTCACTACTTTATGGCGCAGAAACATGGACAATGAATAACAAATTTGAAAATAGTATTTAAGACTTCGAAATGTGGGTAAAAAGACGATTGGGTGTCATTTCTTGGAAAGAGAAGAAAACAAATTTGGAGATATTGGAAAAGTTGGGGGTGAAAAGAGAATTTAATGGCCAAAATCAGGTTAGACAGTTACGTCATTGTGGTCATATAACAACACATACCTCCTTGTTGAAGACCATACTGGAGGGTAGGGTGGAAGGTCGTCAATTTAAGTGGGTGGATAACATCAGGAGATGGCCTGGAAACATTCTGTCAGATTGCACAATATACGACAAGAGATCGAGTACACTGGAGATCCTTGGCATCCGATATTTGATGCCGAACTGAAGAGTTTATCATGATACAGTGAGCAAGTCGTCAAAGTTATGTAAGCTTCTAGAGAAAGCTTCTTATTAATGCCATTTCCATGAAGGGGATTGGGGGTTTGGTAGTGTACCCAGGTCGTGCTAGTTCCTCAAGGTGATTGAGAGAGTTTTGTAGTGTAGCCAGATCCAGTTAGTTCTTCAGGGTGATTGGGAAAGTTTGGTAGTGTAGCCAGATCCAGTTAGTTCCTCAAGGTGATTGGGAGAGTTTGGTAGTGTACCCAGGTCGTGCTAGTTCCTCATGGCGATTAGGAAAGTTTGGTAGTGTAGCCAGATCCAGTTAGTTCCTCATGGTGATTGGGAGAGTTTGGTAGTGTAGCCAGATCTAGCTAGTTCCTCATGGTGACTGGGAGAGTTTGGAAGTGTAGCCAGATCTAGCTAGTTCCTCATGGTGATTGGCAGAGTTTGGTAGTGTAGCCAGATCCAGTTAGTTCCTCAAGGTGATTGGCAGAGTTTGGTAGTGTAGCCAGATCCAATTAGTTCCTCAAGGTGATTGGGAGAGTTTGGAAGTGTAGCCAGATCCAGTTAGTTCCTCAAGGTGATTGGAAAAGTTTGGTAGTGTGGCCAGATCCAGTTAGTTCCTCATGGTGTTTAGGAGAGTTTGGTAGTGTAGCCAGATCCAGTTAGTTCCTCAAGGTGATTGTGAGAGTTTGGTAGTGTAGCCAGATCATGCTAGTTCCATTGGAATGATTGAAGGAGCTAAACCGCTACAGTCATCACATACCGATGGCAGCACTGATTACTATAATGATGTTGCTGACAGTGATGCTGACATAATGATGTTGCTGAGAGTGATGCTGACATAATGATATTGCTGAGAGTGCTGCTGACATAATGATGTTGCTGATTGTGAAATACCATGATTATTTGGAAGTTGATTTAGCCATAATCTACCATTTGATATCATTTTGGTGAGAAAATCTCTCCTACCTGTCCTCATAGGTCAATGTTACCAGAGACTTGAATAGCAGCATAATTCCAAACCTTTACCCAGAGTTCAACTGTTCGCAGGACTATGATGGACACCAGTATGTGTCTCCCGTCGAAGAGTTTTGGCTGTGAGTTGATGTTTTCCTTGTTGGTATCTTGTAGTTATGATTTGATGTTTTCCATATTTGTATCTTGTAGCTGATAGTTGATGTTTTCCACGTTTTTATTCTATAGCTGTGAGTTGATGTTTTCCATGTTTGTATCGTGTAGCTGGGAGTTGATGTTTTCAATAATTGTTTATTGTAGCTGACAGTTGATGTTTTCCTTGTTGGTATCTTGTAGCTGGGAGTTGATGTTTTCCTTGTTGGTATCTTGTAGCTGGGAGTTGATGTTTTCCTTGTTGGTATCTTGTAGCTGGGAGTTGATGTTTTCCTTGTTGGTATCTTGTAGCTGGGAGTTGATGTTTTCAATAATTGTTTATTGTAGCTGGGAGTTGATGTTTTCCTTGTTGGTATCTTGTAGCTGGGAGTTGATGTTTTCCTTGTTGGTATCTTGTAGCTGACAGTTGATGTTTTCCTTGTTGGTATCTTGTAGCTGGGAGTTGATGTTTTCCTTGTTGGTATCTTGTAGCTGGGAGTTGATGTTTTCCTTGTTGGTATCTTGTAGCTGGGAGTTGATGTTTTCCTTGTTGGTATCTTGTAGCTGGGAGTTGATGTTTTCCTTGTTGGTATCTTGTAGCTGGGAGTTGATGTTTTCCTTGTTGGTATCTTGTAGCTGGGAGTTGATGTTTTCCTTGTTGGTATCTTGTATTTGTAAATTGATGTTCTCTCTGTTTGCATTTCGTAGTTGTGAGTTGATGCATCCCTATTTGTATTTTGTAACTGAAAGTTGAGTTTTTTCATGTTTGTATCTCGTAGCAGTGACTTGATATTTTCTATATTTGTATCTTGCAGTTGTAGATTGAGGTTTTCTATGTTTGCATTTCGTAGCTGTGAGTTGAATTTTTCTATGTTTGCATTTCGTAGCTGTGAGTTGATGTTTTCTATGTTTGTATCTTGTAACTGAAAGTTGAGTTTTTTTTCATGTTTGTATCTTGTAGCTGTGACTTGATATTGTCTATATTTGTATCTTGCAGTTGTAGATTGATATTTTTTAATAGTTGTATCTTGTAGTTGTGTATGTATCTTGCATCTGAGAGTTGAACATACTCACAACATTCAGACAAATCAAAGTTAGGATCAAATCTTGTGTTCTTTCAGACATGAAGTGAATCTTGTGTTCTTTCAGACAGGAAGTGAATCTTGTGTTCTTTCAGACATGAAGTGAATCTTGTGTTCTTTCAGACATGAAGCCCTACAGATAACAAACGGCATAGAGCGACCAGGGTCCATCAGATGGCAGTTGGCGCTTTGTCTATTGGGAGTATGGATCGTCTGCTACTTTTGTATTTGGAAGGGGGTCCAGTGGACAGGCAAGGTAAGGCTGAAGGGGGTCCAGTGGACAGACAAGGTAATGCTGGAGGGGGTAGAGTGGACAAGCGAGGTAAGGCTGGAGGGGGTAGAGTGGACAGGCAAGGTAAGGCTGAAGGGGGTCCAGTGGACAGGCAAGGTAAGGCTGGAGGGGGTAGAGTGGACAGGAAAGGTAAGGCTGGAGGGCTAGAGTGGACAGGCGAGGTAAGGCTATAGGGAATAGAGTGGACAGACAAGGTAAGGCTGGAGGGCTAGAGTGGACAGGCAAGGTAAGGCTGGAGGGGGTAGAGTGGACAGGCAAGGTAAGGCTGGAGGGCTAGAGTGGACAGGAAAGGTAAGGCTGGAGGGGGTAGAGTGGACAGGAAAGGTAAGGCTGGAGGGGGTAGAGTGGACAGGAAAGGTAAGGCTGGAGGGGGTAGAGTGGACAGGAAAGGTAAGGCTGGAGGGCTAGAGTGGACAGGCAAGGTAAGGCTGGAGGGGAGGGGGGGGGAGATAGGTAAGAATGAGTGACTGTAAAAAGAACGAGTGAGTGTGAGAGAGAGTGAGTTCACTCTCTCTCTGTCTCTCTCTCACTATCTCTCACTCTCTTAAAATCTCTCATTCTCTCACTCTCTCTTTCTCACTCTCTTTCACTCTTTCTGTCAATCTCTCATTCTCTCACTCACACTTTCTCACTCTAAACAGGTAGTTGTATGCAAAATGTATTTCTTATCTCTCTTCCTCAATTCCTTTCTTTTTCTCCCTCTCTATCCCAATCTCCCTCTCTCTAAACAGGTAGATAAAGTAACACGATTTACTTGTACCTCTATCCCTCCCTGCATTACTCTCCTTTTCTCTCTACAAATCAGGTAGTTTATGTAACAACATGTGTTTCTCAGAACTCTCTGCCCCTCTCCCTCTCATTCTGTCTCTTTCTCTAAAACAGGTAGTTTATGTAAATGTATTATTTATGCCCCTCTCTTTCTGTCTGTCTCTCTCTCTCTCTCTCTCTCTCTCTCTCTTTAATTCTCTAAACAAGTAGTTTATGTGACTTGTATTACAATACCTTTTTCTCTCTCTTTCTCTCTTTATGTCTCGCTCTCTCTCTTCTCTCTCTCTCTCCCTCTTTCTTTTTCTCTCTCTCTCTTTCTTTATGTCTCTCTCTCTATCCCTTTCTAAAACAGGTAGGTTATGTAAATGTATTATTTATGTCTCTGTGTCTTTTTCTCTCTCCCTTTCACTCCCTCTGCCTCTAGGTCTCTAAACATGTAGTTTATGTGATATGTATTTCAAATACATCTTTATTTCTCTAACTTTCTCTAAACAGATAGTTTATGTAAATCTATTATTTATGCCTCTTTGTCTCTTCTTTTCTCTATCCCTCCGTTTGTCTCTCTCCCTTTCTCTCTCTCACTCTCTCTAATTTTCTAAGCATGTAGTTTATGTGACATGTATTACAAAGAAATGACTTTCTCTCTCTTTAAACAGGTAGTTTATGTGACAGCTCTGTTCCCTTACATTCTCCTGATTGTACTTCTGATCCGAGGAATAACCTTGCCAGGAGCTGTGGATGGAATCCGTTTCTACCTGACCCCTCAGATTCACAAGCTGGTGGACTCTTCTGTAAGATCTTAGTGAGACCATATGGTGACTCTATTGGTGACTCTTAGTGAGGACATAGGGTGACTCTAGTGGTGACTCTTAGTGAGGCCATATGGTGACCCTAGTGGTAACTCTTAGTTAGGCCATATGGTGACTCTAGTGGTGACTCTTAGTGAGACCATAGGGTGACCCTAGTGGTGACTCTTAGTTCCATTTGAGGCCATATGGTGACACTAGTGGTGACTCTTAGTGAGACCATATGGTGACCCTAGTGGTGAGAGAGTAGCTGGCTTACAGTTTGTCTGGATATGTTTGTTGTAGGAGATTATTCTGGGAGACTTGTGGGAGATTTGTAGCAGACTGTTGTGGGAGATCATTGTGGGAGACTGATATGGAAAATTGTTGTGGGAGACTGTTGAGTGAGACTGTTGTGGGAGACTGTTTTGGGCACTGTTGTGAGGCACTGTTGTAGGAGATTGTTGTGGGAGACTGTTGTGGGATACTGTTGTTGGGCACTGTTGTTGGGCACTGTTGTGGGAGACTGTTGTTTGAGACTGTTGTGGGATACTGTTGTGGAATACTGTTGTGGGAGACTGTTGTGGGGCACTGTTGTGGGAGACTGTTGTGGGGCACTGTTGTGGGAGACTGTTGTGGGGGACTGTTGTGGGAGACTGTTGTGGGGGACTGTTGTGGGGGACTGTTGTGGGGGACTGTTGTGTGGGACTGTTGTGGGAGACTGTTGTTTGGGACTTATGGGAGATGGTTGAGGGAGACAGTTGCATGAGACTGTTGTGGGAGAATGTTATGGGAGACAGTTGAGGGAGACCTTTGAGGGAGACGGTAGTGCAAGCATGTTCACTTTTTTGAAAGCCATTTATCATTTGCCACCTGCTGAGGTAGACATATTTGTCTCTTGATGAAGGAGACTTGTTTTGTCTTTTGATGAGGTAGACCTATTTTTCACCTGATGAGGTAGACCTATTTGTCACCTAGTGAAGTAGACCTATTTGTCACCTGATGAGGTAGACCTGTTTGTCACCTGATGAGGTAGACATATCTGTCTCCTGATGAGGTAGACATGTCTGTCTCCTGATGAGGTAGATCTATTTGTCTCCTGATGAGGTAGACCTATTTGTCTCCTGATGAGGTAGACCTATTTGTCACCTGATGAGGTAGACCTGAAGAGGTTAGTGAAATGCTGCTGCTTCTTGTACCTCAGGTATGGGTGGATGCTGTGTCCCAGATCTTGTTCTCTTACGGTGTGGGACTGGGAACCTGCATCGCTTTGGGCAGTTATAATAAATATCACAACAACGTTTATAAGTAAGTTTTATGTTGTACTGACACCAATCAATCAATCATGTACTGACATCAATCAATCAATCAAACATGTACTGACATCAATCGATCAATCAAACATGCACTGACATCAATCAATCAATCAATCATGTACTGACAACAATCAAATCAATAAAACATGTACTGACATCAATCAATCAATCAAACATGCACTGACACCAATCAATCAATCAAACATGCACTGACATCAATCAATCAATCAATCATGTACTGACAACAATCAAATCAATAAAACATGTACTGACATCAATCAATCAATCAAACATTCACTGACATAAATCAATCAATCAATCATGTACTGACAACAATCAAATCAATAAAACATGTACTGACATCAATCAATCAATCAAACATGCACTGACATCAATCAATCGAGTACTGATATCAATCAATCAAGCAATCAAAAACATGTCAGTTGGCCATACAGCACAGTTCATCAATCGTTGGTCTGTCCATAAATATTGATGTTTCGTGGGCTTAAAATTCCTACTCAACTCTATTCACCACACAACACTCACCACACAACACTCACCACACAACACTCACCACACAACACTCACCACTCAACACTCATTACACAACACTCACATCTACTCACCACACAACACTCACCACACAACACTCACCACACAACACTCAAATCTACTCACCACACAACACTCACCACACAAAACTCACCACACAACACTCACCACGCAACACTAACCACACAACACTCACCACACAACACTCACAACACAACACTAACTACACAACACTCACCACACAAAACTAACCACACAACACTCACCACACAACACTAACCACACAACACTCACCACAAGACACTAACCACACAACACTCACCACACAACACTAACCACACAAAACTCACACTACACTCACTTCTACTCACCACATAACATTCATAACACAACACTCACCACACAACACTTACCACACAACACTCACACAAAATACTCACCACGCAACACTAAAGTCAAAATACAACATTCACCATACAACACTCACATCTACTTACCACACTACACTCACAACACAACACTCACCATACAACACTCACATTTACTCACCACACAACACTCACATTCACTCACCACACAACACTCACCACACAACATTCACCACACAACACTCACATCTACTCACCACACAACACTCACCACAAAACATTCATGACACAACACTCACCCCACAAAACACAATTAACACTCACCATAAAACACTCACATCTACTCACCACACAACACTCACCACACAACATTCACCACACAACACTCACATCTACTCACTACACAACATTCATGACACAACACTCACCACACAAAACTCAATTAACACTCACCATAAAACACTCACATCTACTCACCACACAAAACTCACCACACAACACTCACCACACAACACTCACCACACAACACTCACATTTATTAACCACACCACACTCACCACACAACATTCACCACACAACATTCACATCTACTCACCACACAACATTCATGACACAACACTCACAATACAACATTAATGACACAACACTCACAACACAACACTCACCATACATCTACTCACCACACCCCACTCATGACACAACACTCACCACACAACACTCAAATCTACTCACCACACAACACTCACATCTATTCACCACACAACACTACCACACAACACTCACCACACAACAATCACATCTACACACCATACAACACTCACCACACAAAACGCACCACACAACACTAACCACACAACACTCACCACACAACACTCACAACACAACACTAACCACACAACACTCACCACACAACACTCACATCTACTCACTACACAACACTCACATTTACACACAACACAACACTCACATTTACTCACCAGACACCACTAACCACACATCAATCAACACACAACATTCACCTCACAACACTCAAAACACAACAATCACCACACAACACTTAACACAACAGTCACAAAACAATATTCACCACACAACACTCACATCTACTCCACCACACAACACTCAACACACAACATTCACCACACAACACTCACATCTACACAGCACACAAGATTCATGAAACAAGACACACCACACAACACTCATGACACAACACTTACCACACAACACACACATCTACTCACCACACAACATTCATGACACAACATTTACCACACAAAACTCACCATACAACACTCACCTTAAAATACTCACCATACAACACTCACCACACAACACTCACCACACAACACTCACCACTCAACACTCATTACACAACACTCACATCTACTCACCACACAACACTCACCACACAACACTCAAATCTACTCACCACACAACACTCACCACACAGCACTCACCACACAACAATCACATCTACACACCATACAACACTCACCACACAAAACTCAGCACACAACACTCACCATTCAACACACGCCACACAACAATCACATCTACACACCATACAACACTCATCATACAACAATCACCACACAACACTCACCACACAACACTAACCACACAACACTCACCACACAACACTCAGAACACAACACTAACCACACAACACTAACCACACAACACTAACCACACAACACTAACCACACAACACTAACCACACAAAACTCACACTACACTCACTTCTACTCACCACATAACATTCATAACACAACACTCACCACACAACACTTACCACACAACACTCACCACAAAATACTCACCACGCAACACTGAAGTCACCATACAACATTCACCACACAACACTCACATCTACTCACCACACAACACTCACATCTACTTTCCACACAACACTCACCACACCGCATTCCCCACACAACACTCATATCTACTCACCACACAACATTCATTACACAACACTCACCACACAACATTCATGACACTACACTCACAACACAACACTCACCATACAACACTCACATCTACTCACTACACAACACTCACATTTACACACAACACAACCCTCACATTTACTCACCACACAACACTCAACACACAACATTCACCTCACAACACTCAACACACAACAATCACCACACAACACTTAACACACAACAGTCCCAAAACAATATTCACCACACAACACTCACATCTACTCACCACACAACACTCACCACACAACACTAACCACACAACACTTACCACACAACACTGAGAACACCACAGTAACCACACAACACTAGCCACACAGAACTAACCACACAACACTAACCACACAACACTAACCACACAACACTAACCACACAAAACTACCACACAACACTAACCACACAACACTAACCACACAACACTAACCACACAAAACTCACACTACACTCACTTCTACTCACCAAATAACATTCATAACACAACACTCACCACACAACACTTACCACACAACACTCACCACAAAATGCTCACCACGCAACACTGAAGTCACCATACAACATTCACCACACAACACTCACATCTACTCACCACACAACACTCACATCTACTTTCCACACAACACTCACCACACAGCATTCCCCACACAACACTCATATCTACTCACCACACAACATTCATTACACAACACTCACCACACAACATTCATGACACTACACTCACAACACAACACTCACCACACAACACTCACATTTACTCACCACACAACACTCACCACACAACATTCACCACACAACACTCATATCTACTTAATACACAACATTCATGACACAACACTCACAACACAACACTCACCATACATCTATTCACCATACATCTACTCACCACACAACATTCATGACACAACACACACTACACAACACTCATGACACAACACTCACCACACAACACTCACCATACAACACTCACCACACAACACTCACATCTACTCACCACACAGCACTCACCACACAACACTCACCACACAACACTCACCACACAATTTTCATGACACAACACTTACCACACAAAACTCACACAACACTCACAACGCAACACTAACATCTACTCACCAAGCAACATTCATGACACAACACTCACCACACAACACTTACTACAAAACACTCACCAAACAATACTCAACAACAACAGTAACCACTTATCACTCACCACACAACACTCACCACAAAACATTCATAACACAACACTCACCACACAGAACTCAATTAACAGTCACCACACAACACTCACATCTACTCACCACACAACACTCACCACACAACATTCACTACACAACACTCACATCTACTCACTACACAACATTCATGACACAAGACACACCATACAAAAGTCATGACACAACAATCACCACACAACACTCACCACACAACACTCACATTTATTACCAACACAACACTCACAACACAACATTCATGACACAACACTCACAACACAACACTCACCATACATCTACTCACCACACCCCACTCATGACACAACACTCACCATGCAACACTCACCACACAACACTCACATCTACTCACTACACAACACTCACATTTACACACAACACAACACTCACATTTACTCACCAGACAACACTCACCACACATCATTCACCACACAACACTCAACACACAACATTCACCTCACAACACTCAACACACAACAATCACCACACAACACTTAACACACAACAGTCACAAAACAATTTTCACCACACAACACTCACATCTACTCACCACACAACACTCACCACACAACATTCACCACACAACACTCACATCTACACAGAACACAAAATTCATAAAACAAGACACACCACACAACACTCATGACACAACACTCACCACACAACACGCACATCTACTCACCACACAACATTCATGACACAACATTCACCACACAACACTCACCATACAACACTCACCCTACAACACTCACCATACAACACTCACCCCACAACACTCACCACACCCACTCACCACACAAAATGCACACAACACTCATAACCCAACACTCACATCTACCCACCACACAACACTCACCCCACAACACCCGCCACACCCACTCACCACACAAAACTCACACAACACTCACATGTACTCACCAATCAACATTCATGACACAGCACTCACCACACAACACTCGTGACACAACACTTACCACGCAACACTCACTAGACAACACTCACCACACAACACTCATCATACAACACTCATCACACAACACTCACCACACAACACTCAAATCTACTCACCACACAACACTCATCATACAACACTCACCACACAACACTTACCACACAACACTCATCATACAACACTAATCACACAACGCTCACCACACAACACTCAAATCTACTCACCACACAACACTCATCATAAAACACTCACCACACAACACTCATCATACAACACTCACCACACAACACTCATCATACAACACTCACCACACAACACTAAAATCTACTAACCACACAACACTCATCATACAACACTCACCACACAACACTTACACCACAACACTCACCACACAACACTAACCTCACAAAACTCACACAACACTCACCGCACAACACTCACATCTACTCATCACACAACATTCATGACTTACAACTCACCACACAACATTCATGATACAACACTCACAACACAACAATCACCATACATCTACTTACCACATAACATTCATGACACAACACACACCACACAACACTCATGACACAACACACCTCACAACCTTCACCATACAACACTCACCACACAACACTCACATCTACTCACCACACAACACTCATGACACAACACTCACCATACAACACTTACTACACAACACTTACCACACAAAAATCAACACATAACAGTCACCACACAACACTCACATTTACTTACCACACAACACTCACCACACAACAATCATCACACAACTCTCAGATCTACTCACCATGAAA
Organism: Ariolimax columbianus; assembly: GCA_036924085.1. NCBI lineage: Eukaryota > Metazoa > Mollusca > Gastropoda > Stylommatophora > Arionidae > Ariolimax > Ariolimax columbianus. The sequence continues at coordinate 94,581,339 of JAVGWX010000009.1, forward strand.
CATTCATTACACAACAGTTACCACACAACATTCATGACACAACACTCACCACACAACACTCACCACGCAACATTCATGACACAACATTCACCACACAACACTCACATATACTCACCACACAACACTCACATTTACTCCCCACACAACACTCACATTTACTCACCACACAACACAACATTCACCATGCAACACTCATCATACAACACTCATCACACAACAATCACCACACACAATTCACCACACAATATTCACATCTACTCACCACACAACACTCACATTTACTCACCACACAATACTCACCACACAACATTCACCCCACAACACTCACATCTACACACCACAGAACATTCATTACACAACACTCACAACACAACACTCACAACAATACACTCACCACACAATACTCACATCTACTCACCACACAACACTCACCACACAAAACTCACACAACACTAACTACAAAATACTCATATCTACTCACCACACAACACTCACCACACAACACTCACACAACACTCACCACACAACACTCACATCTACTCACCACACAACATTCATGACACAACGCTCACCACACAAAGTTATGACACAACACTTACCGCACAACACTCACTACAGAATATTCACCACACAACACTCAACACATAATACTCACCACACAACACTCACACAACAGCCACGACACAACACTCACATCTACTCACCACACAACACTCACCACACAACACTCACACAAAACTCACTACACAACACTCACCACACAACACTCACACAACACTCACCACACAACACTTACATCTACTCACCACACAACATTCATGACACAACACTCACACAACACTCACCACAGAATGCTCACCACCCAACACTCACAACACAACACTCACCATACAACACTCACCACACAAAATTAGGGCACAAAATTCACCACACAACACTCACATCTACTCACCACACAAAACTCACATTTACACACCACACAACACTCACCACACTACATTTACCACACAAAACTCACATTTGCACACCACACAACACTCACCACACAACATTCACTACACAACACTTACCACACAACACTCACATTTACTCACCACACAACACACACCACACAAAATTCACCACACAACACACACCACACAACATTCACCACACAACACTCACATCTACTCACCACACAACATTCATGACACAACACACACCACACACCATTCATGACACAACACTCACAACACAACATACATGACACAACACTCACAACACAACGCTCACCACACAACATTCACCACACAACACTCACATCTACTCACCACACAACATTCATGACACAACACTCACCACACAACATTCATGATACAATATTCACCACACAACACTCACACAACACTCACATTTACACACCACACAACACTCACCACACATCATTCACCACACAACACTCACCACACAACACTCACATTTACTCACCACACAACACTCACATCTACTCACCACACAACACTCACCACACAACACACACCACAAAACATTCATGACACAACATTCACCACACAACACTCATATCTACTCACCACACAACACTCACATTTACTCACCAGACAACACTAACCACACATGATTCACCACACAACACTCAACACACAACATTCACCACACAAAACTCAACACACAACATTCACCACACAAAACTCAACACACAAAAATCACCACATACAATTCACCACACAATATTCACATCTACTCACATTTACTCACACAACAATACTCACCACACAACATTCACCACACAACACTCACATTTACTCACCACACAATACTAACAACACAACATTCACAACACAACACTCGCCACACAACAATCACCACGCAACACTCACATTTACTCACCACACAAACACTCACCACACAACATTCACCACACAACACACACATCTACTCATCACACAACATTCATGACACAAGACACACGACACAACACTCAGGACACAACACTCACCACACAACACACACATCTACTCACCACACAATATTCATGAAACAACACTCACAACACAACATTAATGACACAACACTCACCACAGAACAATCACATCTACATTCCATACAACACTGACCACACAACACTCACATCTACTCACCGCACAACACTCACATCTACTCACCGCACAACACTCATCCCACAACACTCACCACACAAAATGCACACAACACTCATCACACAACACTCACATCTACTCACCACACATCACTCACCACACAAAACTCACACAACACTCCAAACACAACATTCACATCTACTCAGCACACAACATTCATGACACAGCACTCACCACACAACACATCTGACACAACACTTGCCACACAACACTCACCACACAACACTCACCACACAACACTCAACATACAACACTCAACATACAACACTCACAACACAACACTCACCACACAACACTCATTACACAACACACACTACACAACACTCACATCTACTCACCACGCAACACTCACAACACAACACTTACATCTATTCACTACACAACACTCACCACACAGCACTTACCACACAACAGTCACCACACAACATTCACCACACAACATTCACCCCACAATACTCACATCTGCTCACCACACAACACTCACATTTACTCACCACACAACACTCACATTTATTCACCACACAACACTTACATTTATTCACCACACAACACTCACCACACAACACACACCACACAACACTCATAGCACAACACTCACTACACAACACTTACCACACAACATTCACCACACAACACTCATTTACTAACCACACAACATTCATGACATAAAACTCACAACACAAAATTCATAACACAACACTCACCACACAACACTCACCATATATCTACTCACCATATATCTACTCAACACAAAACGTTCATGACACAACAAACACCAAACAACACTCATGACACAACACACACTACACAACACTCACCACACAACACTCACCACACAACACTCACCACACAACACTCACATCTACTCACCACAAAACACTCACCACACAACATTCATGACAAAACACTCACCAAACAAAACTCACACAAATCTCACCAGACAACACTCACATCTACTCACCACACAACACTCATGACACAACACTCACCACACAAAACTCATGACACAACACTCACCACACAATACTTACTGCACAACACTCACCACACAATACTTACTACACAACACTCACCACACAACACTCATGACACAACACTCACCACACTACACATAACAGTCACCACACAACATTCAACACACAACACTCACATTTACTTACCACACAACACTCACCACCCAACAATCATCACACAATTCTCACATCTACTCACCACACAACATTCATGACACAACAGTCACCACACAACATTCACGACACAACATTCATGACACAACATGCACAACACAACACTCACTACACAACACTCACCATCCAACATTCATGACACAACATTCCCCACACAACACTCACATATACTCACCACACAACACTCACATTTACTCACCACACAACACTCACATCTACTCACCACACAACATTCATGACACAACAGTCACCACACAACATTCATGACAAAACGCGCACAACACAACACTCACTACACAACACTCACCATCCAACATTCATGACACAACATTCCCCACACAACACTCACATATACTCACCACACAACACTCACATTTACTCACCACACAACACTCACATCTACTAACCACACAAAATTCATGACATAACACACACCACACAACATTCAGGACACAACACTCACCACACAACACTCACCACACAACATTCACCACACAAACCTCACCACACATCATTTACCACAAAACACTAACCACACAACACTCACATCTACTCACCACACAACACACACCACATAACATTCATGACACAACATTCACCACACAACACTCACATCTACTAACCACACAACACTCACATCTACTCACCACACAACATTCATGACACAACACACACCACACACCATTCATGACACAACACTCACAACACAACACTCACCACACAACATTCACCACACAACACTCACATCTACTCACCACACAACATTCATGACACAACACTTACCACACAACATTCATGATACAATATTCACCACACAACACTCACATTTACTCACCACACAACACTCACATCTACTCACCACACAACACTCACCACACAACACACACCACATAACATTCATGACACAACATTCACCACACAACACTCATATCTACTCACCACACAACACTCACATTTACTCACCAGACAACACTCACCACACATGATTCACCACACAACACTCAACACACAACATTCACCACACAAAACTCAACACACAACATTCACCACACAAAACTCAACACACAAAAATCACCACATACAATTCACCACACAATATTCACATCTACTCACATTTACTCACACAACAATACTCACCACACAACATTCACCACACAACACTCACATTTACTCACCACACAATACTAACAACACAACATTCACAACACAACACTCGCCACACAACAATCACCACGCAACACTCACATTTACTCACCACACAAACACTCACCACACAACATTCACCACACAACACACACATCTACTCATCACACAACATTCATGACACAAGACACACGACACAACACTCACCACACAACACTCACCACACAACATTCACCACACAAACCTCACCACACATCATTTACCACAAAACACTAACCACACAACACTCACATCTACTCACCACACAACACACACCACATATCATTCATGACACAACATTCACCACACAACACTCACATCTACTAACCACACAACACTCACATTTACTCACCACACAAAACTCACATTTAATCACCAGACAACACTCACCACACATCATTCACCACACAACACTCAACACACAACATTTACCACACAACACTCAACACACAACAATCACCACACACAATTCACCACACAATATTCCCATCTACTCACCACACAACACTCACATTTACTCACCATACAATACTCACCACACAAGATTCACAACACAACATTCACCACACAACACTCACATCTACTCACTACACAACACTCATAACACAACACTCGCCACACAACAATCCCCACACAACCCTCACATTTACTCACCACACAACACTCACCACACAAAATTCACCACACAACACTCACATCTACTCATCACACAACATTCATGACACAAGACACACCACACAACACTCATGACACAATACTCACCACACAACACACACATCTACTCACCACACAATATTCATGACACAACATTTACCATATAACACTCACCACAGAACAATCACATCTACATACCATTCAACACTGACCACACAAAACTCACATCTACTCACCGCACAACACTCACCCCACAACACTAACCACACCAAATCACTATTGTATTATGAATTTTGTGTGGTGAGTGTTGTGTGGTTATTGTTGTGTTGTGAGTAGATGTAAGTGTTGTGTGGTGAGTAGATGTGAGTGTTGTGTGGTGAGTGTTGTGTGGTGAGTGTTGTGTCATGAGTGTTGTGTGGTGTGTGTTGTGTCATGAATGTTGTGTGTGTTGTGTCATGAATGTTGTGTGGTGAGTAGATGTGAGTGTTGTGTCGTGAATGTTGTGTGGTGAGTGTTGTGTTGTATTAAATGTGAATGTTGTGTGGTGAGTAGATGTGAGTGTTCTGTGGTGAATGTTGTGTCATTAATGTTGTGTGGTGAGTGTTGTATGGTGAGTGTTGTGTTGTGAGTGTTGTGTGGTGAGTATGCTGTGGTGAGTGTTGTGTGGTAAGTGTAGTGTCATGAGTATTTTTGTGGTGAGTGTTGTGTGATGAATGTTGTGTGGTGAGTAGATGTGAGTGTTGTGTGGTGAGTGTTGTGTGAGTTTTGTGTGGTGAGTAGAGTGTTGTGTGGTGAGTGTTGTGTGGTGAGTGTTGTGTGAGTGTTGTGTGGTGCGTATTGTGTGGTGAGTAGATGTGAGTGTTGTGTCGTGAGTGTTGTGTCGTGAGTGTTGTGTCGTGAGTATTGTGTGGTGAGTGTTGTGTGAGTATTGTGTGGTGAGTGTAGTGTGGTGAGTGTTGTGTTGTGACTTTTGTCTGGTGAGTGGTGTGTTGTGAGTGTTGTGTGGTGAGTATTGTGTGGTTAGTGTTGTGTGGTGAGTGTTTTGTAGTGAATGTTATGTGGTGAGTGTTATGTGGTGAGTGTTGTGTTATGAGTGTTGTGTAGTGAGTAGATGTGAGTGTTGAAGGTTGAATGTTGTGTGAGTTTTGTGTGGTGAGTGTTGTGTTGTGAGTAGATGTGAGTGTTTTGTGGTGAATGTTACGTGGTGAGTGGTGTGTGGTGAGTGTTGTGTTATGAGTGTTGTGTAGTGAGTAGATGTGAGTGTTGTGTGGTGAATGTTGTGTGTTGAGTGTTGTGTGGTGAGTAAATGTAAGTGTTGTTTTCTGAGTAAATGTGAGTATTGTGTGGTGAGTATATGTGAGTGTTGTGTGGTGAATGTTGTGTCATGAATGTTGTGTGTTGAGTGTTGTGTGGTGAGTTTTGTGTTGTGCGTGTTGTGTCATGAATGTTGTGTGGTGACTGTTGTGTTATGAATGTTGCGTGGTGAGTAGATGTGAGAATTGTGTGATGATTGTAGGGTGGTGAGTGTTGTGTGGTAAGTAAATGTGAGTGTTGTGTGGTGAATGTTGTGTGGTCACTGTTATGTGTTGAGTATTGTGTGGTGAGTGTTGTGTAGTAAGTGTTGTGTGGTTAGTGTTGTGTCATGAGTGTTGTGTGGTAAGTGTTCTTTCATGAATTTTGTGTGGTGAGTGTTGTGTTGTGAGTGTTGTGTGGTGAGTAGATGTGAGTGTTGTGTGGTGAGTGTTGTGTCATAAATGTTGTGTGGTGAGTGTTGTGTCATGAATGTTGTGTGGTGAGTTTTGTTATGTGAGTTTTGTGTGATGAGTAGATGTGAGTGGTGTGTGGTGAGTGTTATATGGTGAGTGTTGTGTAGTGTCTGTTGTGTCATGAGTGTTGTGTGGTGTGTGTTGTGTCATGAATGTTTTGTGGTTAGTAGATGTATGGTGAGTAGATGTATGGTGAGTGTTGTGTGGTGAGTGTTGTGTGATGAATGTTGTGTTGTGAGTTGCATGTCATGAATGTTGTGTGGTGAGTAAATGAGTGTTATTTGGTGAATGTTGTGTGGTGAGTATTGTGTAGGGAGTGTTGTGCCGTGAGTGTTGTGTCATGAATGTTGTGATGTCAGTAGATGTGAGTGTTGTGTGGGGAGTGGTGTGTGAGTTTTGAATGGTGAGTGTTGTGTGGTGAGTGTTGTGTGGTGAATAAATGTACGTTTTGTGTGGTGAGTGTTGTGTGGTGAGTAAATGTGAGTAATGTCGGGTGAATGTTGTATGGTGAGTGTTGTGTGGTGAATAGATGTAAGTGTTGTGTGGTGAGTGTTGTGTGGTGAGTAGATGTGAGTGTTGTGTCGTGAGTGTTGTATGTTAAGTGGTGTGTGGTGAGTGTTGTGTGGTGAGTGTTGTGTGGTAAGTGTTGTGTCATGAGTGTTGTGTGGTGAGTGCTGTGTCATGAATGTTGTGTGGTGAGTAGATGTGAGTGTTGTGTTGTGAGTGTTGTATGTTGAGTCTTGTGTTGTGAGTGTTGTGTCTTGAATGTTGTGTGGTGAGTAGATGTGAGTGTTGTGTCATGAATGTTGTGTGCATTATTGTGTGCATTATCCGCTTCTTCTTCTTGTCTGATTTGAACAAGAAGGCTCACTCCTTCCCTTGTATATGGTTGGATAACTCTATCGGTATCGTTTGCATGACTTTCTCTCTTCGCTCTCCCCGCATACATAACTTCCCCTCTTATCTCAAACCGCCTACATGACTTTCCCTCTTCTCTCTCCTCGCATACACGATTTCCTCTCTTCTCTTTCCCTGCTTACACGACTTCTTCTCTTCTCTCTCCTCGCCTACATGACTTCCCCTCTTCTCTCTCCCCGCCTACTGGATTTCTTCTCTTCTCTCTCCCTGCTTACACGACTTCTTCTCTTCTCTCTCCTCGCCTATATAATTTCCCCTTCTCTCAAACCGCGTACATAACTTCCCCTCTTTTCTCAAACTGCCTACATGACTTCCCCTCTTCCCATTCCGCCTACATGCCTGACCATCTTCTCTACTTGCCTACAGGGATGCGGTCCTCATCTCTTGCCTCAACAGCACCACAAGTGTCTTTGCTGGTTTTGTCATCTTCTCTGTGATTGGCTTCATGGCCCACGAGCAGCAGCGGCATGTGGACAAAGTAGCGCAGTCAGGTAGTGCAGTCAGGTAGTGCAGTCAGATAGTGCAGTCAGATAGTGCAGCTAGGTAGTGCAGAAAGGTAGCGAAGTCAAGTTTACAGTGAAAGTCTCTTATCTGGCTCTCTGTTTCTCTATCTACAACTCTCTATCTGGCTCTCTGTCTCTCTGTCTACCACTTTCTAACTGGCTCTCTGTCTCTCTATCTACCACTCTCTATCTGGCTGTCTGTTTCTCTATCTACCACTCTCTATCGGGCTGTCTGTCTCTCTGTCTACCACTCACTGTCTCCCTGTCTATCCCTCTATCTGCTTCTCTATGTCTATGTTATTATGTCTGTCTATTTGTCTGTCTCCCTGCCTCTCTGTTTATATCTCTATGTCTCTACCTCTACTTCTACCTGCAAAAACGTCTATACATAACCCCCACCATCACTACCACATTCTTGTTATCCTGTTTAACCATTCTTGTTCACCTGTTTAACCATTCTTGTTCACCAGTTTAACCATTCTTGTTCCCTTGTTTAACCATTCTTTTTCACTTGTTTAACCATTCTTGTTCTCTTGTTTAACCCATTCTTGTTCACTTGTTTAACCATTCTTGTTCACTTGTTTAACCATTATTTGTCACTTGTTTAACCATTTTTTTCACGTTTAACTATTCTTGTCCACCTGTTTAACCATTCTTGTTCACTTAACCATTCTTGTTCACCATGTTTAACCATTCTTGTTCACGTGTTTAACCCTTCTTGTTCACTTGTTTAACCATTTTTTTCACTTGTTTAACCATTCTTATTCACATGTGTGGCAGTTCCAGCTGAATCATGGGTATTTAGGGCAGGGGAGATTGGTCTGGCGAACCCGGGAACAAATGTTGCTTGAATGTTTGCCAAGGTCAATCACCATCTTAACACTAGGTCGACAAAGGAAACGAGGGGCTTAGGTGGAAGATTTTGTCTGGTACAAGTGGCGGAGGCGGTGGGGGGGAGGGGTAGGGGGAATTTTAAAGGTTGACCACTCTGGTATTCAGAATTAGCGTAGTTGCGGGGTGGGGGGGGGGGGGGGGGGGTTGGTGACAGTCAGATGCCGCCACGACCGGCTACAACATTTAGAGTGATAGGGATTTGGGGATAGTCATCCTAAAACAATTGTTTGGGGTAGTTCCAAATTAGAGTGATGTCTAAGTCAGATAACAAACATAACTCCATTAGACAACCATGTTGTAGCTTGAGGCTATAACATACTCTGCAAAGATGCTCAAGTAGACTGGCTATGAGAGTGACTGAGAGGCTGTCAGTAGTCTGTGTGAGTGAGTTTGCGGGGTGACTGAACCAGCATACACCTCGGGCTTTGGTCAGTCGCTCTATATGTGTTTATGTTGGTCACCTTGTGAACAGTAAGCGACTGAATGTGTGTCGTACGGACACCTAGTGAACGATATGTGATCTAATTACATATTAATGTACAGATTCATGTGAATACGTGAAGTGATCTGATTTAGAAACGATGTGTGTTCTGATTTATATTGTTTGCGCAGATCGCAGATCGGTTGAGGATGTGACCACAAGTGAGAACGTGATCTGACTATGAGTAACGTGATCTAATGCATATAAATATGACATGAATGCACAGATCGCCTGAAAATAAGTGAACCGATTGTATGTAGATGTACAGATCACCTGATTGCCTGATTTTTTGTTAATTTTTTTTTGTTTTAGCGATTAAAAAATGTTACTGTTATGTTCCATTGAGGATAGTGTTTACTATGGTTTACTGTGTTTTGCTATGTGAAGTCATTTCCGGGTGCTGATACATGTTGTAATTCTTTAGATAAGTAAACTACTCAGCTAAACCTAGACTCTACCACACTTACTTAATGATTCTTTATCACTTGTGTATTTGATCCATTGTACTTTTTCATAACAGGACCAGGTCTTGTCTTTTTGGCCTACCCCAGTGCATTAGCTCAGCTTCCCATATCTCCTTTATGGGCAGTTCTCTTCTTTCTTATGCTGTTCACTCTTGGAATGGATAGCCAGGTAAGACCAAATCTAGATCACACACCAACACGAATCTAAACCACATACCAACACGAATCCATACCACATACCAACACGAATCTAAACCCCACACTAACACAAGAACTAAACCTATACCCCACACCAACACAATTACTAAATCTATACCACACACCAACACAAGTACTAAATCTATACCAGTCACCAACACAAGTACTAAATCTATACCCCACACCAACACAAGTACTAAATCTATACCCCACACCAACACAAGTACTAAATCTATACCAGAAACCAACACAAGTACTAAATCTATACCCCACACCAACACATGTACTAAATCTATACCAGACACCAACACAAGTACTAAATCTATACTAGAAACCAAAACAAGTACTAAATCTATACCCCACACCAACACAAGTACTAAATCTATACCAGACACCAACACAAGTACTAAATCTATACCCCACACCAACACAAGTACTAAATCTATACCACACACAACACAATTACTAAATCTATTCCAGACACCAACAGAAGTACTAAATCTATACCAGACACCAACACAAGTACTAAATGTATACCCCACACTTACACAAGTACTAAATCTATACCAGACACCAACACAAGTACTAAATCTATACCCCACACAACACAAGTACTAAATCTATACCCCACACCAACACAAGTACTAAATCTATACCCCACACGAACACAAGTACTAAATCTATACCCCACACAACGCAAGTACTAAATCTATAACCCACACAAACACAAGTACTAAATCTATACCCCACACCAACACAAGTACTAAATCTATACCCCACACAACACAAGTACTAAATCTATAACCCACACCAACACAAGTACTAAATCTATACCCCACACCAACACAAGTACTAAATCTATAACCCACACCAACACAAGTACGAAATCTATACCAGATACCAACACAAGTACTAAATCTATACCAGACACCAACACAAGTACTAAATCTATACCAGACACCAACCCAAGTACTAAATCTATACCAGACACCAACACAAGTACTAAATCTATACCAGACACCAACACAAGTACTAAATCTATACCAGACACCAACACAAGTACTAAATCTATACCAGACACCAACACAAGTACTAAATCTATACCAGACACCAACACAAGTACTAAATCTATACCAGACACCAACACAAGTACTAAATCTATACCAGACAAACACAAGTACTAAATCTATACCAGACAAACACAAGTACTTAATCTATACCAGACAAACACAAGTACTAAATCTATACCAGACAAACACAAGTACTAAATCTATACCAGACAAACACAAGTACTAAATCTATACCAGACAAACACAAGTACTAAATCTATACCAGACAAACACAAGTACTTAATCTATACCAGACAAACACAAGTACTAAATCTATACCAGACAAACACAAGTACTTAATCTATACCAGACAAACACAAGTACTTAATCTATACCAGACAAACACAAGTACTTAATCTATACCAGACAAACACAAGTACTTAATCTATACCAGACAAACACAAGTACTTAATCTATACCAGACAAACACAAGTACTAAATCTATACCAGACAAACACAAGTACTTAATCTATACCAGACAAACACAAGTACTTAATCTATACCAGACAAACACAAGTACTAAATCTATACCAGACAAACACAAGTACTTAATCTATACCAAACAAACACAAGTACTTAATCTATACCAGACAAACACAAGTACTTAATCTATACCAGACAAACACAAGTACTTAATCTATACCAGACAAACACAAGTACTTAATCTATACCAGACAAACACAAGTACTTAATCTATACCAGACAAACACAAGTACTAAATCTATACCAGACAAACACAACTACTAAATCTAGATTATACTGTTTGACTAACACTTTAGCAGACTCACTGAACCCTGTTTAGTAAGTCTATTCACTGGGACCAATCATTACATACACATGTAGCATTTTATCTTCCTTAGGCGAATTAATTGAAAGGAATTATTTCCCATCGCCCAGAAAATGCATTCAATTTGAAAACTGATTTTCGCAGAATATAAAACAATGAGTTAATGTTTGTGCATAGCGTAACATCATACGAACGAGATAAGTCATAGCGTAACATCATACGAACGAGATAAGTCATAGCGTAACATCATACGAACGAGATAAGTCATAGCGTAACATCATACGAACGAGATAAGTCGTAGCGTAACATCATACGAACGAGATAAGTCATAGCGTAACATCATACGAACAAGATAAGTCATAGCGTAACATCATACGAACGAGATAAGTCATAGCGTAACATCATACGAACGAGATAAGTCATAGCGTAACATCATACGAACAAGATAAGTCATAGTGTAACATCATACGAACGAGATAAGTCATAGCGTAACATCATACGAACGAGATAAGTCATAGCATAACATCCTTTTTATTCTTTAATCGTTCTCCGAAAAGAGCTTTGCAAGTAGTATGATGTGGACTGAAGATTGCATTGTATTATAGTTGACAGTTGGACTGCGATATTTGCATCATTCGGTCTGACACCTCTGATTTAAACTGGAATTTTGGGTACTGGGTCACGCTTCTCTTTTTGATCCCTTCATCGTATTTGTCAGTCTGCTTCCGCTTCCGCCTGTTATGAAGGATCAGTACAGGGAGATATAGACAGGTCTTGGCAACTCTGTGTCGCTGGCTCTTATGCTAGCAGTCTGATATAAGCTGCTATCCTTGAAGCTAGCAATCAGTCTATAAGTAACCTCTACACCCACACAAAAGTCTCTACATACCCCCATCCCCACAAAATCTACACATAACCCCTACCCCCCCCCACAAAGTCTACACATAACCCCTACCCCCACAATTCTACAAATAACCCTTACCCCACACAAAGTCTACATATAACCCCTACCCCACACAAAGTCTACACATAACCCCTACCCCATACAAAGTCTGCACATAACCCCTACCCCACACAAAGTCTACACATAGCCCCTACCCCACATAAAGTCTACAAATAACCCTTACCCCACACAAAGTCTACAAATAACCCTTACCCCACACAAAGTCTACATTTAACCCCTACCCCACACAAAGTCTACACATAGCCCTACCCCACATAAAGTCTACAAATAACCCTTACCCTACACAAAGTCTACAAATAACCCTTACACCACACAAAGTCTACATATAACCCCTACCCCACACAAAGTCTACACATAACCCCTACCGCACACAAAGTCTACACATAACCCCTACCACACCCCCACAAAGTCTACACATAACCCCTACCCCACCCCCACAAAGTCTACACATAACCCGCACGCCCACAAAGTCTACACATAACCCCCATGCCCACAAAGTCTACACATAACCACCACGCCCACATAGTCTACACATAACCTCCACTCTACTCCCACACAAAGCCTACACATAACCCCCACCCCACTCCTACACAAAGTCTACACATAACCCCCATCCCACTCCCCAACAAAGTCTACACATAATCCCTACCCCACACAAAGTCTACACATAACCCCCACCTCCACAAAGCTTACACATAACCCCACCTCCACAAAGTCCACACATAACCCCCACCTCCACAAAGTCCACACATAACCCATACCCCACACAAAGTCTACACATAAACCCTATGCCCAACAAAGGCTACACATAACCCCTACCCCACACAAAGTCTATACATAATCCCTACCCCACACAAAGTCTACACATAAACCCTATGCCCAACAAAGTCTATACATAACCCCTACCCCCCACAAAGTCTATACATAATCCCTACCCCACACAAAGTCTACACTTAACCTCTATCCCCACCCCACAAAGTCTACACATAACCCCTACCCTCCACAAAGTCTACACATAACCCCTACCCCACACAAAGTCTACACATAACCACCAACCCCACATTTCTACACATAACCCCTACCCCCCACAAAGTCTACACATAACCCCTACCCCACACAAAGTCTACACATAACCACCAACCCCACATTTCTACACATAACCCCTACCCCACACAAAGTCTACACATAACCCCTACCCCACACAAAGTCTACACATAACCCCCACCTCCACAAAGTCTACACATAACCCCACCTCCACAAAGTCCACACATAACCCCCACCTCCACAAAGTCCACACATAACCCATACCCCACAAAAAGTCTACACATACACCCTATGCCCAACAAAGGCTACACATAACCCCTACCCCACACAAAGTCTATACATAATCCCTACCCCACACAAAGTCTACACATAAACCCTATGCCCAACAAAGGCTACACATAACCCCTACCCCACACAAAGTCTATACATAATCCCTACCCCACACAAAGTCTACACATAAACCCTATGCCCAACAAAGGCTACACATAACCCCTACCCCACACAAAGTCTATACATAATCCCTACCCCACACAAAGTCTACACATAAACCCTATGCCCAACAAAGTCTATACATAACCCCTACCCCACACAAAGTCTATACATAATCCCTACCCCACACAAAGTCTACACTTAACCTCTATCCCCACCCCACAAAGTCTACACATAACCCCTACCCCCCACAAAGTCTACACATAACCCCTACCCCACACAAAGTCTACACATAACCACCAACCCCATATTTCTACACATAACCCCTACCCCCCACAAAGTCTACACATAACCCCTACCCCACACAAAGTCTACACATAACCACCAACCCCACATTTCTACACATAACCCCTACCCCACACAAAGTCTACACATAACCCCTACCCCACACAAAGTCTACACATAACCCCTACCCCACACAAAGTCTACACATAACCACCAACCCCACATTTCTACACATAAGCCCCACCCCCACAAAGTCTTCACATAACGCCTACCCCACACAAAGTCTACATATAACCCCCACCCCCACATTTCTACACATAACCCCCCCCCCCACACACAAAGTCTACACATAATCCCCATGTAGCAGATGTAAGGAGGATTTGCTCTCCCGGCTCCCTTAAGCCGCACCTTGACTATCCACCTTTGCAGTCTTAAATCTATCACATCAACTGACCCTTCAATAAACTAAGGACCTTGTTTTAAAACAATAAAAAACAAATTCTTTATTTCCACGCTACAACTCTTGCTCTCTTCTATCATACACAACTTCCTACACGCTCCTAGCTAATGGTTACCTAACTTAAATCACTCTTCTATCATGCACAACTTCCTACACGCTCCTAGCTAATGGTTACCTAACTTAAATCACTCTTCTATCATGCACAACTTCCTACACGCTCATAGCTAATGGTTACCTAACTTAAATCACTCTTCTATCATTCACAACTTCCTACACGCTCCTAGCTAATGGTTACCTAACTTGAAACTCTCCTTACCTCTGAACCTAAAACTATTGTCCACAGTCTACTTTCCGTACTTGGCCTGTTGTAACGTGAATCCAAATTATGGCGTATTGACGCCGATGGTTAATTTGTGGTGTAAACCCAACCCAGGTAAACGTCCTTGGTTCCGTTCCTCAGCGACGACAGTCGTACTGCGTAGTGGATGTCGAAAGACTAGACTACTGCTGTGAATATACGATGAATGCAAACTTGGCAAGGCAGCCACGTGTTTAAACTGCTGCGTGTTAAACAAAGGCCTGTTGACCCACGTGGTAACCTGGCGCAGGTCGACCCCGTGTAAAAATGGTAAAGTTCTCTCTCAGCCGATCTAGATGTCAGGAAGACCGTTCTCTCCCACAGCGAGTAGCTATGACTGATCTAGACTGCTTCTGTGAGAGCTCTGCGATGACTATTAACTTAGAAAGTCGCCTACGTGTCTGACGCTGGTTAAACTTAAACATGATGAAATTCTAATCACAAAAGAAAATTACAAATACTTCACTTCTGCAAACTAAAATTCAGTTAATACGACGTTCACTCTTCTCTTACTGTCTCTTTGAATTCGTCTCTCTACTTCTGAATGAGCTTGAATGACACTCTGACAATGTGTTGGCTCTAAAATATATATCGCTCTGACCAAATCATTCAATGTGTCGCGCTCTGAATCGCTCTGAATCTCTTTGAAAAGTGTCGCTCTGAAATCTCTGCAGTAATCTGTCGGGCTCTTGATCCGCGTCGGCTTTTATAGTCCTCCGAACTATTTTCTCTGCCAGTCTTATATTCAAAATGGCGTCCTGTGAGCCAATATGAATACGCCAACTTTCGCCGTCGTCGCTGATGTGAGTGGGCAGGTCCGGTGAAGAGTCCAACTATGAAGAAATCAAAGAATACAATTTCGATTACGCGTTATTTTAGACAAAACCATGTCAATAGAGAGACAAGATTTGGCTGGCAAGACTAAATCAGTCACACCCACCCAACTCCCCCACAAAGTCTACACATATCCACCACCCCCACCCCCACCCAAAATCTACATCTACCCTCACTGTCTTCTCCCACAAAGTCTACACATACCCTCACCATCCTCTCCCACTAAGTCTACAAATACCCTCACTCCAACACAAAGCATATACATACCCTCACCCCCAATCAAAGCCTACACATACCCTCACCCCCCCCCCCCCCCCAACAAAGCCTACAGATACCCTCACCCCCATACAAAGCCTAAACATACCCTCACCCCCACACAAACCCTACACATACCCTCACCCCCAAACAAAGCCTGTACATATCCTCACCCCCACACAAAGCCGACAGATACTCTCATCCCCGCACAAAGCCTACACATACCCTCACTCCCACACATAGCCTACACGTACCCTCACCCCGACACAAAGCCTACACATACTCTCACCTTCTCCCCCACAAAACCTACACATACTCTCAGCCCCACACTAAGCATACACATACTCTCACCCCCACCCAAAGCCTACATATACCCTCACCCCCACTCAAAGCTAGCACATACTCTCACCCCCCTCCCTCACATAGTCTACACATACCCTCAACCCCACTCAAAGCCTACACATAACCTAACCCGCACTCAAAGCATAGACATACCCTCACTCACACTCAAAGCCTACACATACTCTCACCTTCACCCAAAACCTACACATACTCTCACCCCCTCCCCCACAAAACCTACACATACTCTCACCCCCTCCCCCACAAAACCTACACATACTCTCACCCCCTCCCCCACAAAACCTACACATACTCTCACCCCCTCCCCCACAAAACCTACACATACTCTCACCTTCACTCAAAGCCTACACATACTCTCACCCCCTCCCCCACAAAACATACACATACTCTCACCCCCTCCCCCACAAAACCTACACATACTCTCACCCCCTCCCCCACAAAACCTACACATACTCTCACCCCCTCCCCCACAAAACCTACACATACTCTCACCCCCTCCCCCACAAAACCTACACATACTCTCACCCCCACCCAAAGCCTACACATACTCTCACCCCATCCCCACAAAGCCTTCACATACTCTCACATCCACCCAAAGCCTATTCATACTCTCACCCCCCATCTCCAAAAGCCTACACATACCCTAACCCCCACCCAAAGCCTATACATACTCTCACCCCATCCCCCACAAAGTCTACTCATACCCTCACCCCCCTCCCCCCGCTATTCCCCCACAAAGTCTATACATAGGCTCACTCCAATTCAAAGCCTACATATACCCTCACCCCCCATCCCGACAAAGTTAACACATACTGTCACCCGCCTCAAAATCTACACATACCCTAACCCCCCTCTACACAAAGTTAACACATACTCTCACCGCCCTCCCCCACAAAGTCTTCACATACCCTCATCCCAACTCAAAGACTACACATATCCTTACCACCCTCAAAGACTACACATACCCTCACTCCCTCTACACAAAGACTACACATGCTTTAACCCTCTCCCCCACTAAGTCTACACATACCCTCACCCACACTCAAAGCTTACACATACCCTCATCCCCACTCAAAGCTTCCACATACACTCACCCCCATTCAAAGCATACACATACTCTCACGTCCCTTCCCCACAAAATCTACACATACCCTCATCCCCACCCAAAGTCTATCCATACTCTCACCTTATCCCCCACAAAGACTACACATACTCTCACCCGCCTCCTGCACAAAGCCTACACATAGCCTAACCCCTAAACAAAGCCTACACATCCTCACACACCCTTCTCCCACAAAGTCTACACATACCCTCACCCCCACTCAAAGCCTACACATACTCTCCCCCCCTCACGACAAAGCCTACACATACTTACTCCCCCTACCCACAAAGCCTAGACATACCCTCACCCCCACACAAAGCCTACACATACCCTCAACCCACCCAAAGCCTACACATACCTTCACCCCCACTAAAAGCCTACAAATTCCCTCACCCCCTTCCCGATACAAAGCCTACACGTACCCTCACCCCCAACCAAAGCCTACACATACTCTCACCCCCAAATAAAGCCTACACATACTCTCACTTCCTCCCACACAAAGGTGCATATACCCTCACCCCCACTCAAAGCCTACACATACCCTCAACCCCACACAAAGCCTACATACACTCTCACCCCCCTCCCCACAAAGCCTACACATACCCTCACTCCTACTCAAAGCTTACACATACTCTCACCCCCCTCCCCACAAAGCCTACACTTACCCTAACCCGCACTCAAAGCATAGACATACCCTCACTCACACTCAAAGCCTACACATACTCTAACCTCCACCCAAAGCCTACACTTACTCTCACCCCCTCCCCCACAAAACCTACACATACTCTCAGCCCCACCTAAAGCCATAACATACTCTCACCCCCACCCAAATCCTACACATACTCTCACCCCCCTCCCCACAAAATCTACACATGCCCTCACTCCCACTCAAAGCCTACACATACTCTCACCCCCACTCAAAGCCTACACATACTCTCACCCCCCTCCCCCACAAAGTCTATATATACCCTCACCCCCATAAAAAGCCTACACATACTCTCACCGCCCTCCCTTACAGAATCTCCTGATACATTCACCCTCAATCAAAGTCTACACATACCCTTACACTCAATCAAAGCCTACACATACTCTAACCTCCACCCAAAGTCTACACATACCCTCAACCCACCCAAAGCCTACATATACTCTCATCCCTTCCCCCACAAAGCCTACACATACTCTCACTCCCCTCCCCCACAAAGCCTACACGTACCCTCACCCCCACCCAAAGCCTACACATACTCTCACCCCCAAATAAAGCCTACACATACTCTCACTTCCTCCCACACAAAGGTGCATATACCCTCACCCCCACTCAAAGCCTACACATACCCTCAACCCCACACAAAGCCTACATACACTCTCACCCCCCTCCCCACAAAGCCTACACATACCCTCACTCCTACTCAAAGCTTACACATACCCTCACCCCTACTCAAAGCTTACACATACTCTCACCCCCCTCTCCACAAAGCCTACACTTACCCTCATTCCCACTCAAAGCCTACACATACCCTTACCCCCACTCAAAGCCTACACATACCCTCACCCCCACTCAAATCCTAGACATACCCTCACGCCCACACAATGCCTACACATACCCTCACCACCGTCCCCCACAAATCCTACACATACCCTCATCCCACCCAAAGTATGCACATACTCTTAACCCCCTCCCCCTACAAAGTCTACACATACCCTCACCTCCCTCTACCACAAAGCCTACACATATCCTCAACCGCACATAAAACCTACACATACCATCACCCCCCCTCCCGCAAAAAGCCTACACATAGCCTCACCCCTAAACAAAGCCTACACATCCTCTCACCCCCTTCCCCCACAGAGTCTACACATACCCCCACCCCCACTCAAAGCCTACACTTCCTCTCACTGACCTCACTACAAAGCCTACACATATTCACTCCCCCTACCCACAAATCCTACACATACCCTCACCCCCACAAAAAGCCTAGACATACCCTCACCCCCACTCAGAGCCTACACATACCCTCACCCCCGCACAAAGCCTACACATCATATCACCCTCCTCTCCCACAAATTCTACACATAACCTCACTCCCACACAAAGCCTACACATACTCTCACCCCCCCCCCCCCTCCACCACAAAGTCTATACATACTCTCACCCCCATACAAAGCCTACACATACTCGCACCGCCCTCCCCCACAAAATCTCCTGATACTTTCACCCTCAATCAAAGTCTACACATACTCTAACCCCCCCTCCCCACAAAGCCAACACATACCCTCACCCCACCCAAAGCCTACACATACCCTCACCCCTACTCAAAGCCTACACATACCCTCACCCCCGCACAAAGCCTACACATACTATCACCCCCCTCTCCCACAAATTCTACACATAACCTCACTCCCACACAAAGCCTACACATACTCTCACCCCCCTCCCCACAAAATCTACACATACCCTCACTCCCACACAAAGCCTACACATACTCTCACCCCCCTCCCCACAAAATCTACACATACCCTCACTCCCACTCAAAGTCTACACATACTCTAACTCCCCTCCCCACAAAGCCTAGACATACCCTCATCCCCACAACCCTACACAAACCCTCACCCTCACTCAAAGTCTACACATACCGTCACCCACTCAACACACAAAGCGTACACATACCCTCACCCCCACTCAAAGCGTACAACTACTCTCACCCCCCTGCCCAACAAAGGCTACACATACTCTCACCCCCACACAAAGCCTACGCATACTCTCACCTCCCTCCCCCACAAAGCCTACACATACTCTCACCCCTACACAAAGCCTACATATAACCTTCAACCCCACCACTACACAAAGGCTTCACTTAACTTTCGCTCTCTTTCCGTCTAGTCCCACTGACATCAATCTGTCTAGTCCCACTGACATCTACCTGTCTAGTCCCACTGACATCTGTCCGTCTAGTCCCACTGACATATGTCCGTCTAGTCCCACTGATATATGTCCGTCTAGTCCCACTTGATATATGTCCGTCTAGTCCCACTGATATATGTCCGTCTAGTCCCACTTGATATATGTCCGTCTAGTCCCACTGATATATGTCCGTCTAGTCCCACTGATATCTGTCCGTCTAGTCCCACTGATATCTGTCCGTCTAGTCCCACTGATATATGTCCGTCTAGTCCCACTGACACCTATCCGGTCCCCCCCCCCACCCCCACAGTTCTATAATAATGACGTCATCAGACCATATTGCTCTTTCTATTCGGCGCAGCTTGGACCTTTAACCTTAGACCTTTAACCTTAGACCTTTAACCTTGGACTTTTAACGCTGGACCTTTCTTTGTTCCCCTACGGCACAGAACCATCCAATAAGACGACCTTGACATTGGAGTTGTTCCCTGGTCACAGAACCACCGAATAAGACGACCTTGACATTGGAGTTAGTCCCGACGTCTCAGAACCATCCAATAAGACGACCTTGACATTGGAGTTAGTCCCGACGTCTCAGAACCATCCAATAAGACGACCTTGACATTGGAGTTGTTCCCCACTTCTCAGAACCATCCAATAGGACGACCTTGATATTGGTGTTGAAAATGTGTATTTTTGTGACGGATGAATTCCCTGAGATGTCCCTAGATTTCCCTATCTCTCGATTTTTGTATTCTTAATTTGATATTTTGATCAGTACCTCCGAACTTCTATTGTAGTCGAACTGGTTCTTATCTGGAAATTACTGGTTAGTGGCATCATTGACATAACAGACCTGTCTGTATTCTGGTGAATGAGTGAATAACTAAATGAATGAATGAATGGATAAGCCAATAAATGAATATTTGAATGAATGAGTAAATGTTTAAGTGAATGAATGAATGATTGATTGAGTGAAGGAATACATGTGAATGAAGGAAGTGAATGAATTAAGTGAATTAAGGAGGGAAGTGAATGAATGCATGAGTGAAGGAATGAATGAATTAAGTGAATGCTTGAATGAACGAATGAGTGAATGTTTAAGTGAATGAGTGAAGGAATGCACGAGTGAAGGAATGAATGAAGTGAGTGAATGAAGTGAATTAAGGAGGGAAGTAAATGAATGCATGAGTGATGGAATGACTATGTCTTTTTTAGCTAATGCATGAGTGAAGGAATGAATGAAGTGAATGAATGAAGTGAATTAAGGAGGGAAGTGAATGAATGCATGAGTGAAGGAATGAATGAATTAAGTGAATTAAGGAGGGAAGTGAATGAATGCATGAGTGAAGGAATGGCTATGTCTCCTTTAGCTAATGCATGAGTGAAGAAATGTCTCCTTTAGCTAATCAGCCACAAAATGGTTGTACCAACAGTTCTGTACCATGGAAGGGTTCTTCACAGCCTTGATAGACGAGTTTCCACGTCAGCTGAGACGGCATCGAGAGATCTTTATTGCTGGTGTCTGCATTGTCTCCTACCTCGTTGGCCTCTCTATGGTGACTGAGGTAATGTCTATGTTCTTGTTAGACAGTTCTGTGGTGACTGAGGTAATGTCCATGTTCTTGTTGGACGTTCTGTGGTGACTGAGGTAATGTCTATGTTCTTGTTGGACGTTCTGGGGTGACTGAGGTAATGTCCATGTGTAGCAGATGTAAGGAGGATTTGCTCTCCCGGCTCACTTAAGCCGCACCTTGACTATCCACCTTTGCAGTCTTAAATCTATCACATCAACTGACCCTTCAATAAACTAAGGACCTTGTTTTAAAACAATAAAAAACTAATTCTTTATTTCCACGCTACAACTCTTGCTCTCTTCTATCATACACAACTTCCTACACGCTCCTAGCTAATGGTTACCTAACTTAAATCACTCTTCTACCTTACACAACTTCCTACACGCTCCTAGCTAATGGTTACCTAACTTAAATCACTCTTCTACCTTACACAACTTCCTACACGCTCCTAGCTAATGGTTACCTAACTTAAATCACTCTTCTACCATACACAACTTCCTACACGCTCCTAGCTAATGGTTAAGTAACTTAAATCACTCTTCTACCTTACACAACTTCCTACACGCTCCTAGCTAATGGTTACCTAACTTAAATCACTCTTCTACCATACACAACTTCCTACACGCTCCTAGCTAATGGTTACGTAACTTAAATCACTCTTCTACCATACACAACTTCCTACACGCTCCTAGCTAATGGTTACCCAACTTAAATCACTCTTCTATCATACACAACTTCCTACACGCTCCTAGCTAATGGTTACCTAACTTAAATCACTCTTCTATCATACACAACTTTCTACACGCTCCTAGCTAATGGTTACCTAACTTAAATCACTCTTCTACCTTACACAACTTCCTACACGCTCCTATCTAATGGTTACCTAACTTAAATCACTCTTCTACCTTACACAACTTCCTACACGCTCCTATCTAATGGTTACCTAACTTAAATCCCTCTTCTACCATACACAACTTCCTACACGCTCCTAGCTAATGGTTACCTAACTTAAATCACTCTTCTATCATACACAACTTCCTACACGCTCCTAGCTAATGGTTACCTAACTTAAATCACTCTTCTATCATACACAACTTCCTACACGCTCCTAGCTAATGGTTACCTAACTTAAAGCACTCTTCTATCATACACAACTTCCTACACGCTCCTAGCTAATGGTTACCTAACTTAAATCACTCTTCTACCTTACACAACTTCCTACACGCTCCTAGCTAATGGTTACCTAACTTAAATCACTCTTCTACCTTACACAACTTTCTACACGCTCCTATCTAATGGTTACCTAACTTAAATCACTCTTCTACCATACACAACTTCCTACACGCTCCTAGCTAATGGTTACCTAACTTAAATCACTCTTCTATCATACACAACTTCCTACAAGCTCCTAGCTAATGTTACCTAACTTAAATCACTCTTCTACCATACACAACTTCCTACACGCTCCTAGCTAATGGTTACCTAACTTAAATCACTCTACTACTTTCCACAACTTCCTACACGCTCCTAGCTAATGGTTACCTAACTTAAATCACTCTTCTACCTTACACAACTTCCTACACGCTCCTATCTAATGGTTACCTAACTTAAATCACTCTTCTACCATACACAACTTCCTACACGCTCCTAGCTAATGGTTACCTAACTTAAATCACTCTTCTACCATTCACAACTTCCTACACGCTCCTAGCTAATGGTTACCTAACTTAAATCACTCTTCTACCAGACACAACTTCCTACACGCTCCTAGCTAATGGTTACCTAACTTAAATCACTCTCTACCATACACAACTTCCTACACGCTCCTAGCTAATGGTTACATAACTTAAATCACTCTTCTACCTTACACAACTTCCTACACGCTCCTAGCTAATGGTTACCTAACTTAAATCGTTCTTCTACCTTACACACCTTCCTACACGCTCCTAGCTAATGGTTACCTAACTTAAATCACTCTTCTACCGTACACAACTTCCTACACGCTCCTAGCTAATGGTTACCTAACTTAAATCGTTATTCTACCTTAGACACCTTCCTACACGCTCCTAGCTAATGGTTATCTAACTTAAATCACTCTTCTACCTTACACAACTTCCTACACGCTCCTAGCTAATGGTTAAGTAACTTAAATCACTCTTCTACCTTACACAACTTCCTACACGCTCCTAGCTAATGGTTACCTAACTTAAATCACTCTTCTACCATACACAACTTCCTACACGCTCCTAGCTAATGGTTACGTAACTTAAATCACTCTTCTACCATACACAACTTCCTACACGCTCCTAGCTAATGGTTACCTAACTTAAATCACTCTTCTATCATACACAACTTCCTACACGCTCCTAGCTAATGGTTACCTAACTTAAATCACTCTTCTATCATACACAACTTTCTACACGCTCCTAGCTAATGGTTACCTAACTTAAATCACTCTTCTACCTTACACAACTTCCTACACGCTCCTATCTAATGGTTACCTAACTTAAATCACTCTTCTACCTTACACAACTTCCTACACGCTCCTATCTAATGGTTACCTAACTTAAATCCCTCTTCTACCATACACAACTTCCTACACGCTCCTAGCTAATGGTTACCTAACTTAAATCACTCTTCTATCATACACAACTTCCTACACGCTCCTAGCTAATGGTTACCTAACTTAAATCACTCTTCTATCATACACAACTTCCTAGTCACAGCGCTAAAAAGCCAGAAGAACACTGAGCTTAATGACTTAAGAGCAGCACTCTGCAAACTGTGCCAGCAGTCCGCACCAAAAAGGGTGGTGGTGCAGTGGGTTCCGTCACACTGCAACATCCTAGGCAACGAGGAGGCAGACAGACTGGCAAAAGAAGGTGCAAGGCTACCACAAACAGAAACCAGCATGACGTACGAAGAGTCAAAACGGCTTATCAAAGCCAGATACATGTCCAAATGGGAAACCGAACATACTGGTTACACCAAAAACGATGCCTATTACCAGTTAAACCGAAGAGAGCAGGTCGTTGTCTTCAGACTTCGCACTGGCCACAACAGACTGAGGTACCACCTATTCAACAAACTGAAGATAGGGTGCACCGACGAATGCCCGTGCGGTACTGGTAAAATGACCACTGAACACCTGCTGCAGAACTGCCCGACATACGAGGATCAGAGAGAGCAGATGTGGCCATTGCCAGTGGAACTGCAAGAGAAGCTGTATGGTAGTGGCGAGAGTCTCAGGATGACCGCCGCTTTTTTCGAGAAAATAATGGTTACTGTCTGACTGTGTACGCAGAAGAAGAAGAAGACATACACAACTTCCTACACGCTCCTAGCTAATGGTTACCTAACTTAAAGCACTCTTCTATCATACACAACTTCCTACACGCTCCTAGCTAATGGTTACCTAACTTAAATCACTCTTCTACCATACACAACTTCCTACACACTCCTAGCTAATGGTTACCTAACTTAAATCACTCTTCTACCTTACACAACTTCCTACACGCTCCTAGCTAATGGTTACCTAACTTAAATCACTCTTCTACCATACACAACTTCCTACACGCTCCTATCTAATGGTTACCTAACTTAAATCACTCTTCTACCTTACACAACTTCCTACACGCTCCTAGCTAATGGTTACCTAACTTAAATCACTGTTCTACCATACACAACTTTCTACACACTCCTAGCTAATGGTTACCTAACTTAAATCACTCTTCTACCTTACACAACTTCCTACACGCTCCTAGCTAATGGTTACCTAACTTAAATCACTCTTCTACCATACACAACTTCCTACACGCTCCTAGCTAATGGTTAAGTAACTTAAATCACTCTTCTACCTTACACAACTTCCTACACGCTCCTAGCTAATGGTTACCTAACTTAAATCACTCTTCTACCATACACAACTTCCTACACGCTCCTAGCTAATGGTTACGTAACTTAAATCACTCTTCTACCATACACAACTTCCTACACGCTCCTAGCTAATGGTTACCTAACTTAAATCACTCTTCTATCATACACAACTTCCTACACGCTCCTAGCTAATGGTTACCTAACTTAAATCACTCTTCTATCATACACAACTTTCTACACGCTCCTAGCTAATGGTTACCTAACTTAAATCACTCTTCTACCTTACACAACTTCCTACACGCTCCTATCTAATGGTTACCTAACTTAAATCACTCTTCTACCTTACACAACTTCCTACACGCTCCTATCTAATGGTTACCTAACTTAAATCCCTCTTCTACCATACACAACTTCCTACACGCTCCTAGCTAATGGTTACCTAACTTAAATCACTCTTCTATCATACACAACTTCCTACACGCTCCTAGCTAATGGTTACCTAACTTAAATCACTCTTCTATCATACACAACTTCCTACACGCTCCTAGCTAATGGTTACCTAACTTAAAGCACTTTTCTATCATACACAACTTCCTACACGCTCCTAGCTAATGGTTACCTAACTTAAATCACTCTTCTACCTTACACAACTTCCTACACGCTCCTAGCTAATGGTTACCTAACTTAAATCACTCTTCTACCTTACACAACTTTCTACACGCTCCTATCTAATGGTTACCTAACTTAAATCACTCTTCTACCATACACAACTTCCTACACGCTCCTAGCTAATGGTTACCTAACTTAAATCACTCTTCTATCATACACAACTTCCTACAAGCTCCTAGCTAATGTTACCTAACTTAAATCACTCTTCTACCATACACAACTTCCTACACGCTCCTAGCTAATGGTTACCTAACTTAAATCACTCTACTACCTTACACAACTTCCTACACGCTCCTAGCTAATGGTTACCTAACTTAAATCACTCTTCTACCTTACACAACTTCCTACACGCTCCTATCTAATGGTTACCTAACTTAAATCACTCTTCTACCATACACAACTTCCTACACGCTCCTAGCTAATGGTTACCTAACTTAAATCACTCTTCTACCATTCACAACTTCCTACACGCTCCTAGCTAATGGTTACCTAACTTAAATCACTCTTCTACCAGACACAACTTCCTACACGCTCCTAGCTAATGGTTACCTAACTTAAATCACTCTTCTACCATACACAACTTCCTACACGCTCCTAGCTAATGGTTACATAACTTAAATCACTCTTCTACCTTACACAACTTCCTACACGCTCCTAGCTAATGGTTACCTAACTTAAATCGTTCTTCTACCTTACACACCTTCCTACACGCTCCTAGCTAATGGTTACCTAACTTAAATCACTCTTCTACCGTACACAACTTCCTACACGCTCCTAGCTAATGGTTACCTAACTTAAATCGTTATTCTACCTTAGACACCTTCCTACACGCTCCTAGCTAATGGTTATCTAACTTAAATCACTCTTCTACCTTACACAACTTCCTACACGCTCCTAGCTAATGGTTAAGTAACTTAAATCACTCTTCTACCTTACACAACTTCCTACACGCTCCTAGCTAATGGTTACCTAACTTAAATCACTCTTCTACCATACACAACTTCCTACACGCTCCTAGCTAATGGTTACGTAACTTAAATCACTCTTTTACCATACACAACTTCCTACACGCTCCTAGCTAATGGTTACCTAACTTAAATCACTCTTCTATCATACACAACTTCCTACACGCTCCTAGCTAATGGTTACCTAACTTAAATCACTCTTCTATCATACACAACTTTCTACACGCTCCTAGCTAATGGTTACCTAACTTAAATCACTCTTCTACCTTACACAACTTCCTACACGCTCCTATCTAATGGTTACCTAACTTAAATCCCTCTTCTACCATACACAACTTCCTACACGCTCCTAGCTAATGGTTACCTAACTTAAATCACTCTTCTATCATACACAACTTCCTACACGCTCCTAGCTAATGGTTACCTAACTTAAATCACTCTTCTATCATACACAACTTCCTAGTCACAGCGCTAAAAAGCCAGAAGAACACTGAGCTTAATGACTTAAGAGCAGCACTCTGCAAACTGTGCCAGCAGTCCGCACCAAAAAGGGTGGTGGTGCAGTGGGTTCCGTCACACTGCAACATCCTAGGCAACGAGGAGGCAGACAGACTGGCAAAAGAAGGTGCAAGGCTTCCACAAACAGAAACCAGCATGACGTACGAAGAGTCAAAACGGCTTATCAAAGCCAGATACATGTCCAAATGGGAAACCGAACATACTGGTTACACCAAAAACGATGCCTATTACCAGTTAAACCGAAGAGAGCAGGTCGTTGTCTTCAGACTTCGCACTGGCCACAACAGACTGAGGTACCACCTATTCAACAAACTGAAGATAGGGTGCACCGACGAATGCCCGTGCGGTACTGGTAAAATGACCACTGAACACCTGCTGCAGAACTGCCCGACATACGAGGATCAGAGAGAGCAGATGTGGCCATTGCCAGTGGAACTGCAAGAGAAGCTGTATGGTAGTGGCGAGAGTCTCAGGATGACCGCCGCTTTTTTCGAGAAAATAATGGTTACTGTCTGACTGTGTACGCAGAAGAAGAAGAAGACATACACAACTTCCTACACGCTCCTAGCTAATGGTTACCTAACTTAAAGCACTCTTCTATCATACACAACTTCCTACACGCTCCTAGCTAATGGTTACCTAACTTAAATCACTCTTCTACCATACACAACTTCCTACACACTCCTAGCTAATGGTTACCTAACTTAAATCACTCTTCTACCTTACACAACTTCCTACACGCTCCTAGCTAATGGTTACCTAACTTAAATCACTCTTCTACCATACACAACTTCCTACACGCTCCTATCTAATGGTTACCTAACTTAAATCACTCTTCTACCTTACACAACTTCCTACACGCTCCTAGCTAATGGTTACCTAACTTAAATCACTGTTCTACCATACACAACTTTCTACACACTCCTAGCTAATGGTTACCTAACTTAAATCACTCTTCTACCTTACACAACTTCCTACACGCTCCTAGCTAATGGTTACCTAACTTAAATCACTCTTCTACCATACACAACTTCCTACACGCTCCTAGCTAATGGTTAAGTAACTTAAATCACTCTTCTACCTTACACAACTTCATACACGCTCCTAGCTAATGGTTACCTAACTTAAATCCCTCTTCTACCATACACAACTTCCTACACGCTCCTAGCTAATGGTTACCTAACTTAAAGCACTCTTCTATCATACACAACTTCCTACACGCTCCTAGCTAATGGTTACCTAACTTAAATCACTCTTCTACCTTACACAACTTCCTACACGCTCCTAGCTAATGGTTACCTAACTTAAATCACTCTTCTACCTTACACAACTTTCTACACGCTCCTATCTAATGGTTACCTAACTTAAATCACTCTTCTACCATACACAACTTCCTACACGCTCCTAGCTAATGGTTACCTAACTTAAATCACTCTTCTATCATACACAACTTCCTACACGCTCCTAGCTAATGTTACCTAACTTAAATCACTCTTCTACCATACACAACTTCCTACACGCTCCTAGCTAATGGTTACCTAACTTAAATCACTCTACTACCTTACACAACTTCCTACACGCTCCTAGCTAATGGTTACCTAACTTAAATCACTCTTCTACCTTACACAACTTCCTACACGCTCCTATCTAATGGTTACCTAACTTAAATCACTCTTCTACCATACACAACTTCCTACACGCTCCTAGCTAATGGTTACCTAACTTAAATCACTCTTCTACCATTCACAACTTCCTACACGCTCCTAGCTAATGGTTACCTAACTTAAATCACTCTTCTACCAGACACAACTTCCTACACGCTCCTAGCTAATGGTTACCTAACTTAAATCACTCTTCTACCATACACAACTTCCTACACGCTCCTAGCTAATGGTTACATAACTTAAATCACTCTTCTACCTTACACAACTTCCTACACGCTCCTAGCTAATGGTTACCTAACTTAAATCGTTCTTCTACCTTACACACCTTCCTACACGCTCCTAGCTAATGGTTACCTAACTTAAATCACTCTTCTACCTTACACAACTTCCTACACGCTCCTAGCTAATGGTTACCTAACTTAAATCACTCTTCTACCATACACAACTTTCTACACGCTCCTAGCTAATGGTTACCTAACTTAAATCACTCTTCTACCTTACACAACTTCCTACACGCTCCTAGCTAATGGTTACCTAACTTAAATCACTCTTCTACCATACACAACTTCCTACACGCTCCTAGCTAATGGTTACCTAACTTAAATCACTCTTCTACCGTACACAACTTCCTACACGCTCCTAGCTAATGGTTACCTAACTTAAATCACTCTTCTACCATACACAACTTCCTACACGCTCCTAGCTAATGGTTACCTAACTTAAATCACTCTTCTACCGTACACAACTTCCTACACGCTCCTAGCTAATGGTTACCTAACTTAAATCGTTATTCTACCTTACACACCTTCCTACACGCTCCTAGCTAATGGTTACCTAACTTAAATCACTCTTCTACCTTACACAACTTCCTACACGCTCCTAGCTAATGGTTAAGTAACTTAAATCACTCTTCTACCTTACACAACTTCCTACACGCTCCTAGCTAATGGTTACCTAACTTAAATCACTCTTCTACCATACACAACTTCCTACACGCTCCTAGCTAATGGTTACGTAACTTAAATCACTCTTCTACCATACACAACTTCCTAGACGCTCCTAGCTAATGGTTACCTAACTTAAATCACTCTTCTATCATACACAACTTCCTACACGCTCCTAGCTAATGGTTACCTAACTTAAATCACTCTTCTATCATACACAACTTTCTACACGCTCCTAGCTAATGGTTACCTAACTTAAATCACTCTTCTACCTTACACAACTTCCTACACGCTCCTATCTAATGGTTACCTAACTTAAATCACTCTTCTACCTTACACAACTTCTTACACGCTCCTATCTAATGGTTACCTAACTTAAATCCCTCTTCTACCATACACAACTTCCTACACGCTCCTAGCTAATGGTTACCTAACTTAAATCACTCTTCTATCATACACAACTTCCTACACGCTCCTAGCTAATGGTTACCTAACTTAAATCACTCTTCTATCATACACAACTTTCTACACGCTCCTAGCTAATGGTTACCTAACTTAAATCACTCTTCTACCTTACACAACTTCCTACACGCTCCTATCTAATGGTTACCTAACTTAAATCACTCTTCTACCTTACACAACTTCCTACACGCTCCTATCTAATGGTTACCTAACTTATATCCCTCTTCTACCATACACAACTTCCTACACGCTCCTAGCTAATGGTTACCTAACTTAAATCACTCTTCTATCATACACAACTTCCTACACGCTCCTAGCTAATGGTTACCTAACTTAAATCACTCTTCTATCATACACAACTTCCTAGTCACAGCGCTAAAAAGCCAGAAGAACACTGAGCTTAATGACTTAAGAGCAGCACTCTGCAAACTGTGCCAGTAGTCCGCACCAAAAAGGGTGGTGGTGCAGTGGGTTCCGTCACACTGCAACATCCTAGGCAACGAGGAGGCAGACAGACTGGCAAAAGAAGGTGCAAGGCTACCACAAACAGATACCAGCATGACGTACGAAGAGTCAAAACGGCTTATCAAAGCCAGATACATGTCCAAATGGGAAACCGAACATACTGGTTACACCAAAAACGATGCCTATTACCAGTTGAACCGAAGAGAGCAGGTCGTTGTCTTCAGACTTCGCACTGGCCACAACAGACTGAGGTACCACCTATTCAACAAACTGAAGATAGGGTGCACCGACGAATGCCCGTGCGGTACTGGTAAAATGACCACTGAACACCTGCTGCAGAACTGCCCGACATACGAGGATCAGAGAGAGCAGATGTGGCCATTGCCAGTGGAACTGCAAGAGAAGCTGTATGGTAGTGGCGAGAGTCTCAGGATGACCGCCGCTTTTTTCGAGAAAATAATGGTTACTGTCTGACTGTGTACGCAGAAGAAGAAGAAGACATACACAACTTCCTACACGCTCCTAGCTAATGGTTACCTAACTTAAAGCACTCTTCTATCATACACAACTTCCTACA
Organism: Ariolimax columbianus; assembly: GCA_036924085.1. Lineage (NCBI taxonomy): Eukaryota > Metazoa > Mollusca > Gastropoda > Stylommatophora > Arionidae > Ariolimax > Ariolimax columbianus. The sequence goes on from JAVGWX010000009.1 coordinate 94,614,346, forward strand.
CGCTCCTAGCTAATGGTTACCTAACTTAAATCACTCTTCTACCATACACAACTTCCTACACACTCCTAGCTAATGGTTACCTAACTTAAATCACTCTTCTACCTTACACAACTTCCTACACGCTCCTAGCTAATGGTTACCTAACTTAAATCACTCTTCTACCATACACAACTTCCTACACGCTCCTATCTAATGGTTACCTAACTTAAATCACTCTTCTACCTTACACAACTTCCTACACGCTCCTAGCTAATGGTTACCTAACTTAAATCACTCTTCTACCATACACAACTTCCTACACACTCCTAGCTAATGGTTACCTAACTTAAATCACTCTTCTACCTTACACAACTTCCTACACGCTCCTAGCTAATGGTTACCTAACTTAAATCACTCTTCTACCATACACAACTTCCTACACGCTCCTAGCTAATGGTTAAGTAACTTAAATCACTCTTCTACCTTACACAACTTCCTACACGCTCCTAGCTAATGGTTACCTAACTTAAATCACTCTTCTACCATACACAACTTCCTACACGCTCCTAGCTAATGGTTATATAACTTAAATCACTCTTCTACCATACACAACTTCCTACACGCTCCTAGCTAATGGTTACCTAACTTAAATCACTCTTCTATCATACACAACTTCCTACACGCTCCTAGCTAATGGTTACCTAACTTAAATCACTCTTCTATCATACACAACTTTCTACACGCTCCTAGCTAATGGTTACCTAACTTAAATCACTCTTCTACCTTACACAACTTCCTACACGCTCCTATCTAATGGTTACCTAACTTAAATCACTCTTCTACCTTACACAACTTCCTACACGCTCCTATCTAATGGTTACCTAACTTAAATCCCTCTTCTACCATACACAACTTCCTACACGCTCCTAGCTAATGGTTACCTAACTTAAATCACTCTTCTATCATACACAACTTCCTACACGCTCCTAGCTAATGGTTACATAACTTAAATCACTCTTCTACCATACACAACTTCCTACACGCTCCTAGCTAATGGTTACCTAACTTAAATCACTCTTCTATCATACACAACTTCCTACACGCTCCTAGCTAATGGTTACCTAACTTAAATCACTCTTCTATCATACACAACTTTCTACACGCTCCTAGCTAATGGTTACCTAACTTAAATCACTCTTCTACCTTACACAACTTCCTACACGCTCCTATCTAATGGTTACCTAACTTAAATCACTCTTCTACCTTACACAACTTCCTACACGCTCCTATCTAATGGTTACCTAACTTAAATCCCTCTTCTACCATACACAACTTCCTACACGCTCCTAGCTAATGGTTACCTAACTTAAAGCACTCTTCTATCATACACAACTTCCTACACGCTCCTAGCTAATGGTTACCTAACTTAAATCACTCTTCTACCTTACACAACTTCCTACACGCTCCTAGCTAATGGTTACCTAACTTAAATCACTCTTCTACCTTACACAACTTTCTACACGCTCCTATCTAATGGTTACCTAACTTAAATCACTCTTCTACCATACACAACTTCCTACACGCTCCTAGCTAATGGTTACCTAACTTAAATCACTCTTCTATCATACACAACTTCCTACACGCTCCTAGCTAATGTTACCTAACTTAAATCACTCTTCTACCATACACAACTTCCTACACGCTCCTAGCTAATGGTTACCTAACTTAAATCACTCTACTACCTTACACAACTTCCTACACGCTCCTATCTAATGGTTACCTAACTTAAATCACTCTTCTACCATACACAACTTCCTACACGCTCCTAGCTAATGGTTACCTAACTTAAATCACTCTTCTACCATTCACAACTTCCTAGACGCTCCTAGCTAATGGTTACCTAACTTAAATCACTCTTCTACCAGACACAACTTCCTACACGCTCCTAGCTAATGGTTACCTAACTTAAATCACTCTTCTACCATACACAACGTCCTACACGCTCCTAGCTAATGGTTACATAACTTAAATCACTCTTCTACCTTACACAACTTCCTACACGCTCCTAGCTAATGGTTACCTAACTTAAATCGTTCTTCTACCTTACACACCTTCCTACACGCTCCTAGCTAATGGTTACCTAACTTAAATCACTCTTCTACCTTACACAACTTCCTACACGCTCCTAGCTAATGGTTACCTAACTTAAATCACTCTTCTACCATACACAACTTTCTACACGCTCCTAGCTAATGGTTACCTAACTTAAATCACTCTTCTACCTTACACAACTTCCTACACGCTCCTAGCTAATGGTTACCTAACTTAAATCACTCTTCTACCATACACAACTTCCTACACGCTCCTAGCTAATGGTTACCTAACTTAAATCACTCTTCTACCGTACACAACTTCCTACACGCTCCTAGCTAATGGTTACCTAACTTAAATCACTCTTCTACCATACACAACTTCCTACACGCTCCTAGCTAATGGTTACCTAACTTAAATCACTCTTCTACCGTACACAACTTCCTACACGCTCCTAGCTAATGGTTACCTAACTTAAATCGTTATTCTACCTTACACACCTTCCTACACGCTCCTAGCTAATGGTTACCTAACTTAAATCACTCTTCTACCTTACACAACTTCCTACACGCTCCTAGCTAATGGTTAAGTAACTTAAATCACTCTTCTACCTTACACAACTTCCTACACGCTCCTAGCTAATGGTTACCTAACTTAAATCACTCTTCTACCATACACAACTTCCTACACGCTCCTAGCTAATGGTTACGTAACTTAAATCACTCTTCTACCATACACAACTTCCTAGACGCTCCTAGCTAATGGTTACCTAACTTAAATCACTCTTCTATCATACACTACTTCCTACACGCTCCTAGCTAATGGTTACCTAACTTAAATCACTCTTCTATCATACACAACTTTCTACACGCTCCTAGCTAATGGTTACCTAACTTAAATCACTCTTCTACCTTACACAACTTCCTACACGCTCCTATCTAATGGTTACCTAACTTAAATCACTCTTCTACCTTACACAACTTCCTACACGCTCCTATCTAATGGTTACCTAACTTAAATCCCTCTTCTACCATACACAACTTCCTACACGCTCCTAGCTAATGGTTACCTAACTTAAATCACTCTTCTATCATACACAACTTCCTACACGCTCCTAGCTAATGGTTACCTAACTTTAATCACTCTTCTATCATACACAACTTTCTACACGCTCCTAGCTAATGGTTACCTAACTTAAATCACTCTTCTACCTTACACAACTTCCTACACGCTCCTATCTAATGGTTACCTAACTTAAATCACTCTTCTACCTTACACAACTTCCTACACGCTCCTATCTAATGGTTACCTAACTTATATCCCTCTTCTACCATACACAACTTCCTACACGCTCCTAGCTAATGGTTACCTAACTTAAATCACTCTTCTATCATACACAACTTCCTACACGCTCCTAGCTAATGGTTACCTAACTTAAATCACTCTTCTATCATACACAACTTCCTAGTCACAGCGCTAAAAAGCCAGAAGAACACTGAGCTTAATGACTTAAGAGCAGCACTCTGCAAACTGTGCCAGTAGTCCGCACCAAAAAGGGTGGTGGTGCAGTGGGTTCCGTCACACTGCAACATCCTAGGCAACGAGGAGGCAGACAGACTGGCAAAAGAAGGTGCAAGGCTACCACAAACAGATACCAGCATGACGTACGAAGAGTCAAAACGGCTTATCAAAGCCAGATACATGTCCAAATGGGAAACCGAACATACTGGTTACACCAAAAACGATGCCTATTACCAGTTGAACCGAAGAGAGCAGGTCGTTGTCTTCAGACTTCGCACTGGCCACAACAGACTGAGGTACCACCTATTCAACAAACTGAAGATAGGGTGCACCGACGAATGCCCGTGCGGTACTGGTAAAATGACCACTGAACACCTGCTGCAGAACTGCCCGACATACGAGGATCAGAGAGAGCAGATGTGGCCATTGCCAGTGGAACTGCAAGAGAAGCTGTATGGTAGTGGCGAGAGTCTCAGGATGACCGCCGCTTTTTTCGAGAAAATAATGGTTACTGTCTGACTGTGTACGCAGAAGAAGAAGAAGACATACACAACTTCCTACACGCTCCTAGCTAATGGTTACCTAACTTAAAGCACTCTTCTATCATACACAACTTCCTACACGCTCCTAGCTAATGGTTACCTAACTTAAATCACTCTTCTACCATACACAACTTCCTACACGCTCCTATCTAATGGTTACCTAACTTAAATCACTCTTCTACCTTACACAACTTCCTACACGCTCCTAGCTAATGGTTACCTAACTTAAATCACTCTTCTACCATACACAACTTCCTACACACTCCTAGCTAATGGTTACCTAACTTAAATCACTCTTCTACCTTACACAACTTCCTACACGCTCCTAGCTAATGGTTACCTAACTTAAATCACTCTTCTACCATACACAACTTCCTACACGCTCCTAGCTAATGGTTAAGTAACTTAAATCACTCTTCTACCTTACACAACTTCCTACACGCTCCTAGCTAATGGTTACCTAACTTAAATCACTCTTCTACCATACACAACTTCCTACACGCTCCTAGCTAATGGTTATATAACTTAAATCACTCTTCTACCATACACAACTTCCTACACGCTCCTAGCTAATGGTTACCTAACTTAAATCACTCTTCTATCATACACAACTTCCTACACGCTCCTAGCTAATGGTTACCTAACTTAAATCACTCTTCTATCATACACAACTTTCTACACGCTCCTAGCTAATGGTTACCTAACTTAAATCACTCTTCTACCTTACACAACTTCCTACACGCTCCTATCTAATGGTTACCTAACTTAAATCACTCTTCTACCTTACACAACTTCCTACACGCTCCTATCTAATGGTTACCTAACTTAAATCCCTCTTCTACCATACACAACTTCCTACACGCTCCTAGCTAATGGTTACCTAACTTAAATCACTCTTCTATCATACACAACTTCCTACACGCTCCTAGCTAATGGTTACCTAACTTAAATCCCTCTTCTACCATACACAACTTCCTACACGCTCCTAGCTAATGGTTACCTAACTTAAATCACTCTTCTATCATACACAACTTCCTACACGCTCCTAGCTAATGGTTACCTAACTTAAATCACTCTTCTATCATACACAACTTTCTACACGCTCCTAGCTAATGGTTACCTAACTTAAATCACTCTTCTACCTTACACAACTTCCTACACGCTCCTATCTAATGGTTACCTAACTTAAATCACTCTTCTACCTTACACAACTTCCTACACGCTCCTATCTAATGGTTACCTAACTTAAATCCCTCTTCTACCATACACAACTTCCTACACGCTCCTAGCTAATGGTTACCTAACTTAAATCACTCTTCTATCATACACAACTTCCTACACGCTCCTAGCTAATGGTTACCTAACTTAAATCACTCTTCTATCATACACAACTTCCTAGTCACAGCGCTAAAAAGCCAGAAGAACACTGAGCTTAATGACTTAAGAGCAGCACTCTGCAAACTGTGCCAGCAGTCCGCACCAAAAAGGGTGGTGGTGCAGTGGGTTCCGTCACACTGCAACATCCTAGGCAACGAGGAGGCAGACAGACTGGCAAAAGAAGGTGCAAGGCTACCACAAACAGATACCAGCATGACGTACGAAGAGTCAAAACGGCTTATCAAAGCCAGATACATGTCCAAATGGGAAACCGAACATACTGGTTACACCAAAAACGATGCCTATTACCAGTTGAACCGAAGAGAGCAGGTCGTTGTCTTCAGACTTCGCACTGGCCACAACAGACTGAGGTACCACCTATTCAACAAACTGAAGATAGGGTGCACCGACGAATGCCCGTGCGGTACTGGTAAAATGACCACTGAACACCTGCTGCAGAACTGCCCGACATACGAGGATCAGAGAGAGCAGATGTGGCCATTGCCAGTGGAACTGCAAGAGAAGCTGTATGGTAGTGGCGAGAGTCTCAGGATGACCGCCGCTTTTTTCGAGAAAATAATGGTTACTGTCTGACTGTGTACGCAGAAGAAGAAGAAGACATACACAACTTCCTACACGCTCCTAGCTAATGGTTACCTAACTTAAAGCACTCTTCTATCATACACAACTTCCTACACGCTCCTAGCTAATGGTTACCTAACTTAAATCACTCTTCTACCATACACAACTTCCTACACACTCCTAGCTAATGGTTACCTAACTTAAATCACTCTTCTACCTTACACAACTTCCTACACGCTCCTAGCTAATGGTTACCTAACTTAAATCACTCTTCTACCATACACAACTTCCTACACGCTCCTATCTAATGGTTACCTAACTTAAATCACTCTTCTACCTTACACAACTTCCTACACGCTCCTAGCTAATGGTTACCTAACTTAAATCACTCTTCTACCATACACAACTTCCTACACACTCCTAGCTAATGGTTACCTAACTTAAATCACTCTTCTACCTTACACAACTTCCTACACGCTCCTAGCTAATGGTTACCTAACTTAAATCACTCTTCTACCATACACAACTTCCTACACGCTCCTAGCTAATGGTTAAGTAACTTAAATCACTCTTCTACCTTACACAACTTCCTACACGCTCCTAGCTAATGGTTACCTAACTTAAATCACTCTTCTACCATACACAACTTCCTACACGCTCCTAGCTAATGGTTACGTAACTTAAATCACTCTTCTACCATACACAACTTCCTACACGCTCCTAGCTAATGGTTACCTAACTTAAATCACTCTTCTATCATACACAACTTCCTACACGCTCCTAGCTAATGGTTACCTAACTTAAATCACTCTTCTATCATACACAACTTTCTACACGCTCCTAGCTAATGGTTACCTAACTTAAATCACTCTTCTACCTTACACAACTTCCTACACGCTCCTATCTAATGGTTACCTAACTTAAATCACTCTTCTACCTTACACAACTTCCTACACGCTCCTATCTAATGGTTACCTAACTTAAATCCCTCTTCTACCATACACAACTTCCTACACGCTCCTAGCTAATGGTTACCTAACTTAAATCACTCTTCTATAATACACAACTTCCTACACGCTCCTAGCTAATGGTTACCTAACTTAAATCACTCTTCTATCATACACAACTTCCTACACGCTCCTAGCTAATGGTTACCTAACTTAAAGCACTCTTCTATCATACACAACTTCCTACACGCTCCTAGCTAATGGTTACCTAACTTAAATCACTCTTCTACCTTACACAACTTCCTACACGCTCCTAGCTAATGGTTACCTAACTTAAATCACTCTTCTACCTTACACAACTTTCTAAACGCTCCTATCTAATGGTTACCTAACTTAAATCACTCTTCTACCATACACAACTTCCTACACGCTCCTAGCTAATGGTTACCTAACTTAAATCACTCTTCTACCATACACAACTTCCTACACGCTCCTAGCTAATGTTACCTAACTTAAATCACTCTTCTACCATACACAACTTCCTACACGCTCCTAGCTAATGGTTACCTAACTTAAATCACTCTACTACCTTACACAACTTCCTACACGCTCCTAGCTAATGGTTACCTAACTTAAATCACTCTTCTACCTTACACAACTTCCTACACGCTCCTATCTAATGGTTACCTAACTTAAATCACTCTTCTACCATACACAACTTCCTACACGCTCCTAGCTAATGGTTACCTAACTTAAATCACTCTTCTACCATTCACAACTTCCTACACGCTCCTAGCTAATGGTTACCTAACTTAAATCACTCTTCTACCAGACACAACTTCCTACACGCTCCTAGCTAATGGTTACCTAACTTAAATCACTCTTCTCCCATACACAACTTCCTACACGCTCCTAGCTAATGGTTACATAACTTAAATCACTCTTCTACCTTACACAACTTCCTACACGCTCCTAGCTAATGGTTACCTAACTTAAATCGTTCTTCTACCTTACACACCTTCCTACACGCTCCTAGCTAATGGTTACCTAACTTAAATCACTCTTCTACCGTACACAACTTCCTACACGCTCCTAGCTAATGGTTACCTAACTTAAATCGTTATTCTACCTTAGACACCTTCCTACACGCTCCTAGCTAATGGTTATCTAACTTAAATCACTCTTCTACCTTACACAACTTCCTACACGCTCCTAGCTAATGGTTACGTAACTTAAATCACTCTTCTACCATACACAACTTCCTACACGCTCCTAGCTAATGGTTACCTAACTTAAATCACTCTTCTACCATACACAACTTTCTACACACTCCTAGCTAATGGTTACCTAACTTAAATCACTCTTCTACCTTACACAACTTCCTACACGCTCCTAGCTAATGGTTACCTAACTTAAATCACTCTTCTACCATACACAACTTCCTACACGCTCCTAGCTAATGGTTAAGTAACTTAAATCACTCTTCTACCTTACACAACTTCCTACACGCTCCTAGCTAATGGTTACCTAACTTAAATCACTCTTCTACCATTCACAACTTCCTACACGCTCCTAGCTAATGGTTACCTAACTTAAATCACTCTTCTACCAGACACAACTTCCTACACGCTCCTAGCTAATGGTTACCTAACTTAAATCACTCTTCTACCATACACAACTTTCTACACGCTCCTAGCTAATGGTTACCTAACTTAAATCACTCTTCTACCTTACACAACTTCCTACACGCTCCTAGCTAATGGTTACCTAACTTAAATCACTCTTCTACCATACACAACTTCCTACACGCTCCTAGCTAATGGTTACCTAACTTAAATCACTCTTCTACCGTACACAACTTCCTACACGCTCCTAGCTAATGGTTACCTAACTTAAATCACTCTTCTACCATACACAACTTCCTACACGCTCCTAGCTAATGGTTACCTAACTTAAATCACTCTTCTACCGTACACAACTTCCTACACGCTCCTAGCTAATGGTTACCTAACTTAAATCGTTATTCTACCTTACACACCTTCCTACACGCTCCTAGCTAATGGTTACCTAACTTAAATCACTCTTCTACCTTACACAACTTCCTACACGCTCCTAGCTAATGGTTAAGTAACTTAAATCACTCTTCTACCTTACACAACTTCCTACACGCTCCTAGCTAATGGTTACCTAACTTAAATCACTCTTCTACCATACACAACTTCCTACACGCTCCTAGCTAATGGTTACGTAACTTAAATCACTCTTCTACCATACACAACTTCCTAGACGCTCCTAGCTAATGGTTACCTAACTTAAATCACTCTTCTATCATACACAACTTCCTACACGCTCCTAGCTAATGGTTACCTAACTTAAATCACTCTTCTATCATACACAACTTTCTACACGCTCCTAGCTAATGGTTACCTAACTTAAATCACTCTTCTACCTTACACAACTTCCTACACGCTCCTATCTAATGGTTACCTAACTTAAATCACTCTTCTACCTTACACAACTTCCTACACGCTCCTATCTAATGGTTACCTAACTTAAATCCCTCTTCTACCATACACAACTTCCTACACGCTCCTAGCTAATGGTTACCTAACTTAAATCACTCTTCTATCATACACAACTTCCTACACGCTCCTAGCTAATGGTTACCTAACTTAAATCACTCTTCTATCATACACAACTTTCTACACGCTCCTAGCTAATGGTTACCTAACTTAAATCACTCTTCTACCTTACACAACTTCCTACACGCTCCTATCTAATGGTTACCTAACTTAAATCACTCTTCTACCATACACAACTTCCTACACGCTCCTAGCTAATGGTTACCTAACTTAAATCACTCTTCTACCATACACAACTTTCTACACGCTCCTAGCTAATGGTTACCTAACTTAAATCACTCTTCTACCTTACACAACTTCCTACACGCTCCTAGCTAATGGTTACCTAACTTAAATCACTCTTCTACCATACACAACTTCCTACACGCTCCTAGCTAATGGTTACCTAACTTAAATCACTCTTCTACCGTACACAACTTCCTACACGCTCCTAGCTAATGGTTACCTAACTTAAATCACTCTTCTACCATACACAACTTCCTACACGCTCCTAGCTAATGGTTACCTAACTTAAATCACTCTTCTACCATACACAACTTCCTACACGCTCCTAGCTAATGGTTACCTAACTTAAATCGTTATTCTACCTTACACACCTTCCTACACGCTCCTAGCTAATGGTTACCTAACTTAAATCACTCTTCTACCTTACACAACTTCCTACACGCTCCTAGCTAATGGTTAAGTAACTTAAATCACTCTTCTACCTTACACAACTTCCTACACGCTCCTAGCTAATGGTTACCTAACTTAAATCACTCTTCTACCATACACAACTTCCTACACGCTCCTAGCTAATGGTTACGTAACTTAAATCACTCTTCTACCATACACAACTTCCTAGACGCTCCTAGCTAATGGTTACCTAACTTAAATCACTCTTCTATCATACACAACTTCCTACACGCTCCTAGCTAATGGTTACCTAACTTAAATCACTCTTCTATCATACACAACTTTCTACACGCTCCTAGCTAATGGTTACCTAACTTAAATCACTCTTCTACCTTACACAACTTCCTACACGCTCCTATCTAATGGTTACCTAACTTAAATCACTCTTCTACCTTACACAACTTCCTACACGCTCCTATCTAATGGTTACCTAACTTAAATCCCTCTTCTACCATACACAACTTCCTACACGCTCCTAGCTAATGGTTACCTAACTTAAATCACTCTTCTATCATACACAACTTCCTACACGCTCCTAGCTAATGGTTACCTAACTTAAATCACTCTTCTATCATACACAACTTTCTACACGCTCCTAGCTAATGGTTACCTAACTTAAATCACTCTTCTACCTTACACAACTTCCTACACGCTCCTATCTAATGGTTACCTAACTTAAATCACTCTTCTACCTTACACAACTTCCTACACGCTCCTATCTAATGGTTACCTAACTTAAATCCCTCTTCTACCATACACAACTTCCTACACGCTCCTAGCTAATGGTTACCTAACTTAAATCACTCTTCTATCATACACAACTTCCTAGTCACAGCGCTAAAAAGCCAGAAGAACACTGAGCTTAATGACTTAAGAGCAGCACTCTGCAAACTGTGCCAGCAGTCCGCACCAAAAAGGGTGGTGGTGCAGTGGGTTCCGTCACACTGCAACATCCTAGGCAACGAGGAGGCAGACAGACTGGCAAAAGAAGGTGCAAGGCTACCACAAACAGATACCAGCATGACGTACGAAGAGTCAAAACGGCTTATCAAAGCCAGATACATGTCCAAATGGGAAACCGAACATACTGGTTACACCAAAAACGATGCCTATTACCAGTTGAACCGAAGAGAGCAGGTCGTTGTCTTCAGACTTCGCACTGGCCACAACAGACTGAGGTACCACCTATTCAACAAACTGAAGATAGGGTGCACCGACGAATGCCCGTGCGGTACTGGTAAAATGACCACTGAACACCTGCTGCAGAACTGCCCGACATACGAGGATCAGAGAGAGCAGATGTGGCCATTGCCAGTGGAACTGCAAGAGAAGCTGTATGGTAGTGGCGAGAGTCTCAGGATGACCGCCGCTTTTTTCGAGAAAATAATGGTTACTGTCTGACTGTGTACGCAGAAGAAGAAGAAGACATACACAACTTCCTACACGCTCCTAGCTAATGGTTACCTAACTTAAAGCACTCTTCTATCATACACAACTTTCTACACGCTCCTAGCTAATGGTTACCTAACTTAAATCACTCTTCTACCATACACAACTTCCTACACACTCCTAGCTAATGGTTACCTAACTTAAATCACTCTTCTACCTTACACAACTTCCTACACGCTCCTAGCTAATGGTTACCTAACTTAAATCACTCTTCTACCATACACAACTTCCTACACGCTCCTATCTAATGGTTACCTAACTTAAATCACTCTTCTACCTTACACAACTTCCTACACGCTCCTAGCTAATGGTTACCTAACTTAAATCACTCTTCTACCATACACAACTTCCTACACACTCCTAGCTAATGGTTACCTAACTTAAATCACTCTTCTACCTTACACAACTTCCTACACGCTCCTAGCTAATGGTTACCTAACTTAAATCACTCTTCTACCATACACAACTTCCTACACGCTCCTAGCTAATGGTTAAGTAACGTAAATCACTCTTCTACCTTACACAACTTCCTACACGCTCCTAGCTAATGGTTACCTAACTTAAATCACTCTTCTACCATACACAACTTCCTACACGCTCCTAGCTAATGGTTACGTAACTTAAATCACTCTTCTACCATACACAACTTCCTACACGCTCCTAGCTAATGGTTACCTAACTTAAATCACTCTTCTATCATACACAACTTCCTACACGCTCCTAGCTAATGGTTACCTAACTTAAATCACTCTTCTATCATACACAACTTTCTACACGCTCCTAGCTAATGGTTACCTAACTTAAATCACTCTTCTACCTTACACAACTTCCTACACGCTCCTATCTAATGGTTACCTAACTTAAATCACTCTTCTACCTTACACAACTTCCTACACGCTCCTATCTAATGGTTACCTAACTTAAATCCCTCTTCTACCATACACAACTTCCTACACGCTCCTAGCTAATGGTTACCTAACTTAAATCACTCTTCTATCATACACAACTTCCTACACGCTCCTAGCTAATGGTTACCTAACTTAAATCACTCTTCTATCATACACAACTTCCTACACGCTCCTAGCTAATGGTTACCTAACTTAAAGCACTCTTCTATCATACACAACTTCCTACACGCTCCTAGCTAATGGTTACCTAACTTAAATCACTCTTCTACCTTACACAACTTCCTACACGCTCCTAGCTAATGGTTACCTAACTTAAATCACTCTTCTACCTTACACAACTTTCTACACGCTCCTATCTAATGGTTACCTAACTTAAATCACTCTTCTACCATACACAACTTCCTACACGCTCCTAGCTAATGGTTACCTAACTTAAATCACTCTTCTATCATACACAACTTCCTACACGCTCCTAGCTAATGTTACCTAACTTAAATCACTCTTCTACCATACACAACTTCCTACACGCTCCTAGCTAATGGTTACCTAACTTAAATCACTCTACTACCTTACACAACTTCCTACACGCTCCTAGCTAATGGTTACCTAACTTAAATCACTCTTCTACCTTACACAACTTCCTACACGCTCCTATCTAATGGTTACCTAACTTAAATCACTCTTCTACCATACACAACTTCCTACACGCTCCTAGCTAATGGTTACCTAACTTAAATCACTCTTCTACCATTCACAACTTCCTACACGCTCCTAGCTAATGGTTACCTAACTTAAATCACTCTTCTACCTTACACAACTTCCTACACGCTCCTAGCTAATGGTTACCTAACTTAAATCACTCTTCTACCATACACAACTTTCTACACGCTCCTAGCTAATGGTTACCTAACTTAAATCACTCTTCTACCTTACACAACTTCCTACACGCTCCTAGCTAATGGTTACCTAACTTAAATCACTCTTCTACCATACACAACTTCCTACACGCTCCTAGCTAATGGTTACCTAACTTAAATCACTCTTCTACCGTACACAACTTCCTACACGCTCCTAGCTAATGGTTACCTAACTTAAATCACTCTTCTACCATACACAACTTCCTACACGCTCCTAGCTAATGGTTACCTAACTTAAATCACTCTTCTACCGTACACAACTTCCTACACGCTCCTAGCTAATGGTTACCTAACTTAAATCGTTATTCTACCTTACACACCTTCCTACACGCTCCTAGCTAATGGTTACCTAACTTAAATCACTCTTCTACCTTACACAACTTCCTACACGCTCCTAGCTAATGGTTAAGTAACTTAAATCACTCTTCTACCTTACACAACTTCCTTCACGCTCCTAGCTAATGGTTACCTAACTTAAATCACTCTTCTACCATACACAACTTCCTACACGCTCCTAGCTAATGGTTACGTAACTTAAATCACTCTTCTACCATACACAACTTCCTACACGCTCCTAGCTAATGGTTACCTAACTTAAATCACTCTTCTATCATACACAACTTCCTACACGCTCCTAGCTAATGGTTACCTAACTTAAATCACTCTTCTATCATACACAACTTTCTACACGCTCCTAGCTAATGGTTACCTAACTTAAATCACTCTTCTACCTTACACAACTTCCTACACGCTCCTATCTAATGGTTACCTAACTTAAATCACTCTTCTACCTTACACAACTTCCTACACGCTCCTATCTAAGGGTTACCTAACTTAAATCCCTCTTCTACCATACACAACTTCCTACACGCTCCTAGCTAATGGTTACCTAACTTAAATCACTCTTCTATCATACACAACTTCCTACACGCTCCTAGCTAATGGTTACCTAACTTAAATCACTCTTCTATCATACACAACTTCATACACGCTCCTAGCTAATGGTTACCTAACTTAAAGCACTCTTCTATCATACACAACTTCCTACACGCTCCTAGCTAATGGTTACCTAACTTTAATCACTCTTCTACCTTACACAACTTCCTACACGCTCCTAGCTAATGGTTACCTAACTTAAATCACTCTTCTACCTTACACAACTTTCTACACGCTCCTATCTAATGGTTACCTAACTTAAATCACTCTTCTACCATACACAACATCCTACACGCTCCTAGCTAATGGTTACCTAACTTAAATCACTCTTCTATCATACACAACTTCCTACACGCTCCTAGCTAATGTTACCTAACTTAAATCACTCTTCTACCATACACAACTTCCTACACGCTCCTAGCTAATGGTTACCTAACTTAAATCACTCTACTACCTTACACAACTTCCTACACGCTCCTAGCTAATGGTTACCTAACTTAAATCACTCTTCTACCTTACACAACTTCCTACACGCTCCTATCTAATGGTTACCTAACTTAAATCACTCTTCTACCATACACAACTTCCTACACGCTCCTAGCTAATGGTTACCTAACTTAAATCACTCTTCTACCATTCACAACTTCCTACACGCTCCTAGCTAATGGTTACTTAACTTAAATCACTCTTCTACCAGACACAACTTCCTACACGCTCCTAGCTAATGGTTACCTAACTTAAATCACTCTTATACCATACACAACTTCCTACACGCTCCTAGCTAATGGTTACATAACTTAAATCACTCTTCTACCTTACACAACTTCCTACACGCTCCTAGCTAATGGTTACCTAACTTAAATCGTTCTTCTACCTTACACACCTTCCTACACGCTCCTAGCTAATGGTTACCTAACTTAAATCACTCTTCTACCTTACACAACTTCCTACACGCTCCTAGCTAATGGTTACCTAACTTAAATCACTCTTCTACCATACACAACTTTCTACACGCTCCTAGCTAATGGCTACCTAACTTAAATCACTCTTCTACCTTACACAACTTCCTACACGCTCCTAGCTAATGGTTACCTAACTTAAATCACTCTTCTACCATACACAACTTCCTACACGCTCCTAGCTAATGGTTACCTAATTTAAATCACTCTTCTACCGTACACAACTTCCTACACGCTCCTAGCTAATGGTTACCTAACTTAAATCACTCTTCTACCATACACAACTTCCTACACGCTCCTAGCTAATGGTTACCTAACTTAAATCACTCTTCTACCGTACACAACTTCCTACACGCTCCTAGCTAATGGTTACCTAACTTAAATCGTTATTCTACCTTACACACCTTCCTACACGCTCCTAGCTAATGGTTACCTAACTTAAATCACTCTTCTACCTTACACAACTTCCTACACGCTCCTAGCTAATGGTTAAGTAACTTAAATCACTCTTCTACCTTACACAACTTCCTACACGCTCTTAGCTAATGGTTACCTAACTTAAATCACTCTTCTACCATACACAACTTCCTACACGCTCCTAGCTAATGGTTACGTAACTTAAATCACTCTTCTACCATACACAACTTCCTACACGCTCCTAGCTAATGGTTACCTAACTTAAATCACTCTTCTATCATACACAACTTCCTACACGCTCCTAGCTAATGGTTACCTAACTTAAATCACTCTTCTACCTTACACAACTTCCTACACGCTCCTATCTAATGGTTACCTAACTTAAATCACTCTTCTACCTTACACAACTTCCTACACGCTCCTATCTAATGGTTACCTAACTTAAATCCCTCTTCTACCATACACAACTTCCTACACGCTCCTAGCTAATGGTTACCTAACTTAAATCACTCTTCTATCATACACAACTTCCTACACGCTCCTAGCTAATGGTTACCTAACTTAAATCACTCTTCTATCATACACAACTTCCTAGTCACAGCGCTAAAAAGCCAGAAGAACACTGAGCTTAATGACTTAAGAGCAGCACTCTGCAAACTGTGCCAGCAGTCCGCACCAAAAAGGGTGGTGGTGCAGTGGGTTCCGTCACACTGCAACATCCTAGGCAACGAAGAGGCAGACAGACTGGCAAAAGAAGGTGCAAGGCTACCACAAACAGATACCAGCATGACGTACGAAGAGTCAAAACGGCTTATCAAAGCCAGATACATGTCCAAATGGGAAACCGAACATACTGGTTACACCAAAAACGATGCCTATTACCAGTTGAACCGAAGAGAGCAGGTCGTTGTCTTCAGACTTCGCACTGGCCACAACAGACTGAGGTACCACCTATTCAACAAACTGAAGATAGGGTGCACCGACGAATGCCCGTGCGGTACTGGTAAAATGACCACTGAACACCTGCTGCAGAACTGCCCGACATACGAGGATCAGAGAGAGCAGATGTGGCCATTGCCAGTGGAACTGCAAGAGAAGCTGTATGGTAGTGGCGAGAGTCTCAGGATGACCGCCGCTTTTTTCGAGAAAATAATGGTTACTGTCTGACTGTGTACGCAGAAGAAGAAGAAGACATACACAACTTCCTACACGCTCCTAGCTAATGGTTACCTAACTTAAAGCACTCTTCTATCATACACAACTTCCTACACGCTCCTAGCTAATGGTTACCTAACTTAAATCACTCTTCTACCTTACACAACTTCCTACACGCTCCTAGCTAATGGTTACCTAACTTAAATCGTTGTTCTACCTTACACACCTTCCTACACGCTCCTAGCTAATGGTTACCTAACTTAAATCACTCTTCTACCTTACACAACTTCCTACACGCTCCTAGCTAATGGTTACCTAACTTAAATCACTCTTCTACCATACACAACTTTCTACACGCTCCTAGCTAATGGTTACCTAACTTAAATCACTCTTCTACCTTACACAACTTCCTACACGCTCCCATCTAATGGTTACCTAACTTGAAACTATCTACAGCTAAACCTAAAACTATTGTCCACAGTCTACTTTCCGTACTTGGCCTGAGTAACGTGAATCCGAATTATGGCGTATTGACGCCGATGATTGTCATGGTTTAAACCCTTGGCTCTGTTCCTTAGCGACGACTGTCGATCTCCATGGTGGATGTCGAAAGACTAGGCTACAGCTGTGAAATCTACGAGGGTTCTGCGATGATTACAAAATTGGTGAGGGCAGCCATGTGTTAAACTAGTGCAGGTTGGCCACGTGTTAAACTGGTGCAGGTCGATCACGTGTTAAACTGGTGCAGGTTGGCCACGTGTTAAACTGGTGCAAGTCGATCACGTGTTAAACTGGTGTAGGTTGGCCATGTGTTAAACTAGTGCAGGTTGGCCACGTGTTAAACTGGTGCAGGTCGATCACGTGTTAAACTGGTGCAGGTTGGCCATGTGTTAAACTGGTGGAGGTTGACCACGGGTTAAACTGGTGCAGGTTGACCACGTGTTAAACTCGTGCAGGTTGGCCACGTGTTAAACTGGTGCAGGTTGGCCACGTGTTAAACTGGTGCAGGTTGGCCACGTGTTAAACTGGTGCATGTTGACCACGTGTTAAATTGGTGCAGGTTGGCTACGTGTTAAACTGGTGTAGGTTGGCCATGTGTTAAACTGGTGCATGTTGACTACGTGTTAAACTGGTGCAGGTTGGCCACGTGTTAAACTGGTGCAGGTTGGCCACGTATTAAACTGGTGCAGGTTAACCACGTGTTAAACTGGTGCAGGTTGACCACGTGTCTGACACTGGTGAAAATAATCTGGTGAAATTTTCTTAGCTTATCTAAAACTGGTATAAAGCCTGTTCTCTTTTATCCAAGCTGCTTCTGAGAAATCTACGTTGACTAACGAAATTTTAATTACTTTAACATACAAATAAAAATCGGTAATACCTTATTTCTGTAAACTGAGTTTGAGACTGATTCAATGCGACGTTCACTCTTCTTGCATTTTTCTCTCTCTGTCTCTCTCTGAACTGTCTGTCTCTGAATATCTCTCTGAATCTCTCTCTGAATGTCTCTCTCTCTCTCTCTCTCTCTCTGAATCTCTCTCTATCTCTCTCTCTCTCTCTCTCTCTCTCTCTCTCTCTCTCTCTCTCTCTCTGAATGTCCCCGCTCTCGGTTTGCCTCGGTTTTTATAACACCTGGACTGTTTTTTTCTGCTGGTCCTAATTTCAAAATGGCGTCGTTTCCTTCTCCCGCTTAGGACGCGCCTATATTAATCCGCGCACTGCTGCGGTATTTGCTCACGTGAGTGGTCAGGTCCTGTGGAAAGTCCACCTCTAACTATATTCGCTATTTTAAAGAAAATATATCATGACGCTTGCGGATTAACTCTAGCAAAACTAAGAACTGTCAATACTTAGACAAGATTTGTCTGGCAAGACTAAATCAGTTACTTACCTTGGGAATTTCAAGTAGATGCTATTGATGGTGTTCCTGTAACTAAGTGTTAACTCAAATTCTATGTCTAAGCCTACAACAATAAAACTTCCCACCCTCAAGAAATATTCTAGCCACTACTTAATGGCTCCAGCTCGCCGTCTTTCTTCTGGACCCTCAACACAAGCTCGTCCTTGCAATCAGATCACGTATTCAGGCGAATCTGTACGCTTACACATAATCAGATTACGTACTCAGGCGAATCTGTACGCTTACACATAATTAGATCACGTACTCAGGCGAATCTGTACGCTTACACATAATCAGATTACGTACTCTGGCGAATCTGTACGCTTACACATAATTAGATCACGTACTCAGGCGAATCTGTACGCTTACACATAATTAGATCACGTATTCAGGCGATCTGTGAATTCATAAATACTTAGCTCTCTTCTGGTATTCACTCGAATCTGTACGCCCACACAAAATCATAAAACACTTCGTTCACAAAGTGTCCTTCACGTACAACACACATTCAGATCTCGTCGTTATGTGATCTGTACACTCGTGTAACCGTTCATAACATGGATGGTTCACAAGGTGTCCTGCACGTCGAATACACATTCAGATCTCTCACAGTGTGTCCATTATAAACACATACTGAGCGCGACTGGTCAACTCGAGGTGTATGATAGTACAGTCACCCTGCAAACTCACTCACTCTCTCTTAGCCCTCCTGCCAGTCTCCCAGCCAGTCTGATGAGTTTTATCCCTGCAGAGTATTTTATAGTCTCAATCAACAACATGGCTGTCCAATGATCTTCTGTTGGATGTCTGACCTAGCCATCACTCCAATTTAGAACTAATCTTAACGAAATTTTATTGGTTGACTATCCACAAGTCACTGCCCTTCTAAATGTCGTGGGCGCTCAGGCCAGCATCAGACTGTCAACAACTCCCCTCCACGTCATTTCTGAACTTCAGAATTGTCAGCTCCGAACACACACCCCTGCACCAGACTAATCTCCTCTGCCCTAATCGCCCATGCTCCAACTGTCACAGAGAATAATTTGTCATTATTAATATTTCTCGAATACACTCACTGACATGATCGAGACACCCCCCCCCAACCCCCCCCCCCCCCCCTCTCCCCCCCAGCCCACTAATTATGATAATCAAGAACGCTCCCTGACATTTCCTAAACGCCCCGGTTGAGAAACACTGATTTAGAGTGTATTTCTTCTAGTTATTGACAATATATCATCTTCAGCAGAGTATCTGAACTTTTTTGTTACTTCAGGCACCCTTTAAATAGCTTTTGCAGCAGATTTTTCCCGTTTTTTTTCAATTTTAAAAGTAAAAGCTGAAAACATTTCCTCAAGGTTCCGTAGATCTTGTGAGAGGACACCCAGAGATCAACAGGCCATGAGGTATGATCTATATTGTAGTTGTTCTAGATCTATGTAGAAAGCATAGCTTTTGTTTTCTGTTTAATGTTTAATACAACATAATGTCACATTCTTTTTGTCACAGGGTGGAATGTATGTGTTCCAGATTTTTGACTTCTACTCTGCCAGTGGAATAGCAGTCTTGTCCCTCATTTTCTTTGAGTGTATTGCCATCTCATGGTCCTATGGTAGGTACAAACAGATCACTAATGTTGGGAGGCATCCCTTAGCAGAGGTGTTACCAGTAATAGGTTATCATAGCATTTCATCAGTTATAAGGGGAGTTAATAGGTTATCATAGCATTTCATCAGTTATAAGGGGAGTTAATAGGTTATCATAGCATTTCATCAGTTATAAGGGGAGTTAATAGGTTTTCATTGCATTTCATCAGTTATACTGGGAGTTAATAGGTTATCATAGCATTTCATCAGTTATACTGGGAGTTAATAGGTTATCATAGCATTTCATCAGTTATACTGGGAGTTAATAGGTTATCATATCATTTCATCAGTTATACTGGGAGTTAATAGGTTATCATAGCATTTCATCAGTTATAAAGGGAGTTAATAGGTTATCATAGCATTTCATCAGTTATAAAGGGAGTTAATAGGTTATAAGGAGAGTTCATTAGTTATTAGAGTTTGGTTGGTTGGTTGTTTATTGATCCAGCGGCTATGGGCTCATGTCCTTTGGCCCAATGCCATATAGTTGTATCTGCAAGTGTTTGTAAGCTGTTGTTTAGTTCCGTACAAAGTGCTCCATTTGTCTGGCCGCGGAGGAAGAAGCGCTTTCCTAACACCGGCAAGGGCCGAACACTCAAAAAGATGATGTTCAACAGTTTCATAGAGATGTGTGCACAGCCGGCACCCTGGAGTATGTTCTGGTTGGATTATGTTCAAGTGGCTGTTAAGTTAACTTACCTTAACTTAACTTAACGTCTTTATGCTGGTTTAGAAGACTCTGCAGAGTCTGTAAACAACCAGTTTCATTTGCGTTATTAAACTCTAAACGCTATGCACATCCAATTTATTTTAAAATGTATTAACTGTCCCTGCCTCCACTACTTTCTGTGGCAATGCATTCCAAGCATTCACCACTCTCTGACTAAAGAAATATTTCATAATATCTAATCTGGACCTCTCTTTAGTTAATTTGTAGCTATGCCCTCTTGTTCTTGTAGGTGGCTGCATTTTGAAAAAAACTTGTTATAGTCTAATTTATTTGTTCCGTTGATTATCCTATAAACCTGTATTAAGTCCTCTCGAATTATTCTCTTTTCTAGACACTGTAGGCCGGTCTTTCTGAGTCTTTCTTCGTAACTGTAATTCTGGAATCCCATTATCAGTTTTGTCGCTCTTTTTTGTATCCTTTCCAGCATGTTTATATCCCCTATACGATAAGGACTCCGCACCTGTATGCAGTACTCCAATTTACGTCTAAATAAGTTGTATGTGTTGAGTGCGGTCGGAAAATGGTGCTTTGGTCTCTCCTTTTCAGGAGGTTGATGTTGTCTTTGGGATTCGGGATGGCCATATATTTGTAGATTTCTCTCCCAGTATTTCCCATTGCCCATCTATTCAGCCAGGCCTCTTTGTTCATAGTCTCCAGTAGTTCTTTGACTATCTGTAGGGTTGTTGGTGTGTATTGTTGTTTTTAACTTGCTCCCTTCTTAGCCAGTCTGTCTGCCTTGTCCTTGCCAGGTGTATTTGAGTGACCAGGGATCCATTGTATAACTATTCTGACTTCATGGGATGTGAGAAGTTGGTTGGCATCTAGGGATATTTGGGTAAGTTCAGCCTACAGTGACCACCATCATCCAGAGCTTGAAGGACAGATAATGAGTCTGTAAAGATTACGATACTTTGGGCTTTTGATGGGAAAGTATCAAATACAGTCCTCAAGTCCTCAAGTCCTCAAGTCCTCAAGTGGTACAGAGCTACTTCCAATGCTGTTATTTCTGCCTCATAATTTTAACATATCCCCCCACAGGCATCAAACAGCTCATCATATGTTCTGTCTGGATACTCTATGTAGACTCCATATCCTGCTTTAATGGTTGCCTTAAAAGCAGATCCATCAGTATAGACATGTATCCATTCTTCTGGATAGGTGTCAATCGTTCTCTGTGATGCTCTCATAAGACTGACTGGATCAGCACTTCTTGTATTATCTGTTAGTTTTGTTTGAATTTCTGGTATTTTTAAACATGTCTGTGGTGGTATATTTCTTGTTGCTCTCTGTGTTTCTTGTCTTTTGTCTGGGATGTGATATCTGTCTTTAATCTTACTGACGTGGTGGAGGACTGACTTTTGTCTGGGATGTGGTGGAGGACTGACTTTTGTCTGGGACGTGATATCTGTCTTTAATCTTACTGACGTGTGGAGGACTGACTTTTGTCTGAGACGTGGTGGAGGACTGACTTTTGTCTGGGACCTGGTGGAGGACTGACTTTTGTCTGGGACCTGGTGGAGGACTGACTTTTGTCTGGGACGTGGTGGATGACTGACTTTTGTCTGGGACCTGGTGGAGGACTGACTTTTGTTTTATTCTCTGCTTGTGTTGCCATTCTTCTACAAGCCTTCTATTGGGGTGGTCTTTGCTCATTCTTTTACTTCTCTCATAAACTTCCATAGTGCCCACATCTCTCTGCATCTCAAGGGGTTCTATCTTCCCATGAATTTCATATGCCGCAGTCAGCGTTGACCTCATTGCTCCACTAATAAGGCACAGGGCATTGTTCTGTACTCTGTCCAGGGACTCTACATTAGTCTGTGAGCATGTTCTCAGTAGTGCATTGCTGTATTCTAAATCAGAGCGTACATATCCAAGATACAAGCCTCTCAGAGTATCCTTGTCTGATCGCCATGCTGTACCAGCGAGCCTCTTCAATAATTGTAGCCGCCTCAACGCTTTATTTTTAACATTTTGAACATGTTTCTTGAGGCTGAGCTGTCGGTCTAGAGTGACTCCAAGATATGTAGGCTCTTCCTCTCTGGACAATTTCTGTTTGCCGAATCTCAGACTGATATTTTTCTTGGCTACTTTGTGGCTATTGGTAAAGATAGCGCAAACAGTCTTTCCAGTTTATCTTCAGTGTCCACATTTGGCTATACTCATGCAGTCTTTTCAGGTCTCAATTTAACCTGTGTGCTGCACTTTCTACATCTTCATGGCTCTGCCATATTGCCAGATCATCAGCATACATGGCTTTTTCAGCTTTTATGTGCTTGGCCAGGTCATTGATGTAGATGAGAAAAAGAGTGCAGCTCAAAGCAGAGCCCTGTGGTAAGCCTTCCTCTAAGACTTCTTTAGAGGAGACTGCATTGTTCATCTTTGTCTGGATTGTTGAGTCAATGAGGAAATATTTTATCCAGTTGTACAGCTTTCCGCTAATCCCCACGTCAGCCATCTTCTTCAAGAGACCTTTTCTCCATACTCGATCATAGGCCTGTTGTAAGTCAAAGAAGTTTGCTACTGTATTTTTCTTATTTTAAACCCATCGTGAATTTTCTGTGTTAACCTGAAAAGTTGGTCTTCTGTGAACTGACCTTCATGAACCCTGCCTGTTCATGGCAAAGGATTTCTGAACTCTCAAGGAACCAGTAATGGCGTGCATTTCCCATTCTTTCTGCTAATTTTCCAAGGCATGATGTTAATGAGATGGGACGGTAGCTTTTTGGTTCATCTGGAGGTTTGTTGCCTTTCTGGTTGGGGATAACATGGGCACTCTTCCAGTCTTTGGGCAGTTGTCCATTTCTCCAAGTCATGTTGATTAACTTGAGGACTGACTCTTTCCCCAATGAGCCCAGGTGAGTTATCATTTCATTATGGATCCTGTCTGGCCCAAGTGAGTTATCATTTCATTATGGATCCTGTCTGACCCAGGTGAGTTATCATTTCATTATGGATCCTGTCTGGCCCAGGAGACTTTCTAGGTTTTAATATCTTCAGACCTTGTTGAAATTCTTGTATACTGAAGTCATCTTCAAATATGGAGGCACTATTGGAGCAAATATTGGAGCTTTTGCTTGACATTTCAAGTGTCCTAGACGTTCCATGTCCAACTCAGAAAACTATCCTGCTCTGTTCACAGAGGTAAAGTACCGGTTGAAGTGCTCTGTTCACAGAGATGAAGTGTTGAAGTGCTCTACTTTTTCTGGTCTTTAGTTATTATTCTTCTATCACTGGCTTAGCATTTCTTCTCCTCCTGTTTCCAGACAAATTGCCCACCAATGTCCAGGCTCTCTTCCTGTTTCCAGACAAATTGTCCACCAATGTCCAGACTCTCCTCCTGTTTCCAGACAAATTGTCCACCAATGTCCAGACTCTCCTCCTGTGTCCAGACAAATTGTCCACCAATGCCCAGACTCTCCTCCTGTTTCCAGATAAATTGTCCACCAATGTCCAGACTCTCCTCCTGTGTCCAGACAAATTGTCCACCAATGTCCAGACTCTCCTCCTGTTTCCAGACAAATTGTCCACCAATTTCCAGACTCTCCTCCTGTGTCCAGACTCCCCTCCTGTTTCCAGACAAATTGTCCACCAATGTCTAGACTCTCTTCTTGTTTCTAGACAAATTGTACACCAATGTCCAGGCTTTCCTCCTATTTCCAGATAAATTGTCTAGACTCTCCTCCTGTATCCAAATAAATTGTCCAGACTCTCCTCCTGTTTCCAGACAAATTGTCCATCACTGTCCAGGCTTTCCTCCTGTTTCCAGACAAATTGTCCACCAATGTCCAGACTCTCTTCCTGTTTCCATACAAATTGTCCACCAATGTCCAGGCTCTCCTCCTGTTTCCAGACAAATTGTCCACCAATGTCCAGACTCTTCTCCTGTGTCCAGACAAATTGTCAACCAATGTCCAGGCTCTCTTCCTGTTTCCAGACAAATTGTCCACCAATGTCCAGGCTCTCTTCCTGTTTCCAGACAAATTGTCCACCAATGTCCAGGCTCTCTTCCTGTTTCCAGACAAATTGCCCACCAATGTCCAGGGTCTCTTCCTGTTTCCAGACAAATTGTCCACCAATGTCCAGGCTCTCTTCCTGTTTCCAGACAAATTGTCCACCAATGTCCAGGCTCTCTTCCTGTTTCCAGACAAATTGTCAACCAATGTCCAGACTCTCCTCCTGTTTCCAGGTAAATTGTCCATCAATGTCCAGACTCTCCTCCTGTTTCCAAACAAGTTCTCCATCAATGTCCAGACTCTCCTCCTGTTTCCAGAAAAATTCTCCATCAATGTCCAGACTCTCCTCCTGTTTCCAGACAAATTCTCCATCAATGTCCAGACTCTCCTCCTGTTTCTAGACAAATTCTCCATCAATGTCCAGACTCTCCTCCTGTTTCCAGACAAATTCTCCACCAATGTCCGGACTCTCTTCCCATTGAGTTTTAGGTCAAGTTTCGCACATGTTGATGACCACTTTTCATGTGTTGCATTCTTAACTATGAGTTTAACCTTTGCACAAAATTTGTTGTAGAGGATCTTTGATTCTTGTGATGGTGCTCTCTCTCTCTCTCTCTCTCTCTCTCTCTCTCTCTCTCTCTCGAGGTCTGTTCTTGCTTCATATCTTTCAGTTATGCCAGCTCGCATTTCTTTAGTGTAGAATGGTTCGTATGACTTCCTACTGCCCCTTGGGATGCTTTGTGACGCTGCATTCAGAATAGCTCTTGTCCTCCCATTATTGAGTCTGTCTACACGGCTGCTGTCAATATAACCAAGCAGCTAGTCCGATGATTGTTGGAACAGTCTCCAGTCAGCTTGACCAAAGTTCCAGCAAGTTTTCGGTTTGTAGCATGCTTTACTGGGGGTGGTTATGGTGGTGAGGATTGGTTATGGGGGTGAGGATTGGTTATGGGGGTGAGGATTGGTTGTGGGGGTGAGGATTGGTTATGGGGGTGAGGGTTGGTTATGGTGGTGAGGATTAGTTATGGTGGTGAGGATTGGTTATGGGGGTGAGGGTTGGTTATGGTGGTGAGGATTAGTTATGGTGTTGAGGATTGGTTATGGTGGTGAGGATTAGTTATGGTGGTGAGGATTGGTTATGGTGGTGAGGATTAGTTATGGTGGTGAGGATTGGTTATGGTGGTGAGGATTGGTTATGGGGGTGAGGGTTGGTTATGGGGGTGAGGATTGGTTATGGGGGTGAGGATTGGTTATGGGGGTGAGGGTTGATTATGGGGGTGAGGATTGGTTATGGAGGTGAGGATTGGTTATGGGGGTGAGGGTTGGTTATGGGGGTGAGGATTGGTTATAGTGGTGAGGATTGG
Source organism: Ariolimax columbianus (assembly GCA_036924085.1). Classification (NCBI taxonomy): domain Eukaryota; kingdom Metazoa; phylum Mollusca; class Gastropoda; order Stylommatophora; family Arionidae; genus Ariolimax; species Ariolimax columbianus. The sequence continues at coordinate 94,641,036 of JAVGWX010000009.1, forward strand.
TTGTGGGGGTGAGGATTGGTTATGGGGGTGAGGGTTGGTTATGGTGGTGAGGATTAGTTATGGTGGTGAGGATTGGTTATGGGGGTGAGGGTTGGTTATGGTGGTGAGGATTAGTTATGGTGTTGAGGATTGGTTATGGTGGTGAGGATTAGTTATGGTGGTGAGGATTGGTTATGGTGGTGAGGATTAGTTATGGTGGTGAGGATTGGTTATGGTGGTGAGGATTGGTTATGGGGGTGAGGGTTGGTTATGGGGGTGAGGATTGGTTATGGGGGTGAGGATTGGTTATGGGGGTGAGGGTTGATTATGGGGGTGAGGATTGGTTATGGAGGTGAGGATTGGTTATGGGGGTGAGGGTTGGTTATGGGGGTGAGGATTGGTTATGGGGGTGAGGGTTGGTTATGGTGGTGAGGAGTGGCCTGTGATCACCTCCAATGTCTTCAAGAACTTGCAGGTTGCAGGAGTCCATCAGATCTAAGGAGCAAATTGTCAAGTCAGGTTGACTGAGAGAGAGGTGGGCCCTGTGGAGTTTATAGGTTATCAGGGGAGTTCATCAGTTATAAGGGGAGAATAGGTTATCAGGGGAGTTCATCAGTTATAAGGGGAGAATAGGTTATCATAGGAGTTCATCAGTTATAAGGGGAGAATAGGTTATCGGAGGAGTTCATCAGTTATAAGGGGATAATAGGTTATCGGAGGAGTTCATCAGTTATAAGGGAAGAATAGGTTATCAGGGGAGTTTATCAGTTATAAGGGGAGAATAGGTTATCGGAGGAGTTTATCAGTTATAAGGGGAGAATAGGTTATCAGTTATACTGACAGTCGTTATCATTATTGTTTTATTTCACATTTGTTATCCCGTTCTCGGCCACAGATCCTATTCCCTCCCACACATCCTGTTCTCTCCAACAGATCATGTTATCTCCCACAGTTCATGTTCTCTCTCACAGATCTGTTATTCTGTTCTCTCCCACAGATCTGTTATCCTGTTCTCGTCCACAGATCTGTTTTCATGTTCTCTCTCACAGATCTGTTATCCTGTTTTTGCCCACAATCCTGTTCCCTCCCACAGATTCTGTTCTCTCCCACAGATCTTGTTCTCTCCTACAGATCTGTTATCCTGTTCTCTCCCACAGATCTGTTAACCTGTTCTCTCCCACAGATCTGTTATCCTGTTCTCTTCCACAGATCCAGTTCTTCTCCACAGATCTGTTACCCTGTTCTTACTCACACATCCAGTTCTCTCAAACAGATCTGTTTTCAGGTTCTCTCCCACAGATCCTGTTTTCTCCCACAGATCATGTTCTCTCCACAGATCCTTTTCTCTCCCACAGAACTGTTATCCAGTTCTCTCTCCCACAGATCATGTTCTCTTTCACAGATCTGTTATCATATTCTCTCCTAAGTCCCTGTTCTCTCTCACAGATCCTGTTCTCTCCCACAGAACCTGTTCTCTCCTACGGATCATGTTCTCGCCCACAGATCTGTTATCCTGTTCTTGCCCACAATCATGTTCCCTCCCACAGATTCTGTTCTCTCCCACAGATCTTGTTCTCTCCTACAGATCTGTTACCCTGTTTCTCCCACAGATCTGTTATCCTGTTCTCTCCCACAGATCTGTAATCATGTTCTCTCCCACAAATCCTGTTCTCTCCCACAGATCTGATATCATGTTCTCTCCCACAAATCCTGTTCTCTGCCACAGATCATGTTCTCTCTCACAGATCCTGTTTTCTCCCAGATCCTGTTCTCTCCCACAGATCCTGTTCTCTCCCTCAGATCCTGTTCTCTCCCACAAATCCTTTCTCTCCCACATATCCTGTTATCTTCCACAGATCCTGTTCTCTCCCACAGATCCTGTTCCCTCCCATAGATCCTGTTCTCCCACTATAAATGGGTCTGCCAGTTTACCCTTGGGGACCATTCTACAGTGATCTCTATTTTAAAATAAGGAGTAATTCACAGAATGTGCACTGACGTTCCATAGTGTCTCAGTACTTCCCAAGACGGTAGGCTGCCCATGTGGTACCTGGGCATTTTTAAGGGGGCTTCACGCAGACTTGATTGCTCTCTGACATTTATGATTGTTGGTCTCTGATATATCTATGATATTTTCTGCCATGATTTTATCTCTTTCCATTCACATTTAATACACATCTGAGTCATTTATTAAGTTGGGGTGACTGAGTCATTTATTAAGTTGCAGTGACTGAGCCATATATTAAGTTGGGGTGACTGAGCCATATATTAAGTTGGGGTGACTGAGCCATATATTAAGTTGGGGTGACTGAGTCATGTTATGTCATGTTATGTTTGTGTCACTGATCACCATTTATAATCTTTAGTGTATAACTGAATTCATTAAGTGATATCAGAAGCCTAGTATTTTCAGAGAGCTACAATGTCCAATGTTGACATCTGTTTTACACAGCTGTAAAGTTCCATGTCATTAAAATTGACATGTCTGTGTTGTTCTATGTCAGACTGAAAAGATCTTGTGATTGTAGGTGTGAACCGTTTCTATGAGAACCTGAAGGACATGTTTGGGGAGTACCCTTGCGTCTTCTGGAAGGTTTGCTGGGTCGTCACCACGCCTGCCATCACTATGGTAACTAATATTACAGCAATATGACTGACTAATGTAGGTAGTGATTGGATGTAGGTAGTGATTGGATGTAGGTAGTAACTGTGGATGTAGGGTGGACTCTGTGGGAGTTGAAAATGGGGAATTGTTGAAAAGAGGGAACTGTAAGTGTAGGAGGAACTGTGGATATAGGGGGGAACTGTGGATGTAGGAGGAACTGTGGATGTAGGATGGAACTGTGGATGTAGGGGTAACTGTTGATGTAGGGGAACTGTGGATGTAGCGGGAACCGATGATGTAGAAGAGAACTGTGTGTGTAGGGAGGAACTATGGATGTAGGGTGGAACTGTCGATGTAGGGGAGAACTGTGTGTGTAGGGAGAACTATGGATGTAGGGAGGAACTGTGGATGTAGGGAGGAACTGTGGATGTAGGGGAATTGTGGATGTAGGGGAGAACTGTGGATGTAGGGGAGAACTGTACATGTAGAGGGAACTGTGGATGTAGGGAAAATGTGGATGTAGAGTGGAACTGTGGATGTAGGGAGGAACTGTGGATGTAGGGGAGAACTGTACATGTAGAGGGAACTGTGCATGTAGGGAAAATGTGGATGTAGAGTGGAACTGTGGATGTAGAGAGGAACTGTGAATGTAGGGAAACTGTTGATGTAGGGAGGAACTGTGGATGTAGGGAGGAACTGTGGATGTAGGGAAACTGTGGATGTAGGGAGGAACTGTGGATGTAGGGAGGAACTGTGGATGTAGGGAAACTGTGGATGTAGGGAGGAACTGTGGATGTAGGGAGGAACTGTGGATGTAGGGAGGAACTGTGGATGTAGGGAAACTGTGGATGTAGAGAGGAACTGTGGATGTAGGGAGAAACTGTGGATGTAGAGAGGAACTGTGGATGTAGAGAGGAACTGTGGATATAGGGAGGAACTGTGGATGTAGGAAACTGTGGATGTAGAGAGGAACTGTGGATGTAGGGAGAAATTGTGGATGTAGAGAGGAACTGTGGATGTAGAGAGGAACTGTGGATGTATGGAGGAACTGTGGATGTAGAGGGAAACTGTGGATGTAGAGAGGAACTGTGGATGTAGGGGAACTGTGGATGTAGGGAGGAACTGTGTGTAGGGGGGAACTGTGTGTAGGAGGGAACTGTCAATGTAGAAGAAAACTGTGTGTAGGAGGAGCTGTGGATGTAGGAGGAGACTGAGGATGTAAGGCGGAACTGTGGATGTGGGTGGGGGGACTGTGGATGTAGTGGAACTGTGGATGCAGGTGGGAACTGTAGATGAATGGGGCAATCATGGATGTAGGGGGGATTGTGGATTAATGGGGCAATCATGGATTTGGGGGGACTGTGGATGAATGGAGCAATCATGGATGTAGGGGGGGGACTGTGGATGAATGGGGCAATCTTGGATGTAGGGGGAACTGTGGATGTAGTGGGAACTGTGGATGTAGGGGGGACTGGGGGTGTAGAGGATGAACTGTGGATGTAGCGGGTACTGTGGGTGTAGAGGATGAACTGTGGATATAGGGGGGAACTGTGGATGTAGGGGGGACTGTGGGTGTAGGGGGGATTGTGGATGTAGAGGAAGGACTGTGGATGTAGGGGGGATTGTGGATGTAGAGGAAGGACTGTGGATGTAGGGGGGATTGTGGATGTAGAGGAAGGACTGTGGATGTAGGGAAGGGGGGATGTGGAACAGGCAATATAACGACAGGGCATGTGACTACAGGACAGGTGACTACAGGAAGAGAGGACAATGAGACAGGTAAATACAGGACAGGTAACTACAGGACAGGTAACTACAGGAAAGGTGACTACAGGACAGGTGACTACAGGAAGAGACGACAATGAGACAGGTGACTACAGGACAGGTAACTACAGGACAGGTGACTATAGGACAGGTAACTACAGGACAGGTAACTACAGGAAAGGTGACTACAGGACAGGTGACTACAGGAAGAGACGACAATGAGACAGGTGACTATAGGACAGGTAACTACAGGACAGGTGATTATAGGACAGGTAACTACAAGACAGGTAACTACAGGACAGGTGACTACAGGAAGAGACGACAATGAGACAGGTGACTACAGGACAGGTAACTACAGGACAGGTAAGAACAGGACAGGTGACTACAGGAAGAGAGGACAATGAGACAGGTAACTACAGGACAGGTGAATACAGGACAGGTGAATACAGGATAGGTGACTACAGGACAGGTAACTGCAGGACAGGTAATAACAGGACAGGTGAGACTACAGGAAGAGAGGACAATGAGACATGGGACTACAGGACAGGTAACTACAGGACAGATGACTACAGGACAGGTGATCACATTTGAGGTGATAGCTGAAGGTTGAAGAGTGGGTCCAGACCAATTATAGGGACATAGATTAGCAAACAGTCATTATAACCCTCGGCAGGGACTGCAGAGAGTGATGGAGACCTTGAGATTAACAAGCTGAAAAGAGTCAACTTAACATCTTTATACTGGTTTAGAAGACTCTGCAGAGTTTGTATACAACCAGTTTCATTTACATTCACTTGATCTAAAAATACATATGTGCATCCAAGTTATTCTGGAATGCATTAATTGACCACCTCCACTATTTCCTTTTTCAATGCATTCCAAGCATTCCTCACCCTCAAGCTATAACAATGTGCTGGTATCTAATCTGGACCTTTATTTAATGAATGTATGACTGCGCCCCTTTAGCACATTTTCACTCCAGGCTATAGGTCTATATTGTACCCAGCTTCTCTCCATCAGTCTAACTAGTTTAGTCTTTCAATTCTAAGACAAATTATCTACTAATTTAGCTCTTTATTCTCTGCTTCTTGATCGATGGCGTCATCTGAAGCTGGTGTTGTCACGTCTTCTGTATTTATAGTTTTGCTGTTATAAAAATAGATTTCTGGTCCATGACCGGAATTTTAGAGACATATGCTTTCTAATATCCTCTAGAGATGTGTGACCACAGGCTTCATATTATCTATGAGAAATGTACGTCTCTGATCCACGGACAAGATGTACGAGAGTGCATACTTTAGATCTCCGTCTCTCGGATGATGTGCCTGGTCACTCGGGGACCTATTCACATAATTTGTTTGCTTGTACACAAAGCTTGCCTCACATTCACTATATGCTTACTTGTGATGTTCACCTCTAGTTTTAATCTGCAGGCCAGATTCAAGAGACAAACTGCTGAATGCTTAGATGCAAATGTTTTAAATGTCAATTCTAAATCCTGCTCCGAGTTGTCTGTGCCAGATCTTGGTTCCAATCACGTCATCCAACTGGTCGTGGCCTTGGACCAATCAAGCTCATCTTCCCTCTTCCAAACTAGACCTCTGGGCAACTAGAAGCTGTGTCCAATTCTATATCCCAATTAAAGTAAATGGTTGATATAGGGAATCAGTCTCTAGCGTGTGCAGGTCATCTCGACCTAACCTTAGCTCTTCCCGCCCCCACCTATTGTATCGATAAGAATAGTCTATTAATGTTTATTTCTAGCAACTTTGGCTGACCTATCAGACCTATTAGCGAGCAACTTTGGCTGACCTATCAGACCTATTGGAGAGCAACTTTGGCTGACCTATCAGACCTATTAGCGATCAACTTTGGCTGACCCATCAGACCTATTTCTAGCAACTTTGGGTGATCTATCAGACCCATTTCTAACAACTTTGGCTGACCTATCAGACCTATTGGCGAGCAACTTTGGCTGACCTATTTCTAGCAACTTTGACTGGCCTATCAAACCTATTTCTAGCAACTTTGGCTGACCTATCAAACCTATTGGCGAGCAACTTTGGCTGACCTATTTCTAGCAACTTTGGGTGACCTATCAGACCCATTTCTAACAACTTTGGCTGGCCTATCAAACCTATTTCTAGCAACTTTGGCTGACCTATCAGACCTATTTCTAGCAACTTTTGCTGACATATTTCTAGCAACTTTGGCTGACCTATCAGACCTATTGGTGAGCAATGTTGGCTGACCTATCAGACCTATTGTATCAAGTCTTGTTGGGATGACCTTGTAAACTCTATTTAACCTTTCTGCTTGATTCTCGATAATGGCAAGTTAGTCAAGTGTTTTAGGGTTTCCTTTCTTCTGGCCCCTAGGAATCCATGACTTTGTAACATTTACCTGAGCCACCATCGGACCCTCTGTCACATGGGCTCCGTGGTGAGATATCAGGTTGGACGTCTCTGCTAGTATGATAGGTTAGATTGTTGCCGAGTGGGGCATACATGACAAGAAAAATGGAGATGGATTCTGTGACCTCAGCTCACAAGAAGAATGGAGATGGATTCAGTGACCTCAGCTCACAAGAAGAATGGAGATGGATTCAGTGACCTCAGCTCACAAGAAGAATGGAGATGGATTCAGTGACCTCAGCTCACAAGAAGAATGAAGATGGATTCAGTGACCTCAGCTCACAAGAAGAATGGAGATGGATTCAGTGACCTCAGCTCACAAGAAGAATGGAGATGGATTCAGTGACCTCAGCTCACAAGAAGAATGGAGATGGATTCAGTGACCTCAGCTCACAAGAAAAATGGAGATGGATTCAGTGACCTCAGCTCACAAGAAGAATGGAGATGGATTCAGTGACCTCAGCTCACAAGAAAAATGGAGATGGATTCAGTAACCTCAGCTCACAAGAAAAATGGAGATGGATTCAGTGACCTCAGCTCACAAGAAGAATGGAGATGGATTCAGTGACCTCAGCTCACAAGAAGAATGGAGATGGATTCAGTGACCTCAGCTCACAAGAAGAATGGAGATGGATTCAGTGACCTCAGCTCACAAGAAGAATGGAGATGGATTCAGTGACCTCAGCTCACAAGAAGAATGGAGATGGATTCAGTGACCTCAGCTCTGCGATTGCTATCTTTGACCTCTTTAACGAGGGCATTCCTTGCAGCAGACTCTCAAAAGCTGACTAGGACATGAGTGGAAAGGTGATCAGTAGGTGTGGATGAGTGGAAAGGTGATCAGTAGGTGTGGATGAGTGGAAAGGTGATCAGTAGGTGTGGATGAGTGGAAAGGTGATCAGTAGGTGTGGATGAGTGGAAAGGTGATCAGTAGGTGTGGATGAGTGGAAAGGTGATCAGTAGGTGTGGATGAGTGGAAAGGTGATCAGTAGGTGTGGATGTTCTGTGCTGGTCACCTTGAGGTTTTGGGGCAATAAAAGAGCTGATGGTTTCACTTATGGGCACACGTTGTTGTTGTTGTTGATGTTGTTGTTGTTGTTGTTGTTGTTGAATGCCCACAATGAGTGAGATTACTCTTTTGTGCGCCCTGAAGAGGACATTTAGTGGTGGATTCTTGTAGCTTTGCTCACATCTCGAGCGTGCCAATGAGGGCGGACTGGGTCCTCTAGGCCGTTGTTCTATGCTTGACCTCTTCTGCGTGCCGCTCACTACTACTGGGATTACGTCAATTTCTCACCTTGTTAGCCAGGCTGTCACGGAAACAGCCTGTTTCCAGGAAAGACGGGGTGAAGTTGACGTGAGGGTCCTGGCCAGTATGTGTTGCCTGACCTTGACTAACATGTCTGATCAGTATGTTTTGTCTGACCAGACGTTAGTCTTCATCCCCATGCCCACATATGACCAAAATCTCCCTCCCCATGCCAAATATAACCAAGATCTCCCTCCCCATTCCCAGATGTGACCAAAATCTCCCTCCCTATGGCCACATATGACCAAGATCTCCCTCCCCATGTCCACATATGACCAAGATCTCCCTCCCCATGCACACATATGACCAAGATCTCCCTCCCCATGCACACATGTGACCAAGATCTCCCTCCCCATGCACACATATGACCAAGATCTCCCTCCCCATGCACACATATGACCAAGATCTCCCTCCCCATGCACACATATGACCAAGATCTCCCTCCCCATGCACACATATGACCAAGATCTCCCTCCCCATGCACACATATGACCAAGATCTCCCTCCCCATGTCCACATATGACCAAGATCTCCCTCCCCATGCACACATATGACCAAGATCTCCCTCCCCATGCACACATATGACCAAGATCTCCCTCCCCATGCACACATGTGACCAAGATCTCCCTCCCCATGCACACATATGACCAAGATCTCCCTCCCCATGCACACATATGACCAAGATCTCCCTCCCCATGCACACATATGACCAAGATCTCCCTCCCCATGCACACATATGACCAAGATCTCCCTCCCCATGCACACATATGACCAAGATCTCCCTCCCCATGCACACATATGACAAAGATCTCCCTCCCCATGCACACATATGACCAAGATCTCCCTCCCCATGCACACATATGACAAAGATCTCCCTCCCCATGCACACATATGACCAAGATCTCCCTCCCCATGCACACATATGACCAAGATCTCCCTCCCCATGCACACATATGACCAAGATCTCCCTCCCCATGCACACATATGACCAAGATCTCCCTCCCCATGCACACATATGACCAAAATGTTAGCTGATGACACTGCAATAGATGAATCAGAAATTCACAGACCACAGAAATCAGATAAAGGTATAGCGGAGTGGTGAGCATGGGCGCCATCACTATCCACACCTTTGGCCATGTACTGATAATAAGCTGAGCAAATAAACTGTTAATGACAATCATTTGAATTATTCCAATGTTAATGAAAGTTTCATAGCTGTATTGTCCTCTTCTTTGATGCAAATACGGTCCTGATTTTGGCTGTGCTAGAAACGGGTGTTTGTTTTATTAACCGGATCTTTCACTGCCGACACGGTTTAATGAGACAGCTAGTGGTACTGACGGTGTAATGAGACAGCTAGTGGTACTCGCGGTGTAATGAGACAGCTAGTGGTACTGACGGTGTAATGAGACAGCTAGTGGTACTCGCGGTGTAATGAGACAGCTAGTGGTACTCACGGTGTAATGAGACAGCTAGTGGTACTCGCGGTGTAATGAGACAGCTAGTGGTACTGACGGTGTAATGAGACAGCTAGTGGTACTGACGGTGTAATGAGACAGCTAGTGGTACTCGCGGTGTAATGAGACAGCTAGTGGTACTCACGGTGTAATGAGACAGCTAGTGGTACTCGCGGTGTAATGAGACAGCTAGTGGTACTCACGGTGTAATGAGACAGCTAGTGGTACTCGCGGTGTAATGAGACAGCTAGTGGTACTCAAGCGGCCAGTGTTAACAATATCATCCAGACATACAACACATTAACCTTAAATGTCAGCTCCATTCAGCTGATGCCTGAACAAGTCCTTGTTTCAGGGTGTGGTCCTCTTCAGTATGTCAACATTCAAGCCAGTGAAATATGTGGGCTATGAGTTCCCATCGTGGGCCCACGCAATTGGCGGATTTGTGGCCATCAGTTCTGTCATCTGTATACCTGCATACATGATTTATAAATTCTTGGCTACAGCTGGCAGCTACAAACATGTAAGTTCAGTTCTCTGGCTACAGATCACAGCTACAAACATTTAAGTTCAGTTATCTGGCTACAGCTGGAAGCTACAAACATGTAAGTTCAGTTATCTGACTACAGATCGCAGCTACAAATATGTAAGTTCAGTTCTCTGGCTACAGATCGCAGCTACAAACATGTAAGTTCAGTTATCTGGCTACAGCTTGCAGCTACAAACATGTAAGTTCAGTTCTCTGGATCAAATTCTTTCTGACTTGATTAATTCTTTCACTTAATTCTCTAACTTACTTCTCTCATTTATTTCACTTGATTACTTTTCTCACTTACTTCTCTCATTTATTTCACTTGATTACTTCTCTCATTTCCTTCACTTGATTAATTCTTTCACTTACTTCTATCACTTACTTCTCTCACCTACTTCTCTCACCTACTTCTCTCACTTACTTCTCTTGATTACTTTTTTCACTTACTTCTCTTAATTAATTCTCTTACTTATTTCTCTCATTTACTTCACTTGATTACTTCTCCCACTTACTTCTCTAACTTACTTCACTTGATTACTTCACTTGATTACTTCTTTCACTTACTTCTCCCACTTACTTCACTTGATTACTTCTCCCACTTACTTCATTCGATTACTTCTCCCACTTACTTTTCTCACTTACTTCACTTGATTACTTCACTTAATTACTATTCCTGATGACTTCACTTGATTACTTCAATTGACTATTTCACTCATATACTCTACTTGATTACTCCCCTTGATTGCTTCATTTCTCTTTAACTCACTTCACCTTTCTTTAACTCTCTTTAGCTTTATTTAACTAACTTTAATTCTTTTTAACTCACTTTAGCTCTCTTTATCTTACTTCAGCTTTCTTTAACTCATTTCAGCTTTCCCAAAATTATTTCAACTCTTTAACTCACTTCAACTCTCTTCAGCACACTTCAGGCCTCTTTAACTCACTTCAACTCTCTTCAGCACACTTCAGGCCTCTTTAACTCACTTCAATTCTCTTTAAATTACTTTAGATCTCCTAAACTCAATTTAACTTTTCATATTTCTTTAAATCACGTCCACTTCAGCTCACAAAGTGAGTTAGAAAGTTAAAGTGAGTTAGAGAGTTAAAATGAGTAATAAAGATAGTTAAATTTAATTAAAACGAGTTGAAATGTTTTAAAGAGAGTTGAAGTGAGTTAAACAGAGTTGAAGTGAGTTATAGAAAGTTGAAGTGAGTTCAAGAGAGCTGAAGTGAGTTAGAGAGTTGAAGTGAGTTACAGAGAGCTGAAGAGAGTTAAAAAGATCTGAAGTGAGTTGAAGAGAGTTGAGGTCAGTTAAAGAGAGTTGACCGATTAAAAGTGAAATAAAGAGAGTTAAGGACAACTGAACTAATTCAAAGAGAGGTGAAGAGAGTTACAGAGAATTGAAGCGAGTTAGAGATAGTTGATGTGAGTTAAAGAAAGCTGAAGTGAGTTATAGAGTTAAAGTGAGTTTTTTAAAACAGTTGAAGTGAGTTCAAGAGAGTTGAATTGAGTTAGAAAAGGGCTAAAGTGAGTTGAAGAGAGTTGAAGTGAGGTAAAGATAGTTAAAGTTATTTTATGAGAGCTTAACTGAGTTAAAGAGAGTTGAACAGTCATAGAGAGTTAAAGTGTGTTAAAGAGAGCTGAAGTGAGCTAAATAAGATGCAGTGAGTTAAAGAAAGCTGAAATGAGTTAAAGAGAGCTGAAGAGATTTAAAGAAAGCTGAAGTGAGTTAAAGAGAATTAAAGTGAGTTGAAGAAAGTTGAAATTATCTGAAGGGAGTTGAAGAGAACTGAAGAGTTCTTGAGAGTTAAAGTTAGGTAAAAATAGCTGAAGTGAGTTAAAGAGAGTTGAAGTGAGTTAAAGAGTTGATATATTTTAGGAATGCTGAAGAGAGTTAAAGAAAGCGTAAGTGAGTTAAAGAGAGTTGAAGTGAGTTAAAGAGTTGATATATTTTTAGGAATGCTGAAGAGATTTAAAGAAAGCGTAAGTGAGTTAAAGAGAGTTGAAGTGAGTTAAAGAGAATTAAAGTTAGTTGAATAAAGCTGACGTGAGTTAAAGAGAGTTAAAGAGAATTGAGTGAAAGAACAGCTGAAGAGAGTTAAAGATATCTGAAGTGATTTAAAGAGAGCTGAAGTGAGTTAAATATAGAACAGATGGTTAGAGAGAATAGACCCATGAGTACAGACCCATGAGGACAGACCCATGAGGACAGACCCATAAGTACAGACCCATGAGTACAGACCCATTAGGAAAGACCCATGAGTACAGAAGTACAGACCCATGAGGACAGACCCATTAGGACAGACCCATGAGTACAGACCCATGAGTACAGACCCATGAGAACAGACCCATAAGGACAGACCCATGAGTACAGACCCATGAGTACAGACCCATGAGGACAGACCCATGAGGACAGACCCATGAGGACAGACCCATGAGTACAGACCCATGAGGACAGACCCATGAGAACAGGCCCATGAGGACAGACCCATGAGGACAGACCCATGAGTACAGACCCATGAGGACAGACTCATGAGTACAGACCCATGAGGACAGACCCATGAGAACAGGCCCATGAGGACAGACCCATGAGGACAGACCCATGAGGACAGACCCATGAGTACAGACCCATGAGGACAGACTCATGAGTACAGACCCATGAGGACAGACCCATGCAGACCCATGAGTACAGACCCATAAGGACAGACCTGTAAGAGATCTGGAACTACAACGCTATCTATTTAATAACATTCTGAAAGTGAGGTCAGATGTTGAGGTGGATGCCTCACTGGTGGATTCTGGTTTTAGATTTGATGCGACTGATAATTGTTTGTCTCGGCAGGTGACAGTTGCTTGTGTAAGTCGCAGACAATACATGTATATGTTTGAAAATATCCACAGAGACTGAAAGTCTTGTTCCGGCCTGACATGCCCAGTCACTGCCCTGAGGGAAGTCCTCCACATTATGCTCAACCCAACACAGAGCTCTGGCAAACCCCCCTGGCTGGGGTTGGCCTGCCTCAGACAGACAAGCTTAGTCCTAGTCTCACTGGTGATAATAATAGAGAATTTGTTTAAATAGGCAATGACATCTCTGATCAGATTGTTGATTGGAATCTATGATCTGTCTATCAGCAAATGTCATCTTTGATCAGATTGTTGATTGTGATCTATGATCTGTCTATCAGCAAATGTCATCTTTGATCAGATTGTTGATTGTGATCATTCATCTATTTAACTGTTAAAGGCCATAATTTTATAACTAGTTTTGCCAGAATTATTTTCTTCCATGTAAGCACTCTTCATAAAACTGGACTTTTCTTAATGACTTCACAAAGAAGACAAACATGTTATATATCAAATTAAAGGAAAATCAATATGCAGTAAGACCATGAAGGTCTTGTAGAATTTCATCAAATATTACAAGTAAATATTAATAATCATGTCATTGTTTTGTAATACAAACTATTATTTACACACAAAAATGTTACCAATTCATGAATAATAACTGAAACGTAATGCAGATTGGTCTAGTGTACTTCAGAATTACAGTAATCCACATATGAATAATATCTACCAGAAAATATTTTTCTGTAGCAGTCAAATGGAGTTGATGTGTCAGTGAGTTGCAGGTCTCTATTCTCTCCATATGGTCGACCAGAATTTGGCAGCAATCTGAATGAGTTCTGGGTCTCAGCGGTGATGGAATTTGGTACTGAAACACATTAGGTATCATTTTCTCTCAATGTAGAAATATTGCGTCTTAGTTTTTCTGTTGATGTCAAACTTTTTTGCCTTTTAGCAGCACTTCCCCATTGTCAGCATCAGATTCAGTAGGTTGAATAATATTATATTCTTTGTCCGATTCTACATCAGAAAAATGTGAATCCTCTTCATTAAATTCATCTAGCGTACACAACTCCCTAACCTTTTCTACAGAAAAAAACATCCTACTTTTAGACAATCTTGAAGTGCTATGCTCGCTACACATTTATGTTATAAACAACAAAAATTTGGCTGACTTGAAAGATGACTAATGTTTTATAACTTTGAATTTCCACACAAAAGCACTTTTTACAAAATGGAACGTAAATATAAGAGTCACTTCCCTCACCATGTAATGTCAATTAAAATCTTAGAAACACTAAAAAAAACGAAACAGATTTCATTCAATGTGCTGTTAACGATTATGAGCTTTTTCTGGCATCAAGCCAACGCCAGGAAATGCGAATGTCATTTCTGAATAATGAGTCTATGATCTTTGATCTGTCTACCTGTTCTGTTCTGTCTTCTGTTCCTAAGACTCCCTGCTACCCAGAGCTGCTCAGACTGAGTAAATTGTGAAGGTTGGAGATACTGATGGTTCTTGCAGCTGGTTGTTTGTACACACTTCTGCTCCATCCTTTCTGATCTCCATCCTCTCTTCCTCTCCATCCTCTCTTGCTCTCCATCTTCTCCATCCTTTCCTTTCCATCCTCTCCCCCTCTCCATCCTCTCTTCCTCTATATCCTCTTTTGCACTCCATGCTCTTTTGCACTCCATCCTCTCTTTCTCTCCATCCTCTCTTACTCTCCAGTCCACTTGAACCTCGTTTAATATCAAAGATCTGAAGTCTGTGAATTGTTGATTCAACTATTGTAGGGACATCATCTTACAGGCGGTCATCAACAGACTTCCAAATGTTGCTCCCATCCATATCTAGTGTACTTGCAAATTGATGCCTTTCATACCAGGATGTGAGCCCTTTTGTTGCCCTCAACCCTACAATGACCAGGGCCGTAGACCCACACCAGCCCCTGCAGGTTTGATGCCTCTAAGGCTGCCGTTCACTCATGCCTTAACCAGCCCTTCTGTACCTTGCCCAAGTAAGGATTGTGAGTCTGCCACGAGGACTACCCCTGTTAAAGAGATCCCAGATCCCAGATAGCCATCTCATAGCTGCAGATATCGCTTCCATCTCTATTCTAGTACTGTTCTGTATGCCCGCCCTGTTCGACAAAATCGGCCTCTCACTCCAGCAGAGATGGGCCAACCCGACCTCTCGCTCCAGCAGAGATGGGCCAACCCGACCTCTCGCTCCAGCAGAGATGGACCAACCTGACCTCTCACTCCAGCAGAGATGGGCCAACCCGACCTCTCGCTCCAGCAGAGATGGACCAACCTGACCTCTCACTCCAGCAGAGATGGGCCAACCCGACCTCTCGCTCCAGCAGAGATGGACCAACCTGACCTCTCACTCCAGCAGAGATGTGCCAACCAGACCTCTCACTCCAGCAGAGATGTGCCAACCAGATATCTCACTGCATGGCACCGTTCCATCCGTATATATGATGGCATCACTCCAAAAAAAAAAGGCAAAGGCCGCAGTCCATCGTAGACGATGATGGCATAATTAATTTTTCATCACTATACTGCACACTATCAGCTGGTTAACCTCGGGCTCTCCTGTTGCACCATTTTTTTGCATTCCCTGTCTAGGGTTGTTGACTCTGTGCTAGGTTTATGTTGACTGTGCTAGGTTTATGTTGACTGTGCTAGGTTTATGTTGACTGTGCTAGGTTTATGTTGACTGTGCTAGGTTTATGTTGACTATGCTAGGTTTATGTTGACTGTGCTAGGTTTATGTTGACTGTGCTAGGTTTATGTTGACTGTGCTAGGTTTATGTTGACTGTGCTAGGTTTATGTTGACTGTGCTAGGTTTATGTTGACTGTGCTAGGTTTATGTTGACTCTGTGCTAGGTTTATGTTGACTCTGTGCTAGGTTTATGTTGACTGTGCTAGGTATATGTTGACTGTGCTAGGTTTATGTTGACTGTGCTAGGTTTATGTTGACTGTGCTAGGTTTATGTTGACTGTGCTAGGTTTATGTTGACTGTGCTAGGTTTATGTTGACTGTGCTAGGTTTATGTTGACTGTGCTAGGTTTATGTTGACTGTGCTAGGTTTATGTTGACTGTGCTAGGTTTATGTTGACTCTGTGCTAGGTTTATGTTGACTGTGCTAGGTTTATGTTGACTGTGCTAGGTTTATGTTGACTGTGCTAGGTTTATGTTGACTCTGTGCTAGGTTTATGTTGACTCTGTGCTAATCATCATCACTCTATTGCCAGTGTGAACCCATTCTTCTCACTTGACTATCCTCTTGTTGTCACCTGTCAGTTTTTTCTCTCCCTGTGCCATCCATGCCTATCGTCTCTTGATCCCATGATGTCTGAGATGTTACTGGGCAGTGGGTTTTGCCAAGCTTTAGCCTGTGTCAATTTATGTCTGGATGTCACAGACAGAAGTCCCAGCATGTACCGCATCGTTAGAATCAGGACCAGTTGCATCCCTTCACTATGGAAACGTTCTAACCATTCACATCTTGTTAGTGTCAGGGTACTCAACAACTGATAACACTTATTGACTGTACCAACTGACAGTACCAGCTGACAGTACCAACTGACTATACCAATTGACAGTACCAACTGACAGTATCAACTGACAGTACCAATTGACAGTACCAATTGACAGTACCAATTGACAGTATCAACTAACAGTACCAATTGACAGTATCAACTGACAGTACCAATTGACAGTACCAATTGACAGTATCAACTGACAGTACCAATTGACGGTACCAATTGACAGTATCAACTAACAGTACCAATTGACGGTACCAATTGACAGTACCAACTGACAGTACCAATTGACAGTATAAACTGACAGTACCAATTGACAGTACCAACTGATAGTACCAACTGACAGTACCAATTGACAGTACCAACTGACTACCAATTGACACTATCAACTGACAGTACCAACTGCCAGTAACGATTGACAGTACTAATTGACAGTACCAATTGACAGTACCAATTGACAGTACCAATTGACAGTACTAACTGACAGTACCAACTGACATTACCAACTGACAGTACCAACTAACAGTACCAGCTGACAGTATCAATTCACAGTACCAACTGACAGTATCAACTGATAGTACCAGCTGACAGTACCAGCTGACAGTACCAAATGACAGTACCAACTGACAGTACCAGCTGACAGTACCAATTCACAGTACCAACTGACAGTACCAGCTGATAGTACCAGCTGACAGTACCAATTCACAGTATCAACTGATAGTACCAGCTGACAGTACCAACTGACAGTACCAGCTGACAGTACCAATTGACAGTACCAACTAACAGTATCAACTGACAGTACCGTTGTACGAAAGCTCGCAGGAGAAGCTCACCAGGGGACATTCTCGTGAGATAACTGAACCATCGCACCTTCTGTCTAGGCATGTATTTGGCACATGAGATAACAACCAGTGCACCTTCTGTCTAGGGATGTATTTGGCACATGAGATAACTGAACCATCGTATCTTCTGTCTAATCATGTATTTGGCACATGAGATAACTAAACCAGCGCACCTTCTGTCTGAGCGTGTATTTGGCACATGAGATGACACCAAGCCTTTTGGGATTATGGTCATCCCTCAATCAGTTTCTCCTGGATATATCGGCGGTCATTCGCAGACAGCTCATCTCGCAGGTATATATTTTACTTTCTCGTGCCTTGGACAGGGCCCAGGTTTGAGTCTGGTACCAGAGGATTGTTAGGAAGACATTGTGGATTAATGTGTGCTTCATTGCCAGACAAATGTCGGGATGTTTGATCAGTACCGCCAACTTGAATGTCATTCCCGCTGGCATCTGGTCTCAATCTCTCTATCCCAACTGCCATCTTCTCAAAAAAGGCAGCACAAAGTGCCTTGCCTCCTGAGCCTGCTAAAGAGCCACGTTCGGAGTGCTTAAGTTAAGCAGCTCTTGGGATCGGTCCATCCTCACAATTGTCATCTTAGCGGTGGTGATACGCACACTGTACTTATCGCAGACTGAATCCAACCGGGTCAAGTGATTTTGTAGTTTCTGTTCGTCTGTTCTTGTGAGGCACTGGTCATCTATGAATAAAAGTTCAAATACGGAATTATAATCTGGATCGTGTGTCGCAGCCAGATAGGTCTATGTCACAATTTTGTCCATACAAATGTTAAAAGGCAGAGAGGACAGCACATGTCCCTGGCATACATCCTTGGTGATTGGAAATGCCTTTGTGGCACCATCTTCTATTCTTTTGGTACAGAACCCTCACAAGTTACTGATCTCGTATCATCCATCACCGTCCAGTAAGTCTAATTCTGTTAGCCCTGTCGAAAATTTATATTGGTCTATGAATGCTAAATTGGGATGTTTTCCTCGCCGTATTCAATCGTTTTCTCGCACAAGTGCCTGCAATAGATGAACCCCATTTGCTTGTGGAAACCAAACTGGACGTTGTTATCATGTGGTTCAGCAATCGGTGGCACTCGATGTTCTAGAATATTTTCATAGATCGTCCCTATATGACGTAACAGTAAAATATCCTTAGAGCTGTCCCAGTTTCGCTTCCAGCTCTTTGTGAGTATTATTTTTAGCCTGTCAGCAAGATCGCCTGGTAAGCTTCGGAAGTGATGTCGCCTTCACTAAAGACTTGTTGAAGAAGTCAGCCTTCACTTTAGACTTGTTGAAGAATTCAGCCTTCACTAGACTTGTTGAAGAAGTCAGCCTTCACTGTAGACTTGTTGAGGAAGTCAGCCTTCACTATAGACTTGTTGAGGAAGTCAGTCTTCACTGTAGACGTGTTGAGGAAGTCAGCCTTCACTGTAGACGTGTTGAAGAAGTCAGCCTTCACTAGACTTGCTGAGGAAGTCAGTCTTCACTGTAGACGTGTTGAGGAAGTCAGCCTTCACTGTAGACTTGTTGAGGAAGTCAGCCTTCACTGTAGACGTGTTGAGGAAGTCAGCCTTCATTGTAGACTTGTTGAGGAAGTCAGCCTTCACTAGACTTGTTGAGGAAGTCTGCCTTCACTGTAGACTTGTTGAGGAAGTCAGCCTTCGCTGTAGACTTGTTGAAGAAGTCAGTCTTCGCTAGACTTGTTGAGGAAGTCAGCCTTCACTGTAGACTTGTTGAGGAAGTCAGTCTTCACTAGACTTGTTGAGGAAGTCAGCCTTCACTAGACTTGTTGAGGAAGTCAGCCTTCACTGTAGACTTGTTGAGGAAGTCAGCCTTCACTAGACTTGGCTAAGATTGGTCTGGAAACTTGTCCCACCACAATGGGCTTGTCTATAAGGTCTCCCTATATCTCTGACCATCTCATGAGTATCTGAGCCAGTTCTAAATGTCAGGAACCTAGTAGTTATAATAGATCATACAAGTAAGGTGAGTGAACAAGCCCAGGTAGCAGTGAAAAAGGCAAATGCAATGTTAGGTATGATAAAAAGAAATATTTAACATAGGAGCAAGGAAGTGATAGTCAAACTGTATAAAGCATTAGTTAGACCTAGATTGGAGTACTGTGTACAGGTGTGGAGTCCTTATCATAGAGGGGATATAAACATGCTGGAAAGTATACAAAGAAGAGCGACGAAGCTGATAGTGAGATTCCAGAGTTACAGTTATGAGGAAAGACTAATAATAACCGGCCTACAGTGTCTAGAAGAGAGAAGAATTCGTGGTGACCTAATACAGGTTTATAAGATGATGATTGTGGAGCCGCGTAGCGCAGTGGTTAGCTGCCTTCGCATCTGAGTGGTCCTGGGTTCATTCCCCAGCTGAGGCGGAAATGTTTTTTAAGACCGCAACGGCGCCCGGGTCGACCCAGCCTTAAATGGGTACCGGTTCAGTCCGGGAAGTAAAAGCGGCGAGGGAGAGGAGATGGCTACCGCCCTCATATAGCCGAGCCTTTGAAATGTGAGATCGCTAACACCTCCCTCCCCTACAGCAGTAATGCTATGGGTTACTATACTTTACTTTACTATAAGATGATCAGAGGAACAAGAGGGCTTAGCTACAAGTTAACGAAAGAGAGGTCCAGATTAGATATTAGGAAATATTTTGTTAGTCAGAGAGTGGTGAATGCATTGCCACAGGAAGTAGTGGATACAGAGACTATTAATGCATTTAAGAATAGATTGGATGCGCATAGCTTTTAGAGCAAGGTAATGTAAATGAAACTGGTTGTATACAGACACTGCAGAGTCTTCTAAACCAGTATTGAGACATTGTGTTAAGTCAAGTTATGACCAGACAAATAAACATTCATACACGACCAGGCAAATAAACATTCACACACGATTAGGCAAATAAACATTTACACACGACCAGACAAATAAACATGTACACACGACCACACAAATAAACATTTACACACGACCAGACAAATAAACATTTACACACGACCAGACAAATAAACATTTACACACGACCAGGAAAATAAACATTTACACACGACCAGGCAAATAAACATTCACACACGACCAGACAAATAAACATTCACACACGACCAGGCAAATAAACATTCACACACGACCAGGCAAATAAACATTTATATATGCTTTATAGACTAGACAAATAAATTTGACAGAGAGTTCAACATGAGAAACGCATGTCTGGACAATACACATATACTCGACCTAAAATGGACAAAATCTGTCACAGCAAGATCTGGCAGGCATCACTGGTCATGTATGGGGTCAAAGGGTCCTTCTAGCTGAGTCAGGGGGTCCCTCTAGCTGAGTCAGGGGGTTCCTTTAGCTGAGTCAGGGGGTCCCTCTAGCTGAGTCAGGGGGTCCCTCTAGCTGACTCAGTGGGTCTCTCTAGCTGATTCAAGGGGTCTCTCTAGTTCTCTATGTCAAAGTGTCTCTAGTTGAGTCTATGTCAAGGGGTCTCTCTAGCTGAGTCAAGGGGTCTTTCTAGCTGAGTCTATGTCAATGGGTCTTTCTAGCTGAGTCTATGTCAAGGAGTCACTCCAGCTGAGTATGGTAAAGGGTCCCTCTAGCTGAGTGGTAATACTATCAAGGGGTTCCTCTAGCTGAGTGGTAATACTATCGAGGGGTCTCTCTAGCTGAGTGGTAATACTATCAAGGGGTTCCTCTAGCTGAGTGGTAATACTATCAAGGGGTCCCTCTAGCTGAGTGGTAATACTATCAATGGGTCTCTCTAGCTGAGTGGTAAGACTGTCAAGGGGTCCCTCTAGCTGAGTATGGCAAGGGGTCCCTCTAGCTGAGTAGTAATACTATCAAGAGGTCTCTCTAGCTGAGTGGTAAGACTGTCAAGGGGTCCCTCTAGCTGAGTGGTAAGACTATCAAGGGGTCTCTCTAGCTGAGTGGTAAGACTGGCAAGGGGTCCCTCTAGCTGAGTGGTAAGACTGTCAAGGGGTCCCTTTAGCTTAGTGGTAAGACTGTCAAGGGGTCCCTCTAGCTGAGTCGTAAGACTGTCAAGGGGTCCCTCTAGCTGAGTGGTAAGACTGTTGTGGTAGCGTAAGGCGTTTCCGCAGTGTAGATAGCTTAGCCTATCAAAGATATCTTGGTCACTAGGAACAAATTGAGAGGGTAGGTTTCGCTGATTAGTTACTTCTCTAGGGTGTTACACCAATGATGAACACCACGACACAACTACACACAGGAAAATTCAGTAAGCACTCTCTTGTCACACATAACATATTTAATAACATCACCTTCAATCAAACACAATATTAGCAAATAGAACAAAAATGCATCTAACCTAAATAATCATAATGTTTAAACGTGTACTACAACGGAGGTTTCAAGCACTAGCTTTTGTTAACTCCTCCAAATTTCCTAACTCAAGATTCTCGCCGCTGCCCTCTCATTATTTGCACACTCAACACACTCTCAATAAACTGTCGTACTCTGTCGTTCTGTGAATTCACACACATGTGGATCCCTTCGAGCAGGTCATATGTACATCCACATACAATCGGTTCACGCACTCAGTCGATCTGTGCAGACACATCCCTAAAACGCACATCGTTCCCATAGTACTCTGCCCAATGCTACATACATTCAGACCTCTTACTTAATCTCTTCACGTATTCTTGCGTTTAAATGTAACTAGATCACGCATCATTCCCTCGGTGTCCTGCACGTACGACACATATTCAGATCTCTTACTGTTCACATGGTGTCCAACACACACACATAGACCAACTGGCCAAAAGTCGAAGGTGTATGCTGGTTCAGTCACCCTGCAAACTCATTTCCAACTCTCACTGTCCTAGTGAGCCTGCTAGCTACTATCAGCCTATCAATCACTCTCCTTGTCAGCCTCTCTCTTCAGGCCAGTCTGCTGAGTTCATCTTTGCCGAGTATTTTATAGTTTTAAGCAACATCATAGCTTTCCAGTGGTCTCCTGTTGGTTGTCTGACTTAGCCATCACTCTAATTTGGATCTAACTCCAACTAGTTGTTATTGGCTGGTTAACCCAGAATTTTTGTCACTCTAAATTTTGTAGCCGGTCGTGGCAGCCTCTGACTGTCATCAACTTCCAACTGCGCTAAAACGGAACGCCAGAGTGGTCAGCTTCGAACTTCCACCTGTACTAGACACATTCTTCCCACTAACCCTTCGTTTCCTTTGTCGATTTAGTGACCTTGGCACATATTCAGGTAACCTTTGTTCCCAGAGTTGCCAGCCCCATCTCCCCTGCCCTAAACGCTCATGCTCCAGCTGGAACTATTACACTGTAAAGGGTTCCATCTAGCTGAGTGGTCATACTTTCAAGAATTGGCAGCGCGATATGATGGGTGTTTGAAATTTCTCCCGGTCTCAAATGATGTCAGCTGAGTGTCTAGTCCACTCAGAGATGGACAATGAACTCAGAGGTCCCACGTACATGCTCTGCAAGTATAGAAACCATTTGCAATCGAAGAGCAAATAGAGCAGGCTGTCAATGCACACATTTTATAGGTAACGGAGCACCTTCCCAAAAGGGGCCAATAAAGTCAGAGTCAGACAGTTGACATACATAGATAAAGTTGAAGGGACGGATAGATAAAAGTGGAGGAACAGATAAATAAAAGTGGAGGGACAGATAGATAAAAGTGGAGGAACAGATAGATAAAAGTGGAGGGACAGATAGATAAAAGTGGAGGGACAGATAGATAAAAGTGGAGGGACAGATAGATAAAAGTGGAGGGACATATAGATGGAGGTGGAGGGACAGATAGATAAAAGTGGAGGAACAGATAGATAAAAGTGGAGGGACATATAGATAAAAGTGGAGGGACAGATAGATAAAGGTGGAGGGACAGATAGATAAAAGTGGAGGGACAGACAGATAGAGGTGGAGGGACAGATAGATAAAAGTGGAGGAACAGATAGATAAACGTGGAGGGACAGATAGATGGAGGTGGAGGGACAGATAGATAAAGTGGAGGGACAGATAGATAAAAGTGGAGGGACAGATAGATGGAGGTGGAGGAACAAATAGACAAAAGTGGAGGGACAGATAGATAAAAGTGGAGGGACAGATAGATAAAAGTAGAGGGACAGATAGATAAAAGTGGAGGGACAGATTTATAAAAGTGGAGGGACAGATAGATGGAGGTGGAGGGACAGATAGATGGAGATGGAGGGACAGATAGAAGGAGGTGGAGGGACAGATAGATAAAAGTGGAGGAACAGATAGATGGAGGTGGAGGGACAGATAGATGGAGGTGGAGGGACAGATAGATGGAGGTGGAGGGACAGATGGATAAAAGTGGAGGAACAGATAAATAAAAGTGGAGGGACAGATAGATGGAGGTGGAGGGACAGATAGATGGAGGTGGAGGGACAGATACATGGAGGTGGAGAGACAGATAGATAAAAGTGGAGGGACAGATAGATGGAGGTGGAGGGACAGATAGATGGAGGTGGAGGGACAGATAGATGGAGGTGGAGGGACAGATAGATGAAAGTGGAGGGACAGATAGATAAAGGTGGAGGGACAGATAGATGGAGGTGGAGGGACTGATAGATGGAGGTGGAGGGACAGATAGATAAAAGTGGAGGGACAGATAGATGGAGGTGGAGGAACAGATAGATGGAGGTGGAGGGACAGATAGTGGAGGTGGAGGGACAGATAGATAAAAGTAGAGGGACAGATAGATAAAGGTGGAGGGACAGAAAGATGGAGGTGGAGGGACAGATAGATGGAGGTGGAGGGACAGATAGATGGAGGTGGAGGGACAGATAGATGGAGGTGGAGGAACAGATAGATGGAGGTGGAGGGACAGATAGATGGAGGTAGAGGGACAGATAGAAGGAGGTGGAGGGACAGATAGATAAAAGTGGAGGGACAGATAGATGGAGGTGGAGGGACAGATATATGGAGGTGGAGGGACAGATAGATAAAAGTGGAGGGACAGATAGATGGAGGTGGAGGGACAGATAGATAAAAGTGGAGAAACAGATAGATAAAAGTGGATGGAAAGATAGATAAAAGTGGAGGGACAGATAGATAAAAGTGGAGGGACAGATATATGGAGGTGGAGGGACAGATAGATAAAAGTGGAGGGACAGATAGATGGAGGTGGAAGGACAGATAGATGGAGGTGGAGGGACAGATAGATGGAGGTGGAGGGACAGATAGATAAAAGTGGAGGGACAGATAGATGGAGGTGGAGGGACAGATAGATAAAAGTGGAGGAACAGATAGATAAAAGTGGAGGGACAGATAGATAAAAGTGGAGGCACAGATAGATAAAAGTGGAGGGACAGATAGATGGAGGTGGAGGGACAGATAGATGGAGGTGGAGGGACAGATAGATAAAAGCGGAGGAACAGATAGATAAAAGTGGAGGGACAGATAGATGGAGGTGGAGGGACAGATAGATAAAAGTGGAGGGACATATAGATAAAAGTGGAGGGACAGATAGATGGAGGTGCAGGGACAGATAGATGGAGTTGGAGGGACAGATAGATAAAAGTGGAGGGACAGATAGATAAAAGTGGTGGGACAGATAGATGGAGGTGGAGGGACAGATAGATGGAGGTGGAGGGACAGATAAATGGAGGTGGAGGGACAGATAGATAAAAGTGGAGGGACAGATAGATAAAGGTCGAGGGACAGATAGATGGGGGTGGAGGGACAGATAGATGGAGGTGGAGGGACAGATAGATGGGGGTGGAGGGACAGATAGATGGAGGTGGAGGGACAGATAGATAAAAGTGGAGGGACAGATAGATAAAAGTGGAGGGACAGATAGATGGAGGTGGAGGGACAGATAGATGGAGGTGGAGGGACAGATAGATGGAGGTGGAGGGACAGATAGATGGAGGTGGAGGGACAGATAGATAAAAGTGGAGGGACAGATAGATAAAAGTGGAGGAACAGATAGATAAAAGTGGATGGACAGATAGTTAAAAGTGGAGGGACAGATAGATAAAAGTGGAGGGACAGATAGATGGAGGTGGAGGGACAGATAGATGGAGGTGGAGGGACAGATAGATAAAAGTGGAGGAACAGATAGATAAAAGTGGATGGAAAGATAGATAAAAGTGGAGGGACAGATAGATAGAAGTGGAGGGACAGATAGATAAAAGTGGAGGGACAGATAAATAAATGTGGAGGGACAGATAGATGGAAGTGGAGGGACAGATAGATGGAGGTGGAGGGACAGATAGATAAAAGTGGAGGAACAGATAGATAAAAGTGGAGGGACAGATAGATGGAGGTGGAGGGACAGATAGATAAAAGTGGAGGGACATATAGATAAAAGTGGAGGGACAGATAGATGGAGGTGGAGGGACAGATAGATGGAGGTTGAGGGATAGATAGATGGAGGTGGAGGGATAGATAGATAAAAGTGGAGGGACAGATAGATGGAGGTGGAGGGACAGATAGATAAAAGTGGAGGAACAGATAGATAAAAGTGGAGGGACAGATAGATAAATGTGGAGGGACAGATAGATAAAAGTGGAGGGACAGATAGATAAAAGTGGAGGAACAGATAGATGGAGGTGGAGGGACAGATAGATGGAGGTAGAAGGACAGATAGAAGGAGGTGGAGGGACAGATAGATAAAAGTGGAGGGACAGATAGATGGAGGTGGAGGGACAGATATATGGAGGTGGAGGGACAGATAGATAAAAGTGGAGAGACAGATAGATGGAGGTGGAGGGACAGATAGATAAAAGTGGAGAAACAGATAGATAAAAGTGGATGGAAAGATAGATAAAAGTGGAGGGACAGATAGATAAAAGTGGAGGGACAGATAGATGGAGGTGGAGGGACAGATAGATAAAAGTGGAGGGACAGATAGATGGAGGTGGAAGGACAGATAGATGGAGGTGGAGGGACAGATAGATGGAGGTGGAGGGACAGATAGATAAAAGTGGAGGGACAGATAGATGGAGGTGGAGGGACAGATAGATAAAAGTGGAGGAACAGATAGATAAAAGTGGAGGGACAGATAGATAAAAGTGGAGGCACAGATAGATAAAAGTGGAGGGACAGATAGATAAAAGTGGAGGAACAGATAGAGGGAGGTGGAGGGACAGATAGATGGAGGTGGATGGACAGATAGATGGAGGTGGAGGAACAGATAGATAAAAGTGGAGGAACAGATAGATAAAAGTGGAGGGACAGATAGATGGAGTTGGAGGGACAGATAGATAAAAGTGGAGGGACATATAGATAAAAGTGAAGGGACAGATAGATGGAGGTTCAGGGACAGATAGATGGAGTTGGAGGGACAGATAGATAAAAGTGGAGGGACAGATAGATAAAAGTGGTGGGACAGATAGATGGAGGTGGAGGGACAGATAGATGGAGGTGGAGGGACAGATAGATGGAGGTGGAGGGACAGATAGATAAAAGTGGAGGGACAGATAGATAAAGGTCGAGGGACAGATAGATGGGGGTGGAGGGACAGATAGATGGAGGTGGAGGGACAGATAGATAAAAGTGGAGGGACAGATAGATAAAAGTGGAGGGACAGATAGATAAAAGTGGAGGGACAGATAGATGGAGGTGGAGGGACAGATAGATGGGGGTGGAGGGACAGACAGATGGAGGTGGAGGGACAGATAGATAAAAGTGGAGGGACAGATAGATGGAGGTGGAGGGACAGATAGATGGAGGTGGAGGGACAGATAGATAAAAGTGGAGGAACAGATAGATAAAAGTGGAGGGACAGATAGATAAAAGTGGAGGGACAGATAGATAAAAGTGGAGGGACAGATAGATGGAGGTGGAGGGACAGATAGATGGAGGTGGAGGGACAGATAGATGGAGGGGGAGGGACAGATAGATGGAGTTGGAGGGACAGATAGATAAAAGTGGAGGGACAGATAGATAAAAGTGGAGGGACAGATAGATGGGGGTGGAGGGACAGATAGATGGAGGTGGAGGGACAGATAGATGGAGTTGGAGGGACAGATAGATAAAAGTGGAGGGACAGATAGATAAAAGTGGTGCGACAGATAGATGGAGGTGGAGAGACAGATAGATGGGGGTGGAGGGACAGACAGATGGAGGTGGAGGGACAGATAGATAAAAGTGGAGGGACAGATAGATAAATGTGGAGGGACAGATAGATGGAGGTGGAGGGACAGATAGATAAAAGTGGAGGGACAGATAGATGGAGGTGGAGGGACAGATAGATAAAAGTGGAGGAACAGATAGATAAAAGTGGAGGGACAGATAGATAAAAGTGGAGGGACAGATAGATAAAAGTGGAGGGACAGATAGATGGAGGTGGAGGGACAGATAGATGGAGGTGGAGGGACAGATAGATGGAGGTGGAGGGACAGATAGATAAAAGTGGAGGAACAGATAGATAAAAGTGGAGGGACATATAGATGGAGGTGGAGGGACAGATAGATAAAAGTGGAGGGACAGATAGATGGAGGTGCAGGGACAGATAGATGGAGTTGGAGGGACAGATAGATAAAAGTGGAGGGACAGATAGATAAAAGTGGTGGGACAGATAGATGGAGGTGGAGGGACAGATAGATGGAGGTGGAGGGACAGATAGATGGAGGTGGAGGGACAGATAGATAAAAATGGAGGGACAGATAGATGGAGGTGGAGGGACAGATATATAAAAGTGGATGGACAGATAGATAAAAGTGGAGGGACAGATAGATGGAGGTGGAGGGACAGATAGATGGAGGTGGAGGGACAGAAAGATGGAGGTGGAGGGACAGATAGATAAAAGTGGAGGGACAGATAGATGGAGGTGGAGGGACAGATAGATAAAGGTGGAGTGACAGATAGAGGGAGGTGGAGGGACAGATAGATAAAGGGGGAGGGACAGATAGAGAGAGGTGGAGGGACAGATAGATGGAGGTGGAGGGACAGATAGAGGGAGGTGGAGGGACAGATAGATGGAGGTGGAGGGACAGATAGAGGGAGGTGGAGGGACAGATAGAGGGAGGTGGAGGGACAGATAGATGGAGGTGGAGGGACAGATAGAGGGCGGTGGAGGGACAGATAGATGGAGGTGGAGGGACAGATAGATAAAGGTGGAGGGACAGATAGAGGGAGGTTGAGGGACAGATAGAGGGAGGTGGAGGGACAGATAGATGGAGGTGGAGGGACAGATAGATAAAGGTGGAGGGACAGATAGAGGGAGGTGGAGGGACAGATAGAGATAGGTGGAGGGACAGATAGAGGGAGGTGGAGGGACAGATAGATAAAAGTGGAGGGACAGATAGAGGGAGGTGGAGGGACAGATAGAGGGAGGTGGAGGGACAGATATGTCGTCAGAGATAAATGACGCTAAAAGTGGGAGGACAACATGAAAACATGGATTGGAAAAGATCTGGCTCCATCAGGGAAACAGACAGAGGATGTTGGAGATCAGTTGCATGAGACTTTGATATGGAGGTGCCACTTGAACAAAATCAGCTGATCAAAATCAGAACTGATCAATAAATGTGTAGTCTATGCCAGGAAGACTGGACACAGCTTGTGATGCATGTCAATCTCAATCTCTGGATAGAAGATAGGTGGTCCCTGTCCTAGCTATCGGTACTAACTCGTCTGCTAGTCAATATATGAGAATTGATTGGCCTGTTATTGGTTTGAGGCTTTTGTTTATTGTAACAGAGGACGTAAGAGCAACATTGATGAATCTGTAGAGCTAATATCACGGCTCAGATGGTCTCATGTTATGAACACATATTCTATGTTATCTATATCAATTATACAGACAATTTGTTTACTATTTGTGTATGCTAGCTGCATGATCCATCACACCATGTAACCATATGTTATATATTGTCTATATTAATAACGGAGTAACAAATTGTAACACTTTTATAGACTTTGTTCTTGAGTGATATTTAGTTGTTGAATGTGAATGCTTAACAAGTCCAGAGATTTGAACAGAAAGTGTATTTGCGTCTAGATTATTTATCTTACAAACAGATCTTAGATTGTTGTGCTTGGTGGCTGGCCTGTCATGTAGTGGAGTGTCTTCTGTCTTCATTTATGGCCAGTTGACAAAGTTGTCATATTGTTCGATATTTCTCATCAGGCAACGCTGTTGTACGAGAGTTACCCAAAATAAAGATAGAAAATGGACAGGTTCAGGTTGGCACACTATTTTCAGTTTGGAACACTATTTTCAGGTTGGAACGCTACTGCTTTTCTTGTATTTGTGTGCAACTGCACACTCTTTGGACATATAGCGCTGCTGCGGCAGTCAGTTAAAGTGACATCTGTACAGGACACATGTTACAAACACCAAATGTTATTAAATTCTTGGTGGTAGAGATAGAAAGTTTGGGAACATTCACAAAGTGCTGTTTATAGAAGTGGTGCAGTCGATAGAGGCACCGACAGATATGCTTAGTTCAGAAAGTGAAAGCTACCGGAAATGGAGAAATGGAGCTTCATGATTGGCTGCATTCTGAGGGTCCAGACATGTTGCAGCACACAAATACCATTATTTGTGACGTTCGTCACATTACAAGTCGACCATTGGTCGGCAATGGAAGTCTTTTGGCAATTTTGATAATTTGAAGATAAAGGCAAGATGGGTCCTTTTCAAAGATATGCACAAGATGGGTCATTTCAAAGATATGCACAAGATGGGTCATTTCAAAGGTATGCACAAGATGGGTCCTCAGTCTCACAATCTACTACAGACATTATAGGATCATGACTTATCATCATCAGGTGTGCTACCGGTTGGCGTTGACAACTGTGGACCTCCATTTTGTGTTTCTGCCTCCTCGATTATTGTATCCTTAGACTTCCTCGCAGTCCATTGGATCCGCATCATTATTCTGTAAAACCACATCTCCGTTGCTTCCAAAGATGTATGCGCTTCCTTGATGATTGTTCATGATTCACTGCAATATGTTAGTACTGGTCCACGTAGCATCCAAAGACTCTCTTTCTCAGTTCCAACGACAAGGTTCTGTTTGTTGCACAATATTCCCAAAATGGTCCGAAAGACCGAAGAGTTATTCTGCATTTTATTTCGTAATTACATCGTTCTTCTGATTTTTTGTATGTGCCCATGTATTTAAATGTGTTCAGGTCAGGTCATCCCGTAACCGGTGAGGTCGTTGGGGCACACGTGAATACATCCTCACAACCCCATGCCACCCTTCTCTGTCAGCGGCCGCTGCCTGGTCCTCTTCTGGTCTTTCTTCTTCGTTCGCAGTCAGACAGTAACCATTATTTTTTCGAAAAAAGCAGCGGTCATCCTGAGGCTGTCGACACTGCCATAGAGCTTGTCTAGTGTTGCGACTGGTGATGGTCACGTGTGCTTTCTCTGGTCCTCGTATGTCGGGCAATTTTGCAGCAGATGTTCAGCAGTCATTTTCCCTGTACCACAGGTGCATTCATCAGTGCCACCTATCTTCAGTTTATTGAATAGATGGTACCTCAGTCTGTTGTGGCCTGTGCGGAGTCTGAAGACCACGACCTGCTCTCTTCTGTTCAGCTGGTAGTAGGCATCATTTTTTGTGCAGTCAGTATGTTCTGTTTCCCATTTGCCCATGTATCTGGCCCTAATAAACCTTTTGGACCGTTCTTAGGTCAAACTAGGATCTGGTTAGTCTTGCACCTTCTTTTGCCAGTCTGTCTGCCTCCTCGTTGCCTTGGGTGTTACAGTGGAATGGAACCCACTGTACCACTACTCTTTTTGGTGTGGACTGCTGGCATAGTTGACAGAGTACTGCTCTTAAATCAATAAGTTCAGTATTTTTCTGGCTTTTTAGTGCTGTAACCACGACCAGGGCATCTGTAAACAGGACTATCTGGCTTTCATTGCTTTCGCCTGTCAGCATTGCTTCTACTGCAGCCATCAGTGCCTCTGCCTCCGCTCGGAAATTGCTTGAGAATTTTCCAGTTGCCATTGACAGTGTTATTTTTCTACCATTTGGTAGGCTCAGGAATACCCCTGCCCCTTCGTTCGGTGTTGCGTTTGTTACAGAACCGTCGGTGTATGCATGGGTCCAGTTCATACTTGGGTAGTTTTTCGTTATGTACCTCAGGGTTATGTCTCTTCTTTCTTGTTTCAGTCTGGCTGTTCTTGTTTCCAATAACTGGTATATTTTCTACCACCTCTGGAATGATATGCTGCTTCCAGGTAGGTTTGCGCACAGTAGGGATAGGCTTTGGTGTTTTTAATGCGTTCAAAGGGTCTTCGCTCATCTTTGCTTTTGCTATTTCTGTAAAGTTTCTCCGCTTTAGTTTCCCATTTCCAAATCTATTTAGTCTTTGATGCATTGGATGGTCTGTCAGTCTTCTGAGTTTCTCTGCTTGCTGTTGGGGTCTGCAGTCTCTTCTGTCGGTCATGGATTGCAGATTTGTAATCTTTTCAAGTTCTACAATGGGCGTTGACTTCATGCCTCCTGTTAAAACTCTCATGGCTTGGTTTTGAAGTTTGCTCATTTTATCAAACTTTGCTGCTGTTACCCATGCCGCAATGCCATACTCGAGAACTGGTCTCACTCTTCCAGTGTACAGTTTCTTCAGTATACTTTCGTCTGCTCCCCAGCTTGTGCCAGCATTCTTTGTCTGGCTCTCATTCGGTTTCTCTCGGTCTGACTTTTCTATGTCATGCGCCGATCAAATGTGACGCCCCAGTAGTTGCCCCAACAAATGAAAAGGGAGAAACAGTTAAAGAGGTTTTCTACATCAGATTACAGCAACTAGTGGAGGAGACAGGGAGAAGGGACATTACCATACTAATGGGAGACTTGAACTAGTGGAGGAGACAAGGAGAAGGGACATTACCATTCTAATGGGAGACTTGAACTAGTGGAGGATGACAAGGAGAAGGGACATTACCATACTAATGGGAGACTTGAACTAGTGGAGGAGACAAGGAGAAGGGACATTACCATTCTAATGGGAGACTTGAACTAGTGGAGGAGACAAGGAGAAGGGACATTACCATTCTAATGGGAGACTTGAACTAGTGGAGGAGACAAGGAGAAGGGACATTACCATTCTAATGGGAGACTTCAACTAGTGGAGGAGTGACATCACCATACTAATGGGAGACTTCAAAACAAAAATAGGACATGACAACGTGGGATATGAGGAGATCACGGGGAGGGAGGGACTAGGAGTCCTAAACAAAAACGGAGAGCAGTTTGCAGATTTTTCTGCAGGAAACAAATTGTTCATAGAAGGAAGAATGTTTTCACACAGAGCTATTCACAAGGCAACATGGCTATCCCCAGACCAGAAAACCAAGAACCAGATTGACCACATCTGGGCAAGCTCCACATTTAGACGATCATTATTAGATGTCAGGGTCTGGAGGGGGGTTGCGAGGGTACAGCTGAAGTTAAGAATAAACAGAACGATGCAAGTCAGCAGGCCACGGTACAGCAGACCACGGTACAGCAGGTCACGGTACATCAGGCCACGGTACAGCTGGCCACGGTACAGCCTACAATACCTGAAAGAAGATGATAAGAAAAACAAGTTCCGTATAACACTCAGGAATAAATATCAAGCCGTGGAGCAGCTAGATGAAGGAGCCAGCATTGAGGAGAAATGGGAACAAGTACAAAGTACATGGAGAACTGCATGCTAGGGAGTGCTAGGAAGGAAGAAACGGCAGCATAAAGAATGGATAACAGCTGAAACAATCACTAAGATTGAGAAGAGGTGAAATAAGAAAATGGCCTGACTAAATTGTAAAACAAGAAAATAAAATGAACAAAAATTGTAAAAGTTGATTAAAGTTGAGTTTAATCAAAAATGTTTAATAGCTATGGTCAGATACCGCATCGAGACGAGAACACAAACAAAACCTACGTTACGACCAATAGGCCTTCATCAGGGCCAACAATACTGAACTAACAAATCAACATAAAAGGAAAAAAAAGTCAACTTATCTGATAGTAGACCCAGTCTGTCTAAGCGACCGGTTGGGTCGGATGCTTGACTGAATATGAAGGGGAGCGGTCAAATAAGGTGGCCAGGAGAGCGTAAGAAGTGGTGGGGAAAGCGCCAGATTAGCCAATGGTGGTCAAACATGGAAAATGCCAAATTGTGATCCAGGTGGGAGAACAAAGAGAAGGTGATATAAGCCGGGAGGGCGTGAGATTAATATAGGAGAGGGGGCGGGGGGAGGGGGGGAGGGCAAAGTAAGACAAATAGATGGGGGCCAGTTTGAAGTTTTAGGAAAAGTTATGGAAGATATTAATGTCACGTGGTTGGAGGCAGCCCATACTGGAGATAAGTCTATTCTCAAGGGTGAATCGATGACGATCGTCAGAGAAGCAAGAAACTAGACCAGTGACACTAATGTCAGCCTTACCCCAGTGTCAGAGAAGCAAGACACTAGACCAGTGACACTAACGTCAGCCTTACCCCGGTGTCAGAGAAGCAAGAAACTAGACCAGTGACACTAACGTCAGCCTTACCCCGGTGTCAGAGAAGCAAGAAACTAGACCAGTGACACTAACGTCAGCCTTACCCCGGTGTCAGAGAAGCAAGAAACTAGACCAGTGACACTAACGTCAGCCTTACCCTGGTGTCAAAGAAGCAAGAAACTAGACCAGTGACACTAACGTCAGCCTTACCCCGGTGCTCGGGGCCATTGAAGTGGATGGCAATGGGGAACCAGTGCGGTTGCGGATATCATTGAGGTGTTGGTGAATGGAGAGAGATGGAGAAAATAGAGAAGATTGAGAGGGAAGTTGAGAATGGAGAGGATGGAGAGAGGGAAAAGAAGGAGAGATGGAGAAAGATGGAAGATGGAGAAGATGATGGGGAGATATGGAGAGAGACAGTGAAGGAGAAACATGAGAAGATGGAGAGAGGTGGAGAGGGAGATAATCGAAACAGAGATATATGCAGAGCGAGAGAGAGGGAGAGAATGAAGAAGGAGAGAATGGAGAGAAACAGAGAGATATGGAGAGAGATGGAAAGAAATGATTATAGATGGAGAGATGGGGAGGATGAAGAGAGAAGATGGAGAGATGTAGAGAGATGGACAGGCCGGAGAGAGATTGAGAGGGTGAAGAGAGATGAAGAGAGATGGAGAGAGATGGAGAGGAGGGAGAGGGTGGAGAGAGATGGGGAGAGAAGGAGAGAGATGGAGAGGGATGGAAGGGATGGAGAGGATGGAGAGAGATGGAGAGGATGGAGAGAGATGGAGAGGATTGAGAGAGATGGAAATGATAAAGAGAGATGGAAATGATAAAGAGAGATGGAGAGAGATGGAGAGGATGAAGAGAGATGGAGAGAGATTGAGAGAAACATAGAGGATGAAGATAGATGGAGAGAGAGGGTGTAGAGATGGAGAGAGATGGAGAGAAATATAGAGGATGAAGATAGATGGAGAGAGATGGACAGAGATGGAGAGAGATGGAGAGAGATGGAGAGAGATGGAGAGAGATGTAGAGGATTGAGAGAGATGGAAATGATAAAGAGAGATGGAAATAGATGGAGAGGATGGAGAGAGATGGATAGAGATGGAGAGAGATGGAGAGGATGGAGAGATATGGAGAGAGATGGAGAGGGTGTAGAGATGGAGAGGATGGACATATGGAGAGAGAGGGAGTGAGATGGAGAGGATGGAGAGAGATGAAGAGAGATGGAGAGAGATATAGAGGATGGAGAGAGATGGAGAGAGCTATAGAGGATGGAGAGAGATGGAGAGAGAGATATAGAGGATGAATAGAGATGGAGAGGATGGAGAGAGATATAGAGGATGAAGAGGATGGAGAGAGATATAGAGGATGGAGAGAGATGGAGAGAGATATAGAGGATGGAGAGAGATGGAGAGAGATATAGAAGATGAAAGATGGAGAGGGAGAGAGATATAGATGATGGAGAGAGATGGAGAGAGATGGCGAGGATAAAGGGAGATGGAGAGAGATTGAGAGGATGGAGAGAGATGGAGAGGATGGAGAAAATGAAGAGATAGAGGATGGAGAGATATGGAGAGGGAGCGAGATGGAGAGATATATATAGAGGATGGAGAGAGAGGGAGAGGATAAAGAGAGATGGAGATAGATGGAGAGGATGGAGAAAATGGAAAGAGATATAGTGGATGGAGAGATATGTAGAGAGATGGAGATATATATATAAAGGATGGAGAGAGATGGAGAGAGATATAAAGGATGAAGAGATATGGAGAGAGATGGAGAGAGATATAGATGATGGAGAGAGATGGAGAGAGATATAGAGGATGGAGAGAGATGGAGAAATCGGAGAGAGATATAGAGGATGAAGAGAGATGTAGAGAGATGGAGAGGATGGAGAAATAAAGAGGATGAAGAGAATCGAATAGATGATGATGAGGAGGATACTATAAGTTGTTGTTTCCATCCGAATGTCATTTATGCAATTCTGATTTTAATTGACAACGGCCATCCTCCGTTCCAAATATGAAAGCCTTCGCACTTGTTCGGTCTTTCCCTCCATGCCACTTTACTCACCAAGATCAACGACAGCATACTATTTGGTAGCACCGGTTTCACAGTTTTGTGGAATATATTTTCTGGAAAATGAAGAAATGAGCACACATTCATATTGTAACAGTTCCAGTCGGAGCGTGAGCGTTTAGAGCAGGGGTGATCTGGTCAGCGACTATGAGAACTAAGGTACCTAAATGTGTGCCTAAGTCGACAAATGAAAACAGGGGTAGGAGCTGATCACTCTGGCGTTCCGATTTAAGTAGTGGGGTGTTAATGACAGACAGAGACCAGCAGGTCTTGCTGCAACATTTTGAGTGACAGAAATTCAGAGTGATTCGTGCCAATAACAACTAAATGGAGGTAGATTGAAACTAGAGGATGGCTGGAGCAGACATCCCACAGAGGATCATTGGACAGCTCTGATACTGCTTGAGACTATATAATACTAGACAAAGTTTAACTCAAGCATGACTGGCCATGGAGAGAGAGAGAGAGAGAGAGAGAGAGACATAATATAGCCAGTGGTCTGTTTAGTTCCCCGACGTTATAGAAGAGCGATTGATAGGCTGTTTTACGAATGTTAGGGAGATAGAATGGGATACAGTGGGACGGAGCCAGCATTCACCTACAAGTCTTGGCCAGTCGCTCTATAATGTGTGTGTTAGGCGCACTGTGACTAGGAAGGATCTGGATGAGTGTGTGGTGTGTGAAGGACACCGAGGGAACGATGTATGTTCCAAAGTGTGTGTATACACATATCGATTGAGTGTGTGATCAAATGTGAGTATACGTTGAATAGATTGAATGTATTATGTCAAGATCACCCACCTGAGGGGATCTGAGTGTGTGAATGCACAGAATACGAGCGGGGGGACGAGTTTTTGAGAGTGTGTTGAGAGTGCAGATAAGGGGAGGGGAGTGTGCGGCTAGAACTGGGTTGGGGTAGTATTGAGCAATATTCAATAGCTGATGCTGATAACCTCCGCGTATCTATTTAGTTAATATGTATTTCTTGTGTTTTGTAACCTCATTACACTCACTTTAATAGTTGTTGTATGAATATGATGTAATAAATCTGCCATCTGCTGCGTGCTATGTTATTTGCTGTGTGTGGTCATGAATGATGTGGATACATGTAGCATTCTAGATAGAAAAACCCCAGTGAAAACCTGGACTCTACTACAGTATGTCCAGGTCTCTGTTCAGTTAGTGAGTAGACTAAACCATTTCACAAATGATAAATGCAAGACTCATGTGGCATTTGCAAGAAAAACATTTTTTAAGTTCTACAACAAGCTGGATTCATACAAAGCTGATCAGCTGAAGGTTAGATCAACTACATTGTCCAGGAAATTGAGGGTGTCTTCCAAGAACAAACAATAATAACTAGTGGTCTGGGTGGATTTAGAAAAACGCGTTTGATAAGGTTTGGTTTGATAAGGTTTGGTTGATAAGGTTTGGTTTGATAAGGTTTGCTCTGATAAGGTTTGGTTGATAAGGTTTGCTGTGACAAGGTTTGGAAAGGGAGATTGAACGTAGAAACCAAGTCTACGGGAGAATAGAAAAATTGATATATGGCTCTCTTGAAAACACAACAGTTAAGAGTTTATGAACAGGTTAGCGGAAAGAGGACATTAGAGCAAGGGTTACCTCACGGTGGCGTCCTGTCATCCATGTTGTTCATCAAATGTTTCAATGTTGAGTGAGAACCTTCATTCAGCTTTGGTTTTCTAGAAGATTTGACCTTGTGGATCTCATGAGAGAACATCGCTGGAGGTGTGGGCTAAGGTGGGACGCTCTAACATCACTGGGGGAGTGGGCTAAGTTGGGACGCTCTAGCATCACTGGGGGAGTGAGCTAAGTTGGGACGCTCTAACATCGCTGGAGGAGTGGGCTAAGTTGGGACGCTCTGACATCGCTGGAGGAATGGGTGGACCAAGGTGTGACGTTCTAACATCGCTGAAGGAGTGGGCTAAGGTGGGACGCTCTGACATGGCTGGAAGAGGGGACCAAGGTATGACGATCTAACATCACTGGTAGAGTGGTCCAGCCAAATTGGGGCTCTTTAACATCACTGGAGACGTGGGTGGATCAAGGTGGAACGTTATAACATCACTGGAGGAGTGAGGAAGCCAATGTGGAACGCTCTAACATCACTGGAAGAGGGGACCAAGGTATGACGATCTAACATCACTGGTAGAGTGGTCCAGCCAAAGTGGGGCTCTTTAACATCACTGGAGACGTGGGCCAGCCAAGGTGTCACTATCTAACATCACAGGAGAAGTGGGCCAAGGTGTGACGCTCTAACATCCCACTTTATAATCTCCCACTTGATTGTTATTTCTTATAGCCGCAGTCTGTTGTAACAGAGTTACAAGGGGCCAACGAGTTAAAGCCAGGGAATCGGTGAAAATACCGTTCGTGGTACTTACACATAACTCGAGAACCTTGACCGAGAGGTACAGTTCATTGAACAGGACGTTATACTTAATTTTCAAGTAATGCAGTTTAAAACTGTCAGCCAAAATGATTTTATTCCCACGATTCTACTGGGAATTCCACGACCTATAGGTCATCCAGTAGTTTGAAAAACAAGATACCCTTTACCTGAGACACATCAGTTCAAATACAGTTTGAGGAAAATGAACTGAAGAAAGTAGAAGTCATTGATCATAGCGGGGAGCTTAGCATATAGTCTAACGGAGACAGATCAGGGGAGACAGATCAGGGGGACAGATCAGGGGGGACAGATCAGGGGGGGGGGGGCAGATCAGAAGGAGCAGACGTGGGAATTCTACCGTGGAGTTTAGTAGGTAGCATAGTAGACAAGAACAAGTAGCTAGATGAAACTACAAGACTTAGCCAGTGAAGACCAGAATATAGAGATAGATTTAGAAGCCACCAAAGCAGACCAACACTGAAAGGCAGCGAGAGACCACGCACGTGTGAGAATATGTCTGTGTGGGATGTGCTGTTTGAGTCGTCGCTAACATGTCTTTCGTGACCAGACTTCATTCTCGTCAGACGGTGACGTGTTGCTTCAACACAAAGCGGTCGTCCTGGACGACCCGTCGTGACTTGTGTATTTTCTCGGCCTGACAACCACAGTAACAGAACCACTGTCGTCCGTCATAGACACGAGCACAGCTGCAGTCGGAGCACAGCTGCAGTAGACATCTGCCTTACGTTGAGACGAGACAAGTCTCGGTAGACATCCACGTTGTGTAAGCTAAGAGGTAGGACATAAGGCCATCAGACGAGCGAGGACAGAAAGATGAGGACTGAGAACAAGTAGATAGACAGCATTATATCAAGCACTGAGTTAGACGGTGAATAGAACAATTGTTAGATTCCGACCACGTGATTAGAACCCTGGGTCAAGTTTAGTGCAAAGAGTAAGTCCTGTGCTAATTGCATGAACCTCTTGAAGGACGTTACAGAAGTGTGATAACATTCTGGAATACAGGGATAGTGGTAAGGAAGAAAGATAGTCAATAAAAGGATACAATAACGTTAGACCTCTGTTATATGATATATTAAATAGTACCGTGACCTAGGATATATGTTCATGTTAACCCTGCCACACTGTCCCTAATATTTATTTGAAATGATCCTGAGGACCTTACCATTGTGACAGTTCCAGCTGGAGAATGGACGTTTAGGGCAGGGAAGATGGTGCTGGCCATTGTGTCAGAATTAAAGGTTGCCTGAATACGTTGGACTAATGCAGGTCATCCGAGGGTCAAGCACCGCTTGGACACTAGGTCGACAAGGAAAGCAAGGGGTTAGACACACGATAGGTATAGGTCTATGTCCAGTCCAAGAGTAGATGTCAGAACTGGCCACTCTGGCGTCAGACTTGTCAAGGATGGGGTTGTTGACAATATGATACTTCCATGACAGTCTACCACATTTAGAATGACAGTGACTCGTGGATAGACAGCCAATAACATTTTAGTTGGGATAGTTACAAATTGGCGTGATAGCTGAATCAGAAAACCCAGAGAAGACCATTGGACAGCCATGTTGTTGCTTAACACTAGAAAAGACAGAGATGAGCTCGGCAGACTTTCAGAAAGACGGGGTGTGATCTGGAAGTGAGAGGGTTTGCAGACTGATTGTCCCATCATACACCTCGAGTTTGGCCAGTCGCGCTTAATAGGTGCTCACGATGGACACCCTGTGAACAGTAAGAGATCTGAATGCGTGTTGTATGTGCAGGACAACTTGTGAACGATGTTTGTTCTGAATATGTGTGAGCGCGCGTACAGATACACCTGAGTATGGGAAGTATCCTGAATTTATATGAATGCACAGAACGCGTTAGTACGTAATCTGAGAGGGTCTACCTTGTCTTTCGTTCTTTGTTTATTTCTAACATAAGAAAAGAAGCTTTTACTATCAGTCTTGATCCTATTAGCAATTTTTTTTCGAAGTCTATTTTTGCTGCTTTATTTACTTTATGGGCTATGTTTTGTTTGTCCAAATATTTTAAATATGTTTCGTTTGATTTACCTACCTATATATTTATATATATTCCATGCTTTATTTTTACCTCATCTACATTTAACTACAAATCTAGTTATCCGCTTTTTACGCTTCGGGTTTACCTCCCTACATGGAACACATTCCTCTTTTAGCTTTTCTAAAACTGTTTTGAAACTGTCCCACTCTTGTTCAACATCTGTTCCTCCTTCCTATTCTCTTCCTGTATAGATAGTCTGACCCATCTTACTGTAAAGATAGTCTGACCCACTTGGCTCTGTCTAAGGCTGATACCTATTCACTTACTGTATAGATAATCTGACCCATCTTACTGTATAGATAGTCTGACCCATCTTACTGTATAGATAATCTGACCCATCTTACTGTATAGATAATCTGACCCATCTTACTGTATAGATAGTCTGACTCATCTTACTGTATAGAAAGTCTGACTCATCTTACTGTATAGATAATCTGACCCATCTTACTGTATAGATAATCTGACCCATCTTACTGTATAGATAGTCTGACCCATCTTACTGTAAAGATAGTCTGACCCACCTGGCTCTGTCTAAGGCTAATACCTATTCTCTTACTGTATAGATAGTCTGACCCATCTTACTGTATAGATAGTCTGACCCATCTTACTGTATAGATAGTCTGACCCATCTTACTGTATAGATAGTCTGACCCATCTTAATGTATAGATAGTCTGACCCATCTTACTGTATAGATAGTCTGATCCATCTTAATGTATAGATAATCTTACCCATCTTAATGTATAGATAGTCTGACCCATCTTAATGTATAGATAGTCTGACCCATCTTACTGTATAGATAGTCTGACTCATCTTACTGTATAGATAGTCTGACCCATCTTACTGTATAGATAGTCTGACCCATCTTACTGTATAGATAGTCTGACCCATCTTACTGTATAGATAGTCTGACCCATCTTACTGTATAGATAGTCTGACCCATCTTAATGTATAGATAGTCTGACCCATCTTAATGTATAGATAGTCTGACCCATCTTACTGTATAGATAGTCTGACCCGTCTTACTGTATAGATAATCTGACCCATCTTACTGTATAGATAATCTGACCCATCCTACTGTATAGATAGTCTGACCCATCTTACTGTATAGATAATCTGACCCATCTTACTGTATAGATAGTCTGACTCATCTTACTGTATAGAAAGTCTGACTCATCTTACTGTATAGATAATCTGACCCATCTTACTGTATAGATAATCTGACCCATCTTACTGTATAGGTAGTCTGACCCATCTTACTGTATAGATAGTCTGACTCATCTTACTGTATAGAAAGTCTGACTCATCTTACTGTATAGATAATCTGACCCATCTTACTGTATAGATAATCTGACCCATCTTACTGTATAGATAGTCTGACCCATCTTACTGTAAAGATAGTCTGACCCACCTGGCTCTGTCTAAGGCTAATACCTATTCTCTTACTGTATAGATAGTCTGACCCATCTTACTGTATAGATAGTCTGACCCATCTTACTGTAAAGATAGTCTGACCCACCTGGCTCTGTCTAAGGCTGATACCTATTC
Source organism: Ariolimax columbianus (assembly GCA_036924085.1). NCBI lineage: Eukaryota > Metazoa > Mollusca > Gastropoda > Stylommatophora > Arionidae > Ariolimax > Ariolimax columbianus. Next base: position 94,682,885 of record JAVGWX010000009.1, read on the forward strand.
ACTTACTGTATAGATAGTCTGACCCATCTTACTGTATAGATAGTCTGACCCATCTTACTGTATAGATAGTCTGACCCATCTTAATGTATAGATAGTCTGATCCATCTTACTGTATAGATAGTCTGACTCATCTTACTGTATAGATAGTCTGACCCATCTTACTGTATAGATAGTCTGACCCATCTTACTGTATAGATAGTCTGACCCCTCTTACTGTATAGATAGTCTGACCCATCTTACTGTATAGATAGTCTGACCCATCTTAATGTATAGATAGTCTGACCCATCTTAATGTATAGATAGTCTGACCCATCTTAATGTATAGATAGTCTGACCCATCTTACTGTATAGATAATCTGACCCATCTTAATGTATAGATAGTCTGACCCATCTTACTGTATAGATAGTCTGACCCACCTGGCTCTGTCTAAGGCTAATACCTATTCTCTTACTGTATAGGTAGTCTGACCCATCTTAATGTATAGATAGTCTGACCCATCTTACTGTATAGGTAGTCTGACCCATCTTAATGTTTAGATAATCTGACCCATCTTACTGTATAGATAGTCTGACCCATCTTACTGTATAGATAGTCTGACCCATCTTACTGTATAGGTAGTCTGACCCATCTTAATGTATAGATAGTCTGACCCATCTTACTGTATAGGTAGTCTGACCCATCTTACTGTATAGGTAGTCTGACCCATCTTACTGTATAGGTAGTCTGACCCATCTGCTCTGTTACCCATCATGGTGACCTTCCTATACTTATTTTATTCAAGTGTCCTCAACAGACTCTTGTGTTTGTGCATTATTAATTATGTACCATCTCTCTTGAGATTGTTTGTACCTACCACTACCACAACATGACTGTTCTCTCTGTCACCTATCATCTTTATCTTCCCCTCTATATCCTCAATTTAAGCACTACCAATATATATTTTTTCAAAAATATTATGTTGTTTTGACAGATGTTTGCCAACCTCTCGAACCATTTAATCTCCTCCTATAAATATTGAACACTCCTTTATTTTTGCACATTTCTCAGCAAAACGCTTTACCTTATCATCTCTACTACACAAATGCAGCTTCTTTAATATATCATCAATGGTCTCCATTTTGTTTTTTAACATAATCTATGAAACAGATATACGTGAACTTTCATCTCTATGACTCACTCAATTATCGTTCTTATAATTTACTAGGGGCGTCCATAAAAGTCATCCACAAAATATGGTTTTTCTCAGCTAAAATTCAAAATAGAAACATGAAATGTTGCACACATCAAATATGGCATGTGACGATTGTGTGTACCAAATTGCACTGGCCAAACGCCTTCACTAAACCGTTGAAAGGGGGCATGTCAGCAACTTGCGTTCAGTTCAGGTGCCATCTCCACATCGAAGGTCGGCTGCAATGGATCTCCAGTATACTCTATCTCTTGCCGTACTGGTGCAATCTGAGAAGCTTTTTCCCAGTTCATCTCCTGATGTTATCCACCCACTTAAAGCGTTGTCTGCTTATTGAACGACTGCCTTCCACCATAACCTCTAGTAAGGTCTTCAACAAGGAAGTATATCTTTCTTATTATATAGGTATTTTGATTAGCAACAAAGATGGCGCTGTAACTGGCGGCGTGTCTAAATTGCACAACAGTTTTGGTTCCTAATGGATACCGCCAGACCACAGATTTGCCTGGAATTCACACTAGTCGACGACTTACACTTGTGTTCACGGAAACGTGGTGGTGTTTTCCGTTTAGACTCGTTAATTCGTTCGTTTTTTGTGATTTCTTCCGTCCGATTATCCTGGTCTGGACATCGGCTATATGAATAGCTCTACGCTTAAACATGTGTCGTATTTCACGGCCTAGTTTACCCGGCTGAACTTCACGAAATTGGCGTGTGAGAAATGTAGACACTACTATAATGAACTGAACACAGCCGGGGAGAGATGCCCAACTCACTCACACCCTGAGTGATGTCCCTACGACCTCATTTGGTTATGGAAATGGCACGACACACAACGTTATATTTCACCCCCCCCCCCCCCCCCCCCCTTTACGCTGCTTTGCGGGACACCTGTTTACGGGAAAGTCTTTGGGAGTAAACCCTGAGAAAAATCTGCATTCTATGCTATCTCCAGTCGTCTCGATAAAACCTTGCCACTGGCCAAAGGCAGCTTAGGTCCAGAGAGTGAGGTTGACAAAAGGCGCAGTTTCTTTCTCACTTTCTAGATCACCGCGCAGGTCACCCATTTCAGCGGACACAGCAAGAGAAAATACTGTCCACTCGGCTGAACAAAGAGTGATCTTCATCACTTGTGACGGACGAACATCATATCTTATTATATTACCAAAATAACGCAACTGTGTAACCCTGATTTCGGTCATTAATTCACTTTTGACCCCTAACTTTCCCAATACCTCCAAATTTGTTTTCTCATCTTTCCAAGAAATGCGGCCCAATCTTCTATATGCCCACATTTCGAATGCTTCAATACTCTTCTCTAACTTGTTATTTATTGTCCATGTTTCCGCGCCATAATGTATTGACGAGTATACATAACATCTGACAATTCTCATTTTCAAATTATGTTTGGATGTCAGTTTGTGTCGCATGTTGTCGAATACAATCTTGGCCATACCTTTTCTCTTTCTGATTTTTTTTTCACAGCTGCCTTCTTCTGTTATTACATGACCTAGATAGGAGAAATTCTGTACCTGTACAAGTAGTTGATCTTTTATTTGTATCTGCATGCATGGTTTCTTGTATCTTTTCCCAATTATCATAGTCTTTGTTTTCTTTATGTTTATGTATAATCCAAACTCTGGACTTATTGTGTCTATTGTTGTCACAAGCTCATGTTATTCTTGCTCACTTTTTGCCATCAAAACTGTTACATCTGCATATCTTAGATTGTTCATTGTCACTCCTCCAATGACAAGCCCTGGCATTCCCTTTATCTGTTTGAAAATGTGTTCTGTGTAGATATTAAAAAGACAAGTGGATAATATACATCCCTGTCTCACTCCTCTTTTTACATCTATACTTGGAGAGCATAACTTTCCTGATTTTACTGTAGCAGTTTGTTCACAGTACAGATTACTGAGCAGTCTTATGTCTGTGCCATCTAGACGTTTTTCTTGGAGATATTTAATTTCCCATCTTGGACTCTAACAAAAACCTTCTGATAGTCTACAAATAAAATATAAATGTCATTTTGTATTTCTATGTCACAACTTGCCAATTGTGATAGCATGTCTTGTTGCACGGTTGTGAACATTCACAAGCGTCTATGTGATATGTACGGAAGTTTTGTAGCCGCCATGAGTACAGTTAGTCGGTGAGTTAAGAGAATCGAGGAATCAGGAACATCATTTTGAGCCTGAAACACGAAGACAGTCCATAGAGTGGCATAACCTGCAATCACCACGGAGAAAAATAAATCGAGACAACTCCTTCGGCTGGAAAGATCATGATCACTGTCTTTTGGGACATTAAAGGTGTGAGTCTTGTGGATGTGATACCAAGAGGAGAGACAATCAGTTAACATGCTTACATTAAGACATTTAAAAAACTCAATCGACGTTTCCGCAGAGTTCAGCCACACAAGAATCCAGCAGACTTGCTTCTCCTTCACGGTAATGCGCGCCCTCACACAAGTCTGGCAACACGAGAAGCAATCACCAAATTGGGTTGGACTGTACTCATACAAGTCTGGCAACACTGGAAGCAATCATCAAATTGGGTTGGACTGTACTCACACAAGTCTGACAACACGGGAAGCAATCATCAAATTGGGTTGGACTGTACTACCCCATCCACCCCATAGTCGATTTGGCACCCTGTGATTTTCATCTGTTTGGTCCACTCAAAGATGCACTCCGTGGGACAAGGTTTGAAGTTGATGAAGAAGTGATTCATGCAGTCAAGAAATGGACTACATGATCAAGACAAAATCTGGTACAGGCTAGGAATACATGCACTTGTTTGGGGTGAGGTAGAGCCGTACGGACTAGGAATAGATGCAATTGTTTCGTGCTGGCATAAATCTGTACAAGCTTATGGGGATTATGTTGAATAATACAAATGTTTACATGACATATCCATGTATATTGTATAGAGATGTTATGCCCTATGAATAAACAGCTCCTGAGGAAAACGATCTGGTGCATTACTTTAGAACGTACCTCCTATATGACGTTGTTTGTGCTCTAACCTTCCACGAACCCGCACCGCTCACCACCAAGCCTTGTTTGTGCCCTAACCTGCCACGATACCTGCTCACCACCAACCCTTGTTTGTGCCCTAACCTTCCAAGAACCTTGCTCACCACCAAGCCTTGTTTGTGCTCTAACATTCCACGAACCCGCACCGCTCACCACCAAGTCTTGTTTGTGCCCTAACCTGCCACGAACCTTGCTCACCACCAAGCCTTGTTTGTGCCCTAACCTGCCACGAACCCTGCTCACCACCAACCCTTGTTTGTGCCCTAGCCTTCCACGAACCCGCACCGCTCACCACCAAGCCTTGTTTGTGCCCTAACCTGCCACGAACCTTGCTCAGCACCAAGCCTTGTTTGAGCCCTTACCTTCCACGAACCCGCACCGCTCTTCATAAATTTCTGGTTTTATTCTACTCCTCACTCTTCTCATGATGATTCGCATAAGTTTCTGTTTCTAAGAATCGACGTCACTGCACTCCTGGCATACCCATAGGTGCTCACTCTCTCTCATCAAATGGCGTAAGGTATGGATGTTGATGGTCCCTGTATCTCGTTGGTTGTACACTCTCCTGCGCCGTCCTCTCATGCGCCCCCACTCCGGTCAAACCTCATTTAATGTCCCAACTTTGCTGGGATTGCTGCTTCATATATTGCAGTGTCCTCATCCAGCAAGCGGTCATTAATTGATTTCAAAATGTCACTTCTGTCGATCACCAATGTGCCCATGATGGGAGCTTGTGAAGCCAGGATGTCAGCTCTACCATTGCCTTGAACCCCAGCAAGAGCAGGATAGTAGATCCAGGTCAACGCCTGGAGGTTTGAGGCCTGAACAGCAGCTATCCACTCGTATCTAAGCCATCCCTTCTGTACTTTCTGAAGTACCGCTGGCGCGTCTGTCACGATGACTGCTTTTGTTATAGAAGTCTCAGATATCCATTTCAGTGCTGAGGTCACTACTTCCATCTCCATTCTCATACTGGAGGTTGTTGACATGTATGCCCTACTGCGCTCAACAACGACCTCTCCTCTCACTCTAGTCGAGAAACCCCAGCTTGATGTCCCACTGCGCACGACTGATCCGTCGGTGTATATGACAGCATCACTCTCCTGTGTGTTCTCAGTTATCAGCTGATTTACCTCGTGCCCTGCTCTCTCGTTCCGTTTTCTTCATTCCTTGCCTAAGGTTATGATGACTCTCTGGTACTCTATCATTCTATCACCAGTGTGGACCCATTATTTCCCTTTGGCTATCGTCTCAGCTGGAGTGACGTGTGCAATTGTTGTCTCAGCCTGTGCCATCCATGACGACCCTCTCTTCATTCTTGATCCCTTGATTTCGGAGATACTACTGTGCAGAGGGTGCCGCGTGTCTGTGATGACAGGCATATAGGCTTTGACTTGTACCAGTTTATGTCTGGATGTCACCAATAACAATCCCAACATGTACCGCATCATCACAATCGAGGTATCTCTAGTGCAGCCCAGAACCAGTCGCATACCTTCATTCTGGATGCGTTTAAACCTTTCACACTGTGTTCTTGATAGTGTGAGGATGCCTAGTTCGTAGTCGGTGACAGACAACAAGACCTGACGAAATAGGATAAACAGGAGGCGTTGTTCCAAGTCGGCAGCATCCATGGTCTTGAGTGCTCCTAACTCTCCCATGCATCTTTGTACGATTTGGTCAACATGGCAGTTACAGGAAAGACTGAGATCAAAAGTCAACCTGTAGCATCTGTTAATGGTGCAACCATCAAAAGCGATGCCCGGGAGCTCTGCCTTTACTATGGAATTATTCAAAGAGCACCACATCATGCAGGCCTTGTTCGGATTGATCCTTGGAGCTTGAGTCGCCGCACCACTGTGAGATTGGTTGCAAGGTTTCCTGGATGTATTTGACCAACTCTTGCCTGTCTGAGCCAGTCCTGTACGTTAGGATGTCATCGGCAAATGTCAACGTTCGCCCTGTCCCTGTGAGTTGAATATTGGCCACTTTTACTGAGTAAATGTTGAACAGCACCGGTGAAAGCAGAGACCATTGCGCTGTCCTGGACATATTCGCTCGGTTCTGATGTCCACAATCCCACGCGTAGCGCAAGTGTTCTTTCCACCAGGGCAGCTGCTATCCAATTAACCAGCCACGGGTTTAAACCACACTGCTGCAGACAGGTAATTAAGGTCCAAAAATCGACACGGTTGTATGCGTCTTCCAGGTCGAGTGCCACCGCGACTGTTTCTTGCTTTGACTGAAACCCCTCGTACACGTCATACGCGAAAGTTCCAGCATTAGCCCAGGTCTCCTTCGCTGTTCTGTAACAGTCCAGCGTATCGGGTAGAATCTTCTCCCGTTCAAAGTAGGCCATTATTTTCCTGGCCACTATCTTCTCTGGCAGTTTTCCATATACATTCTGAATGGTGATTATTCGATAGCTGCCGAGAAGCGTGGAGTCCTTACCAGGTTTAGACAGTGGGCATAGATAGCTATGAAGCCAGTCCTCAGGCACAGATGACTTCTCTATAGTGTGGTTGAACTCCTTCACCATATTTCTTATCTTTGTCTCATCCAACTGCTTGATGTGGCAATACTGTGCTCCATCAGGACCTGGGGCAGTGTTTTTGCTTGTACGTAGGCTATTTGCGACCTCCGCCTCGGTTATAAGGTCTACATAAGCCTCACCCCTGATGGCTGCGTCTAAGATGCCTTTCCGAGTTTCCTGACGGGCATCTCTGTCGCCTTTGTCAGTCTCGGCAACATATGGACTGAAAAAACTCTTCATCTGTCTTCAGGAGCCTTCCTGTGGTGTCTTGAATGTTGGAGATAAGCTGGCTTGTAGTTTGTTCATTCATCTTTCGATGCATGTGCCAGAACTTCTGGAGGGTATTATCATTTCCCACACCTGTGATGAACTCCTCCCATTGCTCGCTTATAGACTCCCTAGCTAACGCTTTAAAGGAATTAGTACCTTTGTGTTTTACCTCCGCCTTCTCATTCAACGCGTCGACATTAATACCAGCTCTCTTTCTGGTTTTACGCCAATCCTTTGTTGTCGCCTCCTTTTCTCTCCAGGCCGTATCAACAGCTTGATTCCACCAGGATGGTTGGACAAAAGGGAATCTAGTGGTCCTGCATCCGATCGTCTAATGCAGCTTGTTTACTACATTATCCTGTTAGTACGTATATCTGAACAAGTTTGGCTTTTCGGTGTCTGGTGTGTTTTCCTCTGGGTATAAGTAGGACACACGGCAGGTGGTCGCTCTCTTGTGCCCCTAATACGTTCCAGCATGTGAATGGAGCAGCATCACTGGATATAAGAGCCAGGTGGATGACCGCTTCCGTATCTCCCGTATCTAGTCGGACGTCCGTCATTCACGACAGTGAGGTTTGTGTGGACTAATGCCTGGCTCAAGGCGACCCCTTGCCTATTTTCAGTGACATTTCTCCACTCCTTTGACCTAGCATTAAAGTCACCTGCAATGAGGCACTTTTTACTCTGCGACTCTGACAAGTCCGACAGAAATTCCCACTTTACGTCCTCGAAGAGTTGATCTACGCGAACGTATACGTTGTAGATTCTCCATTCTTGGTGGTTGCTTGTTACTACAATCCCTTGTAGCTCGACATCCTCAATTTGACAGGTGCTAGTATATATCCATGTATGGGGAAGTTCTTGCTTCACATACATCGCCAGTTCCCACTTCCCGGGCCTGCATGGATTACTGTAGCACCTGTATCCTGGACACTTGATGGTAACATTCTCCTTCAAGCAGGTCTCCTGGATCATGAAGATGTCGAAACTGTACACCAATTTTTGGAGAATGACTTCGCGTTGGGTAGCGCTGCAGCAATTCCAGAAGCCTATTTGTACATTTTTTAATCTGTCTATCTGACTTTCTTCGACATTTTCTCTTTCCAGCTCTTCTCTCTCTCTCTCTCTCTCTCTCTCTTCTCTCCCCTTCCACTCCTTCTGCGTCCACCTTCCTTAGCGCCATTTGCTGGAGACATCGATGTCAGAGCACGATCTCCGTAGCTCCCGCGATGACTCTTATGTGTGGTTTGTCACCAGAGTTTTCCTTCTCTTAGAAGAGTTGCCTGCGGGGCTAACGCGTCTCCTCGGTTTGTGGTCGGTTGTCTCCGCCATTTTTGTCGCGGTGTCACGTTATCGCACGGGTCGCCTTATGTACTCCAGTGCTATTCCACTCACAAGGCAATGGGTGGAGCACAGCTACCAGTCCATCCATCCGGTTATCATTTGTTTAATACACACTCTAGCGTTCTTGTTATCTCAGCCTTTAACTGATCATCGCCAGCCTGAGCACGCACAGCGACACACGCTTCGGTCGACAAACGGAACGAATGTACCATGGCTATGCTTGAAAGTGACGTCACTGTCAAAGGTCAACAAGCTTGCCCAATTTTTGAACCCCTGATAGATCAATTTATGGATAGTGCGTCGTCGAATCAATGAATCCAGATAACGACAAACGATGGATGAGTATCAATAGTGAAGTTTGGCTAATACTAAAGAGTAAATCAATAGTGAAGTTTGGCTAATACTAAAGAGTAAATCAATAGTGCAGTTTGGCTAATACTAAAGAGTAAATCAACACTGTTGAACAAAGTTGAATACTGTTACCGTAGTAACAAACACATCTGCCATCTTGAACACCGGAAGTTACCTGGAAGATACCCGAATTATCTATGTCAAGTGGCTCATGAACCTGATAGTGCTGTGCTTCTCGCATTCAATGGCTCATGAGGCTGATAGTGCTGTGCTTCTCGCATTTAATGGCTCATGAGGCTGACAGTGCTGTGCTCCTTGCATTCAAGGGCTCGTGGTCTTTTCGGTAGCGCTATGAACGTTGCCCTCATTAAATCTTTCCACAATCGTAATTATCATTCAACAATTTTATGACATTTATCCCGAAAACTCCAATGGCCGTAATTTCCTCTATTGTTATGTCATCTGGTCATGGTGCCTTTCCTCTCTTTATATGCTGTGTTCCATTCTCTACCTCTGGCGCCAGTATTGATGGCCCGAAAAAAGAAGAAGAAGAAGAAAGATAAGAAGAAGAGGAAGATGAAGAAATAGATGTAGAAAAGATGTAGAAAAAGAAGATACATTTTTTGTGCTGAATTCACTTTAAACCGTTTGACGGGCTTATATGAACTGCCGTGGTCACTTTCTCATAGAAAAACCCCATTTGTGTTGCTACATACGGCACACATTCCCATGATTATTGCTAAAACATGATTATTCCTAAAACATGATTATTGCTAAAACATGATTATTGCTAAAACATGATTATTGCTTAAAAACATGATTATTGATAAAACATGATTATTGATAAAACATGATTATTGATAAAACATGATTATTGATAAAACAACGTTTTCTTTGGCATGTTAGCCGAATAGATGGCAGTTTGTTTGTATGAGAAATTCACGGCACTAGTTTGTTTGTATGAGAAATTCACCCCACCAGTTTGTATGATAAATTCACCACACTAGTTTGTATGAGAAATTCACCACACTAGTTTGTTTGTATGAGAAATTCACCGCACCAGATTGTATGAGACCATGAGAAATTCACAGCACCAGATTTATTCAAACAAGCAAACACCTAACACATGCAAGTATGCAAGTAACAGGCAACAGCTTATACTGAAAGTGAACAAGACCAACATAAATGAATGTTTACTATAAAGCAACAGGCACATAAAATACTGCACACTATTCTGGTGTCAAGAGAAGAAACCTGTTTAGCTTAGCTGTCGCCAGTGTCAGACCGAACACTTGTTCACGTCCGCCAATAACAATCACAACCAATATAGTTATCAATGACCGACTGTTAGATAACAATCACAACCAATATAGTTATCAATGACCGACTGTTAGATAACAATCACAACCAATATAGTTATCAATGACCGACTGTTAGATAACAATCACAACCAATATAGTTATCAATGACCGACTGTTAGACGAGGACGCCGCAATAACTGAATCGGCAATTAGAAGACTCCTGGACTGCAGCAACCACCTACACCCTTCTCCGTTACTAAGAGAGACTAGGCATACATGAGTATGCCCGGAGTGCAGTAAAGTCGATTCTTAGGAACAGAGCAGAATAGTTATAAATCAACCAAACAACTGGACACCCAACCCGACTTCTAAGACATGTTGTATGAGCTGTCCTATAGCTTATATGGCTTGGCTTCGTTCGTTCTCAATCTCCCACTACCAAACCCTGAAAGGGTTTAAAAAGCAGAATGTAGTCCAGAGAACGGAATGCGTTGTGTCGTAGTTTACAGCTTAACTGCGATATTTGCTCCTTTCGGTCCAACACATCCGACTTCAGCAAGCATTTTTTGAGTACCGGGTTAGCATTCCTTCTTCGATCCCTTCTCCTTAGCCAGTCTGCCCTGCTGCAGACTGTAATCCAGGATCACCACGTGGAGGTGTAGAGGGTCTTGGCAGCTCTGGTTCGCTGGCCCTGACGCTAACAGTCAGCTATGGGTCGCTGACTAATGCAGCTCATACGCTGCTCTGCTCAGCATCTTGATCTCCTACAGCTTATATGACATGCCTTCCTTCAGCCGAACAACTGACAAACGAGGCCAGCAATATAAACTATCCTATTTATAGAACATGTCGGTGGATATTTCTCTGAGTATGACCACTTGTCCCTTGTGGAAGATACAGTTATTTATGCAAACAAGATGAAACATCGCTGGCGGGGAGAGGGGCTATACTGTGAAGAACGGTCGCTCGATGGAGCACAGCGACAGCAATATGGTACCACAGAGACAAGAAACGACCATGGATACCACCACCATGTTGGTCTGACAACATTTGCAATGCCACAGATGGGCGACTTATTATCCACTTATCCACCGTGGCCCAAGACATGACCGTTGGAAGAGAAGTTGGGACCCGCAGCGGTATAAGAACTGGTCGACCAGTAATGACCACTTCTCCACGTAAAGACTTGACAAAACTGCTGTACAGCAAGGCTGCGATAGTGGAACACATACAAAAACGCAATACAAACAGATACATGCAGTATTCATACACTAGCAATACATCCTAATATCGAAGAAAGGACTACGGTCTGAGGTGGAGAGATCCGTGTCTTCGCCAAAAGAAACCAAAAACGTATCACAAAAATGGTGTACACCGTAGAGAAGGAAGTGACGTCACATTATGGATTCTGTGTCAGATCATGGCAGACGAAGAAGACATTATTGTTTTGAGTTTTGGAGACAGCTTGTTAAGGAAATCTGACCTCGATTTACTGACTGCACCAAATTGGATCAATGATAAAATCATTGGCTTCTGTTTTGAGTAAGTTTTTGTTGTTGTGCTCCATAGCTTGCTAAGAGTTTGCAGGTTACATACATGCACACACTCTCGTTCCTCTCTGGCTGCTAGTCTGGACTATTGACATTGTTGTTGTCATTGATGTGAAGAAGGCTGTGCAAACTTGTTCGAGCCCATACATATTTGTCCAACAAACATATAAGACCTGACTGGCTAAAAAAAAGTCAATGATTGACGGGCTAAGTAACTCAGTCAAGGCTTGAATGGCTAAATTCAGCTGCCTACTAACTAACTTTAGTAACTATTCTATAGTATAGTCAATAGTGAAACAGGCGGATAACTGTGATGAACTTTTCGGGATAACCAAATTTTGCCACTGTATTTGGAACAATCTGCGGAGGCAGCTTGCATGGAAGGGATTTATTTTCCTAGTATACCTGGTGGACACAGTCCAAGTCTCACTGGCATACAGAAGAGTTGGGACCACTATGGCTTGGTAGACTGAGTCTCGTATCAAGACTAAGACCCCTCCAATTCCAAACGCTGTTGACTGTTGTGCAGCCTCCCAAAGGCAGCACTGGCCTTGGAGATTCTGTTACTGACCTCAGAGTCAATAGTAGTTTCCCTAGATAGAGAGCTGCCAAGGTAAGTGAAGCTGTCTACTGATTGGAGGCGCTCGTTCTTGATTCTGATATCTGGGTTGCAATATGCATCACTTGGTGCAGGCTGAAACATGACTTCGGTGTTTTTTGTATTAATTGTAAAACCGAACATGTCACAGGCTGAAGAGAACTTGTCCACATATGTCTGCATGTCTCTTTCAGTGCTGGCAGAGAGGGCACAGTCATCAGCATAAAGCAAGTTTGAGATGGTTGTGCTTTTTGCCTTGGTGTGAGATTGTAGTTGTCTGTAATTGAAAAGTTTTCCGTCAGTTCTGCATTTAATTTCCACTCCGTTTTGGATACAACTCTAAGAGCTAGTTAGTTAGTTGCTGGCCATCGCAAGCGAAGATTGCGACAGCGTCAGACATGCTTATTCAGATGTGACTGCATATACTATACAGTCCGATCTGAGCGTGACAAACTCTACCACACCTAGGGTACACATGAACAGCATTTGTAATTGGGCAGTCTTACATTTTTTCCTTTCATACAGTTCACTTTTCCTGTGCCTCTATGATGGTCCTCTGCTCAGCTGTGCAAACACCATGTGTGACGGCAGTGCGCCAGGCTGAGCGGTTCAGAGTAAGCATGTTCCAGTCAGCAACATCACTTGGGGAAACTTTTCAAAGAAACTTTTGGAATGTCTTTGAATCGTTTCTTTTGTCTCCCTCACCTGTGCATTGATGTTTGGTTCGTGGTAGGGTTCCACGGGTGCAAGTAGAAACATTACCTGTTTTCTTGGTGTTTACAGAAAGACCAAAATTAGTGTACGCAGTTGATAACTCATTCATGATTGCCTGCATGTCCTTTTTTGAGTACATGTTAATTGTGCAGTCGTCGTCAAAGAGGAGATCTAAGATAGATAGCTCTTTCATCTTTGTGAGGACCTTTAGGTGCCTCAGAGCGAACAGCTGCCCATCCGTCCGGTATCTGTGTTGCATCAGAAAACATGGCTGCAAATACCATGCTAAAAAGTGTTGGAGCCAGCACACAGCCCAGTTTGACTCCATTTATGACTGGGAATGCTGCAGAGAGTTCACCATCGTTCAGTACGTGGACTGACATGCCATCGTGAAACAGGCGGACTACTGTGATGAACTTTTCGAGACAACCAAATTTTGCCATGATCTGGTCCTGTTGACAGTTTCAAAGGCCTTTGTCAGGTCAATAAAAGTCGTGTATATATCACAATGCTGTTTCTGACTCTGACATTTCTCTTGGCTTTGACTAGCTACAAAAATCATGTCAACCGTCTCACGATCATCTCGGAAATCAAATTGTCTCTTTGGGAGTAGTTTCTGCTCTATTTGAGTTTTTAAGCAGTTGGACAAAACTGGAGCTAAAATATTTCCAGTGATCGACAGGAGGAAAATCCCTCTGTGGTTATCACAAGATTGACACTGAGCATAGCAGCAAAAGTTATGCTGAAGAGTGTTGGGGCTAGTACACAGCCCTGCTTGACGCCATTTGACATAGGAACATTATGGCCATGGGGAGATGCACTGTCATCCTCGGACAGTGACAGACGGAGAACCCAAGAGTCATACTCGGACAGCGACAGTCGGAGGATCCAGGAGTCATCCTTGGACAGCGAAACACAAAGAACCCAGGAGTCATCCTCGCACAGTCAGATGCGGAGAGCCCAGAAGTCCTTATCAGACAGTGTGAGACGGAAAACCCAGGAGTCATCCTCGTACTGAGACTGGGGTTGACCTTGACTGTCCAGATGAAGTAGTCATACCAGGCTCCCACCCTTGATAAAACCACTGGGGAACATAGAAGACCTGGCATCTAGATTAGGCCATCACATCCTATAGGCAACAACCAAGATACACAACGACAGAAATTGTTGGCATGGCAGCCACATCAACTCCAATGAGGATTTCATTGACATGAAAAGCAAACATAACTCAGACACACTTAGCCATCATTGACGTGGACAGCAAACATAACTCAGACACACTTAACCATCATTGAAGTGAACAACAAACATAACTCATGCACACATAGCCATCATTGACGTGGACAGCAAACATAACTCAGACACACTTAACCATCATTGACGTGAACAGCAAACATAACTCAGACACACTTAACCATCATTGACGTGAACAGCAAACATAACTCAGACACACTTAACCATCATTGATGTGGACAGCAAACATAACTCAGACACACATAGCCATCATTGACGTGGACAGCAAACATAACTCAGACACACATAACCATCATTCAAAGAGTTAGCCTGGCTGCTGCTTCAATGAATGTCCTGCATTCTGAAAATGACAGAGGCTGTGGGTTTACTTAGCCTGTGGGTTTACTTAGCCTGTGTCATCCCTATCTGATCAGAAGTGAAGCCTTCCACATGCACAGCCACTGGGGAGATGCACTGGGATGACGGGTCACAAACAATGAAGTCAGACAGATCTTGAGAGCACTAAACCGTCTGTCTTTATTTGGACATGTGACCCACCTTGCCAAGGATGTCCTGGCCTATCAACTCATAAAGCAGGTACCATAGATATCAAGGATGGGAAACAACCGTCCACGCACCACCTGGCACGGTCAAAGTAGAAAGACACCATCCTCAGTGCATTCAGTCTGGAACTCAGTCACACATTATCTTCATGGGCGGTTAGGTGATGGGCCCTTGCCACTTAAGGTGGCTACTTACCTATACCTATTTAACCATGTGATATCCTGTACACTTTTCTTGTTTCTGTCACAGAATTGACAAGCCCATTTCTTGATTATTCTGCCAGATATTTTGAGCGTGAACAGTTTAACCATTCAGCGGACAGGATAGCACTGATCAGCCCCTCAGTGACCCAGTTTATTAGATTCGGCTCAGGTAACAGTTTATGTTCTACCTTGACTAGGTAATTGCTTGAACACCTGCCTTGGACACATAGAACACAGATCTAAAAAACACATACCTTGAACACATAAAATGCATACCTTGAACACATAAAATGCATACCTTGAACACATAAAATGCATACCTTGGACACATAAAACGCATACTATGTACACATAGAACACATCCCTCAAACACATACCTTGAACACAAATCTTGAACACATAAAACACATACCTTGAACACATAAAACACCTACCTTGAACACAAAGAACACATATCTTGAACACATAAAACACATATTTTGAACACAAAGAACACATATCTTGAACACATAAAACATATATCTTGAACACATAAAACACATATCTTGAACACAAAGAACACATAAAATCCATACCTTAACTTAACTTAACGTCTTTATACTGGTTTAGAAGACCCTGCAGAGTCTTATACAACCAGTTACATTTACATCAACTTGCTCTAAAAGCTATGCGCATCCAGTTTATTCTTAAATGCATTAACTGTCCCTGCCTCCACTACCTCCCCTGGCAATGCATTCTAAGCAGACACCACTCTCTGACTAAAAAAATATTTTCTAATATCTAACCTGGACCTCTCTTTAGTCAGCTTGTAGCTATGCCCTCGTGTTATTGTAGGTGGCTGTATTTTAAAAAACTTGTTATAGTCTAATTTATCGATTCCTCTGATCATCTTATAAACCTGTATTAAGTCACCACGAATTCTTCTCTTTTCGAGACACTGTAGGCCGGTTTTTCTGAGTCGTTCCTCATAACTGTAATTCTGGAATCCCACTATCATCTTTGTTGCTCTTTTTTGTATTCTTTCTAGCATGTTTATGTCCCCTCTATGATAAGGACTCCACACCTGTACACAGTACTCCAATCTAGGTCTAACTAAAGCCTCATAAAGTTTGACGATCACTTCATTGCTCCTATGTTTAATATTTCTTTTTATTGCTCCCATGTTTAATATTTCTTTTTATCATACCTAACATTGCATTTGCCTTTTTCACTGCTACCTTAACTTGCTCACTCACCTTTCCTGTATGATCTAGTATAACCCCTAGGTCCCTTTCCTTATCTATCTTTCTACTATTGTTTTCTCCCATTCTGTAATTATGTTCCATATTGGATCTACCCATGTGGATGACTACATTTATCTACATTAAACTCCATTTGCCAGCTTACTGACCATTCTCAAATTTTATCTAAATCCGACATCAATATATCCATTTCTGCTTTAGATGAGACACTACTGCATAGTTTTGTGTCATCAGCAAATTTTGCAATCATGGATCTCATATCAATGTCCAAATCATTTATATATATCAAGAACAAAATTGGTTCCAAAACCGAGCCCTGTGGCACACCACTTTTCACTTCACTCCACTCAGAGTACTCTTATTTATTTATGCCCACTCTCTGCCTTCTTCCCGTTAACCAATTTTCAATCCATTTGGCAACTTCCCCACCTATTCCATGTGATTTTAACTTTCGAAATAATCTTTGATGAGGTACTCTATCAAAGGCCTTTGCAAAGTCTAGATAAATAACATCCACTGGCTCCCCTTTATCTATGATTTTAGTAACCTCCTCCATGAATTCTAATAGATTTGTTAAGCATGATCTCCCTCTAGTAAACCCATGCTGACTATTTCTAATTAGATTAAATTTGTCTAAATGCATTACAATGTTTTCTTTGATTATTGACTCTAACAATTTACAGACTATGCTCCTTGAACACATAGAACACGTATCTCATGTCTTTAGTCTGGATGTCTTATTTGGTTTGCTCTGGATAATATAATATTGGTTCAGTGACTGTAGTGTTTGTGGGCACACATTGTGTGGTATGATGCTGGCCTCCCTCCCTCCCTCCCTGTAGGCACACATTGTGTGGTATGATGTTAGCCTCCCTCTATATTTGTTAACCATTTGTTGGTGTTGGTATCTTCTCGTGTAGTTTATGCAAACTAATATTTCAGTGCAGCTTGACTTATGTACAAATGGGATTTACTGCTCCATCAAGTCTATCTGTAGTTTGGGTTGCTCCATCAAGTCTTATCAGTAGTTTGGGCTGCTGGTCAATAAAGTCCAACTTTAGTCAGGGCTATTGATTAATCTCTTGTTGATAATTGTATAAGAAAGATGCTGGGAATCTCTTGTTGATAATTGTATAAGAAACATGCTGGGAATCTCTTGTTGATAATTGTAAATTGAACTTATTTCCAGTGGAGGATCTGGTTGTTGTGTTGGAGCCCCTGCACCTACCCAGCAAACAATATGTGTTTATCCCCATCAACGATAACCCAGACACTGAACGGCCTGGAGGAACCCACTGGTCAGTTTCTATTTTCTTGGTTATATCAAATAATGTGTGATAACCTCTGAGAGTCTATGAACCCTTGAGAGTCTATGAACCCCTGAGAGTCTATGAACCCCTGAGATAATGAACCCCTGAGAGGCTATGAACCCCTGAAAGTATGAACCCCTGAGAGTCTATGAACCCCTGAGAGTCTATGAACCCCTAGGGGTATGAATCCCTGAGAGTATGAACCCCTGAGAGTATGAACCCCTGAGAGTCTATGAACCCCTGAGAGTCTATGAACCCCTGAGAGTATGAACCCCTGAGAGTCTATGAACCCCTGAGAGTCTATGAACCCCTGAGAGTCTATGAACCCCTGAGAGTCTATGAACCCCTGAGAGTCTATGGACCCATGAGAGTATGAACCCCTGAGAGTCTATGAACCCCTGAGAGTATGAACCCCTGAGAGTCTATGAACCCCTGAGAGTCTATGAACCCCTGAGAGTCTATGGACCCATGAGAGTATGAACCCCTGAGAGTCTATGAACCCCTGAGAGTCTATGAACCCCTGAGAGTCTATGAACCACTGAGAGTCTATGACCACCTGAGAGTCTATGAACACCTGAGAGTCTATGAACCCCTGAGAGTCTATGAACACCTGAGAGTCTATGAACCCCCGAGAGGAGCATGTGAACACCTGAGAGGAGTCTGTGAACCTGTGAGAGTCTATGAACACCTGAAAGGATTCTGTGAACTCCTGAGAGGATTCTGTGAACCTGTGAGAGTCTATGAACACATGAGGAGCATGTGAACCACTGAGAGGAGTCTGAACCCCTGAGAGTCTATGAACACCTGAGAGGAGTGTGAACCTGTGAGAGTCTATGAACACCTGAGAGAAGCATGTGAACCACTGAGAAGAGTCTGTGAACTCCTGAGAGGAGTCTGTGAACCCCTGAGAGTATATGAACACCTGAGGGGAGCATATGAACCCCTGAAAGTTTGTGAACCCCTGAACGTCTATGAAACCCTGAAATGAGTCTGTGAACCATGAACGTCTGTAAATCCATGAGAAGAGTCTTGTGAACCCAT
Source organism: Ariolimax columbianus (assembly GCA_036924085.1). Lineage (NCBI taxonomy): Eukaryota > Metazoa > Mollusca > Gastropoda > Stylommatophora > Arionidae > Ariolimax > Ariolimax columbianus. Next base: position 94,701,369 of record JAVGWX010000009.1, read on the forward strand.
GAGAGCCTGTGACCCCCTGAGAGTCTGTGAACCCATGAGAGTCTGTGAACTCCTGAGAGCCTGTGATCCCCTGAGATTATGTGAACCCCTATGAATCCCTGAGAGGAGTCTGTGAACCCATGAGAGTCTGTGACTCCCTGAGAGTCTGTGAACCCCTGAGTCTATAAATCCCTGAGAGGAGTCTGTGAACCCCTGAGAGTATCAACTCATGAGTATCAACCCTTGAGTCTATCAACCCATGAGAGGCTATCAACCTCTGAGTATCAACCCCTAAGTCTATTAACCTCTAAGTATCAGCCCCTAAGTCTTATCAACCTTGGCTATCAACTCCTAAGTCTGTCCCATCTTGCTGGTCTGGGCCTCTTCTTGTTGGTCTCTCCCCCCTGTTGTTGGTCTGTGTCCTTGTTGGTCTGTGTCCTTGTTGGTCTGTGTCCTTGTTGGTCTGTGTCCTTGTTGGTCTCTCCCCCCTGTTGTTGGTCTGTGTCCGTGTTGGTCTGTGTCCTTGTTGGTCTGTGTCCTTGTTGGTCTGTGCCCCCTGTTGTTGGTCTGTGTCCCCTGTTGTTGGTCTGGGCCCCCTGTTGTTGAACTGGGCCCCCTGTTGTTGGTCTGTGCCCCCTGTTGTTGGGGGTCTGGGCCCCCTGTTGTTCGTCTGGGCCCCGTGTTATTGGTCTGTGTCCCCTGTTGTTGGTCTGTGCCCCCTGTTGTTGGTCTGTGCCCCCTGTTGTTGGTCTGTGCCCCCTGTTGTTGGTCTGGGCCTCCCATTCTTGGTCATGCCCCCTGTTGTTGGGGGTCTGGGCCCTTTGTTGTTGGTCTGGACCTCTTGTTGTTGGTCTGGACCTCTTGTTGTTGGTCTGTGCCCCCTGTTGTTGGTCTGTTCCCCCTGTTGGTCTGTGCCCTTGCTGGTCTGTGCTCTTGCTGGTCTGTGCTCTTGCTGGTCTGTGCCCTTCTTGGTCTGTGTCCCTCTTACTGGTCTGTGCCCTTCTTGCTGGTATGTGCCCTTGCTGGTCTGTGCCCATGCTGGTCTGTGCCCCTCTTGCTGGTCTGTGCCCTTGCTGGTCTGTGCCCTTCTTGCTGGTCTGTGCTCTTGCTGGTCTGTGCTCTTGCTGGTCTGTGCCCTTCTTGCTGGTCTGTGCCCTTTTTGCTGGTCTGTGCCCTTCTTGCTGGTCTGTGCCCCTCTTGCTGGATGTGCCCTTGCTGGTCTGTGCCCTTCTTGCTGGTCTGTGCCCTTCTTGCTGGTCTGTGCCCTTCTTGCTGGTCTGTGCCCTTGCTGGTCTGTGCCCTTGCTGGGCTGTGCCCTTGCTGGTCTGTGCTCTTGCTGGTTTGTGCCATTCTTACTGGTCTGTACCCTTCTTGCTGGTATGTGCCCTTCTAGCTGGTCTGTGCCCTTGCTGGGCTGTGCCCTTGCTGGTCTGTGCCCTTCTTGCTGGTCTGTGCTCTTGCTGGTCTGTGTCCTTCTTGCTGGTCTGTGCCCTTCTTGCTAGCTTATAACAGACCCGACTTCCCCCACAAATAAAATGCCCCTTGATGTGCCTTGACTGTGTCTTGGAAGTGTCTCACCATTGTCTTCTGCTTTTCAAACATTTCATTCTATATTTGGACACTTGCTTGAAAGACATCCCTCCTACCTATTGGAGATTCTCAAACTACGAAGTGAGATTCTCAAGCTGTGTTAAGAGAAGGCCCCTTTTTTACCCCTTGTGACCCATGACTATGTATGGCGCATATCTCATCTCGTCAATTATTTCATCCATCTTCTCTCACTAATCTCTTTATGGCCCTTCTCTCTGAGATAGAGACAGCCAGTGTCACAGTCCTCATATTTTCACATCAGTTGTACACAGAGCCCCTATGTAACTTCTCATCTAATAAGGGCTGGTACACAGAGCCACACGTAACTACTCAGATAATAAGGGTTGATATATACAGAGCCCCACATAACTACTTGGGAATAAGGGCTGATATACAGAGTCCCACGTAACTGCTAACAGGGAGTACATACACTTCTCTTTAATCATTTCACTGGTAAGCTCTCAGCTTTTTCTCTTTGAGACAACTCCCTCTAACATAGAGGTATATACATTTCATCTGTAATTATCCAATGTTCAAATACTCCCATCACTTGTACTGAAGTCATACTGCCCATGTACTAAAGTCAACCTCCTGTCATTTGTACTGAAGTCATACTGCCCTTGTACTAAAGTCATACTCACCACCCCTCCGGAACCAAAACTCCATCACCCCCACCACTCGCTTCTGAAATTCGATGCGCTATAGAAAACATGTCCACAGGAAATCCCCAGGTAGAGATAAAATCACAGCTCAGGCAATAAAAACATGTGTTCACCCACTCTACACGGCCATAGCCAGCTAATTCTCACGATATTTATAGACAACAGATATCCCATCTACCTGACTACCACTAGACAACGTGCGGATATCTCCGACTGCTATGGTAGCGAAACCTGGTCTCTAACAAAATCAGCAGAGAACTAACTGAGAACAGGCACACACATCTCTTGAAAGACGCCTGGTTGGCATAACTCTCAGACAGCAGCGGCAAAACAAACTACACAAAAGCAACATCCGGAGAATGTCACACATCAAGGATGTCCTACAGCACGTCGAACCCATCAAAACACCGCTGGGAAGGTGGTATAGCTAGAAGATAAGATGAAGCACAAAACATATGATCCAGCACAAAACACACGATCCATCAACAAACACACGATCCAGCAACAAACATATGATCCAGCAACAAACATACGATTCAGCAACAAACACACGATCCAGCAACAAACATACGATCTAGCACAGAACACATGATCCAGCACAAAACACACTATCCATCAACAAACACACGATCCAGCAACAAACATATGATCCAGCACAAAACACACGATCCAGCAACAAACACATGATCCAGCACAAAACACAAGATCCAGCACAAAACACAAGATCCAGCACAAAACACACGAACCAGCACAAAACACACGAACCAGCACAAAACACACGAACAGCACAAAACTCACGAACCAGCACAAAACACACGACACAGCACAAAACACACGACACAGCAACATATATACGATCAAGCAACAAACCTACTACTTTCCCACTGGACGTGACAGAAACGACTGGACCTGAGTTGAGACCTGCGAAGAACGGGTGGAACCAAGAGTAACTGTGGTTTAATGGCTCTCTCTTGACTAGTTTTAACAGCGTACTTTTAACTGGGGTTTTAATGGCTCTCTCATAATCATTATTATCATTTATCTTGTCTGGTTCCCCTTAGAGCATAGGGCTGCAGCAGATGCTCTTCCTTTTCTGTGTTGGCTTCTTGTTCCAGCCACAAAATTCTGATTGAACAGACTTCCTTCTCAACCTGTCTCTGTCAAAACTCTGAACAGACTTCCTTCTCAACCTGTCTGTAAAAATTCTGAATAGACTTCCTCATCAACCTGATTCTGTCAAATGTTTCTTGGCCATCAAACTTGTCTCTTTCCCTGTGTGTTCCAATCTTGAGCATGTCTGGAAATGCTGTCTGGCTCTTATTTGAGAGTGTGTCCCATCCATTCCCATTTTCTCTCTCAAATTGCATGCTGTAGTAGTTTTTACTGTTTTCTTTCCGACAGTCTTCTCATATTTGCCATCTAGCACGAAGAACGCCACGAAGATACTGAAAATCTGAATATCTGTAAAATGGAGATCTTCCAGCAGGCAGCTTATCATATGTCCATTCTGTCTGTCTGTTTTTCTGCCATCTGTCATTTGCCTATGTCTCATAGTCTCCTCTCATGATCAATGTGTCTTCTCTCATGGTCAGAGTGTCTCCTCTCATGGTCAGTGTGTCTCCTCTCATGGTCAGTGTGTCTCCTCTCATGATCAATGTGTCTTCTCTCATGGTCAGTGTGTCTCCTCTCATGGTCAGTGTGTCTCCTCTCATGGTCAGTGTGTCTCCTCTCATGGTCAATGTGTCTCCTCTCATGGTCAGTGTGTCTCCTCTCATGATCAGTGTGTCTTCTCTCATGGTCAGTGTGTCTCCTCTCATGGTCAGTGTGTCTCCTCTCATGGTCAGTGTGTCTCCTCTCATGGTCAGTGTGTCTTCTCTCATGGTCAGTGTGTCTCCTCTCATGGTCAATGTATTTCCTCTCATGGTCAGTGTGTCTTCTCTCATGGTCAATGTGTCTCCTCTCATGGTCAATGTATTTCCTCTCATAGTCAGTGTTTCCTCTCATGGTCAATGTGTCTCCTCTCATGGTCAATGTATTTCCTCTCATAGTCAGTGTTTCCTCTCATGGTCAGTGTGTCTTCTCTCATGGTCAACGTGTCTCCTGTCATGGTCAATGTGTCTCCTCTCATGGTCAGTGTGTCTTCTCTCATGGTCAATGTATTTCCTCTCATGGTCAGTGTGTTTCCTCTCATGGTCAATGTGTTTCCTCTCATGGTCAGTGTCTCCTCTCATGATCAGTGTTTCCTCTCATGGTCAATGTGTTTCCTCTCATGGTCAATGTATCTCCTCTCATGGTCAATGTGTTTCCTCTCATGGTCAATATGTTTCCTCTCATGGTCAATATGTCTCCTCTCATGGTCAATGTGTTTCCTCTCATGGTCAATATGTTTCCTCTCATGGTCAATGTGTTTCCTCTCATGGTCAATATGTTTCCTCTCATGGTCAATATGTTTCCTCTCATGGTCAGTGTGTTTTCTCTCATGGTCAGTGTGTCTCCTCTCATGGTCAGTGTTTCCTCTTATGGTCAGTGTGTCTCCTCTCGTGGTCAATGTGTCTCCTCTCATGGTCAATGTGTTTCCTCTCATGGTCAGTGTGTCTCCTCTCATTGTCAATGTGTTTCCTCTCATGGTCAGTGTGTCTCCTCTCATGGTCAATGTGTTTCCAACCACAGGTTACGAGTGTTACTCACAAATTGCTGCATAAAGCCAAATCTCCTTTCTTTGGAATTCGATTAGGTGAGCCTATGTCCACCTTTAGAGAACGGCCTCTTGTTCCTATAGCTTATTGAAGAGCTGGTCTAGCATCTCTCTGGTGGATGAGGTCATCTCTCTGGTAGTTGAGGTCATCTCTCTAGTGGTTGAGGTCATCTCTCTGGTGGTTGAGGTCATCTCTCTAGTGGTTGAGGTCATCTCTCTGGTAGTTGAGGTCATCTCTCTAGTGGTTGAGGTCATCTCTCTGGTAGTTGAGGTCATCTCTCTGGTGGTTGAGGTCATCTCTCTAGTGGTTGAGGTCATCTCTCTGGTGGCTTAGGTCATCTCTCTAGTGGTTGAGGTCATCTCTCTGGTGGTTAAGGTCATCTCTCTAGTGGTTGAGGTCATCTCTCTGGTGGTTGAGGTCATCTCTCTGGTGGTTGAGGTCATCTCTCTAGTGGTTGAGGTCATCTCTCTGGTGGTTGAGGTCATCTCTCTGGTTGTTGAGGTCATCTCTAGTGGTTGAGGTCATCTCTCTGGTGGTTGAGGTCATCTCTCTGGTGGTTTAGGTCATCTCTCTGGTGGTTGAGGTCATCTCTCTAGTTGTTGAGGTCATTTCACTGGTGGTTGAGGTCATCTCTCTGGTGGTTGAGGTCATCTCTCTAGTGGTTGAGGTCCTCTCTCTGGTGGTTGAGGTCATCTCTCTAGTGGTTGAGGTCATCTCTCTGGTGGTTGAGGTCATCTCTCTAGTGGTTGAGGTCATCTCTCTGGTGGTTGATGTCATTTCTCAAGTAGGTGAGGTCATCTCTATGGTGGTTGAGGTCATCTCTGTAGTGGTTGAGGTCATCTCTCTGGTGGATGAGGTCATCTCTCTGTAGTGGTTGAGGGCATCTCTCTGTAGTGGTTGAGGTCATCTCTCTGTAGTGGTTGAGGTCATCTCTCTGGTGGTTGAGGTCATCTGTCTGGTGGTTGAGGTCATCTCTCTGTAGTGGTTGAGGTAATCTCTGTAGTGGTTGAGGTCAAGTCTGTAGTGGTTGAGGTCATCTCTGTAGTGGTTGAGGTCATCTCTCTGTAGTGGTTGAGGACATCTCTCTGGTGGTTGAGGTCATCTGTGTAATGGTTGAAGCCATCTGTAGTGGTTGAGGTCATCTCTCTGTAGTGGTTGAAGTCATCTCTGTAGTGGTTGATGTCATTTCTCAAGTAGGTGAGGTCATCTCTATGGTGGTTGAGGTCATCTCTGTAGTGGTTGAGGTCATCTCTGTAGTGGTTGAGGTCATCTCTCTGTAGTGGGCAAGGTCATCTCTCTGGTGGTTGAGGTCATCTCTGTAGTGGTTGAGGTCATCTCTGTAGTGGTTGAGGGCATCTCTGTAGTGGTTGAGGTCATCTCTCTGTAGTGGTTGATCTCATCTCTCTGTAGTGGATGAGGTCATCTCTCTGTAGTGGTTGAAGTCATCTCTCTGGTGGTTGAGGTCATCTCTGTAATGGTTGAGGTCATCTCTCTGGTGGTTGAGGTCATCTCTCTGGTGGTTGAGGTCATCTCTGTGTAGTGGTTGAAGTAATCTCTCTGGTGGTTGAGGTCATCTCTGTAGTGGTTGAGGTCATCTCTCTGGTGGTTGAGGTCATCTCTCTGGTGGTTGAGGTCATCTCTCTGGTGGTTAACTCTGTAATGGTTGAAGTCATCTCTCTGTAGTGGTTGAGATCATCTCTCTGGTGGTTGAGGTTATCTCTCTGGTGGTTTAGGTCATCTCTCTGGTGGTTTAGGTCATCTCTCTGTAGTGGTTGAGGTCATCTCTGTAGTGGTTGAGGTCATCTCTCTGGTGGTTGAGGTCATCTGTGTAATGGTTGAAGCCATCTGTAGTGGATGAGGTCATCTCTCTGTAGTGGTTGAAGTCATCTCTCTGGTGGTTGAGGTCATCTCTGTAATGGTTGAGGTCATCTCTCTGGTGGTTGAGGTCATCTCTCTGGTGGTTGAGGTCATCTCTGTGTAGTGGTTGAAGTAATCTCTCTGGTGGTTGAGGTCATCTCTGTAGTGGTTGAGGTCATCTCTCTGGTGGTTGAGGTCATCTCTCTGGTGGTTGAGGTCATCTCTCTGGTGGTTGAGGTCAACTCTGTAATGGTTGAAGTCATCTCTCTGTAGGGGTTAAGGTCATCTTTCTGTAGTGGTTGAGGTCATCTCTCTGGTGGTTGAGGTCATCTCTGTAGTAGTTGAGGTCATCTCTGTAGTGGTTTAGGTCATCTCTGTAGTGGTTGAGGTCATATCTGTAGTGGTTGAGGTCATCTCTGTAGTGGTTGAGGTCATCTCTCTGTAGTGGTTGAGGTCATCTCTCTGGTGGTTGAGGTCATCTCACTGTAGTGGTTGAGGTCATCTCTCTGTAGTGCTTGAGGTCATCTCTCTGTAGTGGTTACGTCATCTCTGGTGGTTGAGGTCATCTCTCTGGTGGTTGAGGTCATCTCTCTGGTGGTTGAGGTCATCTCTCTGGTGATTGAGGTCATCTCTGTAGTGGCTGAGGTCATCTCTCTGTAGTGGTTGAGGTCATCTCTCTGTAGTGGTTGAGGTCATCTTTCTGGTGGTTGAGGTCATCTCTCTGGTGGTTGAGGTCATCTCTGTGGTGGTTGAGGGCATCTCTCTGTAGTGGTTGAGGTCATCTCTCTGGTGGTTGAGGATATCTCTCTGGTGGTTGAGGTCATCTCTCTGTATTGGTTGAGGTCATCTCTCTGTAGTGGTTGAGGTCATCTCTCTGTAGTGGTTGAGGTCATCTCTCTGTAGTGGTTGAGGTCATCTCTCTGTAGTGCTTGAGGTCATCTCTCTGTAGTGGTTGACATCATCTCTGGTGGTTGAGGTCATCTATCTGGTGGTTGAGGTCATCTCTGTAGTGGTTGAGGTCATCTCTGTAGTGGTTGAGGTCATCTCTCTGTAGTGGTTGAGGTCATCTCTCTGTAGTGGTTGAGGTCATCTCTCTGGTGGTTGAGGTCATCTCTCTGGTGGTTGAGGTCATCTCTCTGTAGTGGTCAAGGTCATCTCTCTGGTGGTTGAGGTCATCTCTGTAATGGTTGAAGTCATCTCTCTGTAGGGGTTAAGGTCATCTTTCTGTGGTGGTTGAGGTCATCTCTGTAGTAGTTGAGGTCATCTCTGTAGTGGTTTAGGTCATCTCTGTAGTGGTTGAGGTCATATCTGTAGTGGTTGAGGTCATCTCTGTAGTGGTTGAGGTCATCTCTCTGTAGTGGTTGAGGTCATCTCTCTGTAGTGGTTGAGGTCATCTCTCTGGTGGTTGAGGTCATCTCACTGTAGTGGTTGAGGTCATCTCTCTGTAGTGCTTGAGGTCATCTCTCTTTAGTGGTTGACGTCATCTCTGGAGTGGCTGAGGTCATCTCTGTAGTGGTTGAGGTCATCTCTCTGTAGTGGTTGAGGTCATCTCTCTGGTGGTTGAGGTCATCTCTCTGGTGGTTGAGGTCATCTCTCTGGTGGTTGAGGTCATCTCTCTGTGGTGGTTGAGGGCATCTCTCTGTAGTGGTTGAGGTCATCTCTCTGGTGGTTGAAGTCATTTCTCTGGTGGTTGAGGATATCTCTCTGGTGGTTGAGGTCATCTCTCTGTATTGGTTGAGGTTATCTCTCTGTAGTGGTTGAGGTCATCTCTCTGTAGCGGTTGAGGTCATCTCTCTGGTGGTTGAGGTCATCTCTTTGGTGGTTGAGGTCATCTCTCTGGTAGCTGAGGTCATCTCTCTGTAGTGGTTGAGGTCATCTCTCTGGTGGTTGAGGTCATCTCTGTAATAGTTGAGGTCATCTTTCTGGTGGTTGAGATCATCTCTCTGGTGGTTGAGGTCATCTCTCTGGTGGTTGAGGTCATCTCTCTGTAGTTGTTGAGGTCTTCTCTGTGTAGTGGTTGAGGCCATCACTGTGTAGTGGTTGAAGTCATCTCTCTGTAGTGGATGAGGTCATCTCTCTGTAGTGGTTGAGGTCATCTCTCTGGTGGTTGAGGTCATCTCTCTGTAGTGGTCAAGGTCATCTCTCTGGTGGTTTAGGTCATCTCTGTAATGGTTGAAGTCATCTCTCTGTAGGGGTTAAGGTCATCTTTCTGTAGTGGTTGAGGTCATATCTGTAGTGGTTGAGGTCATCTCTGTAGTGGTTGAGGTCATCTCTCGGTAGTGGTTGAGGTCATCTCTCTGATGGTTGAGGTCATCTCACTGTAGTGGTTGAGGTCATCTCTCTGTAGTGCCTGAGGTCATCTCTCTGTAGTGGTTGAGGTCATCTCTCTGGTGGTTGAGGTCATCTCTCTGGTGGTTGAGGTCATCTCTCTGGTGGTTGAGGTCATCTCTCTGTGGTGGTTGAGGGCATCTCTCTGTAGTGGTTGAGGTCATCTCTCTGGTGGTTGAAGTCATTTCTCTGGTGGTTGAGGTCATCTCTCTGTGGTGGTTGAGGGCATCTCTCTGTAGTGGTTGAGGTCATCTCTCTGGTGGTTGAAGTCACTTCTCTGGTGGTTGAGGATATCTCTCTGGTGGTTGAGGTCATCTCTCTGTATTGGTTGAGGTCATCTCTCTGTAGTGGTTGAGGTCATCTCTCTGTAGTGGTTGAGGTCATCTCTCTGGTGGTTGAGGTCATCTCTTTGGTGGTTGAGGTCATCTCTCTGGTAGCTGAGGTCATCTCTCTGTAGTGGTTGAGGTCATCTCTCTGGTGGTTGAGGTCATCTCTGTAATGGTTGAGGTCATCTTTCTGGTGGTTGAGGTCATCTCTCTGGTGGTTGAGGTCATCTCTCTGTAGTGGTTTAGGTCATCTCTCTGTAGTTGTTGAGGTCTTCTCTGTGTAGTGGTTGAGGTCATCTCTGTGTAGTGGTTGAAGTCATCTCTCTGTATTGGTTGAGGTCATCTCTCTGTAGTGGTTGAGGTCATCTCTCTGTAGTGGTTGAAGTCATCTCTCTGGTGGTTGAGATCATCTCTGTAATGGTTGAGGTCATCTCTTTGGTGGTTGAGGTCATCTCTGTAATGGTTGAGGTCATTTGTCTGGTGGTTGACGTCATCTCTGTAATGGTTGTCATTTCTCTGGTGGTTGAGGTCATCTGTGTAATGGTTGATATCATCTCTCTGGTGGTTGAGGTCATCTCTGTAATGGTTGAGGTCATCTCTGTAATGGTTGAGGTCATTTCTCTGGTGGTTGAGGTCATCTCTGTAATGGTTGAGGTCATCTCTCTGGTGGTTGAGGTCATCTCTGTAATGGTTCAGGTCATTTCTCTGGTGGTTTAGGTCATCTCTGTAATGGTTGAGGTTATCTCTCTGGTGGTTGAGGTCATCTCTGTTATGGTTGAGGTATTTTCTCTGGTGGTTGAGGTCATCTCTCTGGTGGTTGAGGTCATCTCTCTGGTGGTTGAGGTCATCTCTCTGTGGTGGTTGAGGGCATCTCTCTGTAGTGGTTGAGGTCATCTCTCTGGTGGTTGAGGATATCTCTCTGGTGGTTGAGGTCATCTCTCTGTATTGGTTGAGGTCATCTCTCTGTAGTGGTTGAGGTCATCTCTCTGTAGTGGTTGAGGTCATCTCTCTGTAGTGGTTGAGGTCATCTCTCTGTAGTGCTTGAGGTCATCTCTCTGTAGTGGTTGACATCATCTCTGGTGGTTGAGGTCATCTATCTGGTGGTTGAGGTCATCTATGTAGTGGTTGAGGTCATCTCTGTAGTGGTTGAGGTCATCTCTCTGTAGTGGTTGAGGTCATCTCTCTGGTGGTTGAGGTCATCTCTCTGGTGGTTGAGGTCATCTCTCTGTAGTGGTCAAGGTCATCTCTCTGGTGGTTGAGGTCATCTCTGTAATGGTTGAAGTCATCTCTCTGTAGGGGTTAAGGTCATCTTTCTGTGGTGGTTGAGGTCATCTCTGTAGTAGTTGAGGTCATCTCTGTAGTGGTTTAGGTCATCTCTGTAGTGGTTGAGGTCATATCTGTAGTGGTTGAGGTCATCTCTGTAGTGGTTGAGGTCATCTCTCTGTAGTGGTTGAGGTCATCTCTCTGTAGTGGTTGAGGTCATCTCTCTGGTGGTTGAGGTCATCTCACTGTAGTGGTTGAGGTCATCTCTCTGTAGTGCTTGAGGTCATCTCTCTTTAGTGGTTGACGTCATCTCTGGAGTGGCTGAGGTCATCTCTGTAGTGGTTGAGGTCATCTCTCTGTAGTGGTTGAGGTCATCTCTCTGGTGGTTGAGGTCATCTCTCTGGTGGTTGAGGTCATCTCTCTGGTGGTTGAGGTCATCTCTCTGTGGTGGTTGAGGGCATCTCTCTGTAGTGGTTGAGGTCATCTCTCTGGTGGTTGAAGTCATTTCTCTGGTGGTTGAGGATATCTCTCTGGTGGTTGAGGTCATCTCTCTGTATTGGTTGAGGTTATTTCTCTGTAGTGGTTGAGGTCATCTCTCTGTAGCGGTTGAGGTCATCTCTCTGGTGGTTGAGGTCATCTCTTTGGTGGTTGAGGTCATCTCTCTGGTAGCTGAGGTCATCTCTCTGTAGTGGTTGAGGTCATCTCTCTGGTGGTTGAGGTCATCTCTGTAATAGTTGAGGTCATCTTTCTGGTGGTTGAGATCATCTCTCTGGTGGTTGAGGTCATCTCTCTGGTGGTTGAGGTCATCTCTCTGTAGTTGTTGAGGTCTTCTCTGTGTAGTGGTTGAGGCCATCACTGTGTAGTGGTTGAAGTCATCTCTCTGTAGTGGATGAGGTCATCTCTCTGTAGTGGTTGAGGTCATCTCTCTGGTGGTTGAGGTCATCTCTCTGTAGTGGTCAAGGTCATCTCTCTGGTGGTTTAGGTCATCTCTGTAATGGTTGAAGTCATCTCTCTGTAGGGGTTAAGGTCATCTTTCTGTAGTGGTTGAGGTCATATCTGTAGTGGTTGAGGTCATCTCTGTAGTGGTTGAGGTCATCTCTCGGTAGTGGTTGAGGTCATCTCTCTGATGGTTGAGGTCATCTCACTGTAGTGGTTGAGGTCATCTCTCTGTAGTGCCTGAGGTCATCTCTCTGTAGTGGTTGAGGTCATCTCTCTGGTGGTTGAGGTCATCTCTCTGGTGGTTGAGGTCATCTCTCTGGTGGTTGAGGTCATCTCTCTGTGGTGGTTGAGGGCATCTCTCTGTAGTGGTTGAGGTCATCTCTCTGGTGGTTGAAGTCATTTCTCTGGTGGTTGAGGTCATCTCTCTGTGGTGGTTGAGGGCATCTCTCTGTAGTGGTTGAGGTCATCTCTCTGGTGGTTGAAGTCACTTCTCTGGTGGTTGAGGATATCTCTCTGGTGGTTGAGGTCATCTCTCTGTATTGGTTGAGGTCATCTCTCTGTAGTGGTTGAGGTCATCTCTCTGTAGTGGTTGAGGTCATCTCTCTGGTGGTTGAGGTCATCTCTTTGGTGGTTGAGGTCATCTCTCTGGTAGCTGAGGTCATCTCTCTGTAGTGGTTGAGGTCATCTCTCTGGTGGTTGAGGTCATCTCTGTAATGGTTGAGGTCATCTTTCTGGTGGTTGAGGTCATCTCTCTGGTGGTTGAGGTCATCTCTCTGTAGTGGTTTAGGTCATCTCTCTGTAGTTGTTGAGGTCTTCTCTGTGTAGTGGTTGAGGTCATCTCTGTGTAGTGGTTGAAGTCATCTCTCTGTATTGGTTGAGGTCATCTCTCTGTAGTGGTTGAGGTCATCTCTCTGTAGTGGTTGAAGTCATCTCTCTGGTGGTTGAGATCATCTCTGTAATGGTTGAGGTCATCTCTTTGGTGGTTGAGGTCATCTCTGTAATGGTTGAGGTCATTTGTCTGGTGGTTGACGTCATCTCTGTAATGGTTGAGGTCATCTCTGTAATGGTTGTCATTTCTCTGGTAGTTGAGGTCATCTCTGTAATGGTTGATATCATCTCTCTGGTGGTTGAGGTCATCTCTGTAATGGTTGAGGTCATCTCTGTAATGGTTGAGGTCATTTCTCTGGTGGTTGAGGTCATCTCTGTAATGGTTGAGGTCATCTCTCTGGTGGTTGAGGTCATCTCTGTAATGGTTCAGGTCATTTCTCTGGTGGTTTAGGTCATCTCTGTAATGGTTGAGGTTATCTCTCTGGTGGTTGAGGTCATCTCTGTTATGGTTGAGGTATTTTCTCTGGTGGTTGAGGTCATCTCTCTGGTGGTTGAGGTCATCTCTCTGGTGGTTGAGGGCATCTCTCTGTAGTGGTTGAGGTCATCTCTCTGGTGGTTGAGGATATCTCTCTGGTGGTTGAGGTCATCTCTCTGTATTGGTTGAGGTCATCTCTCTGTAGTGGTTGAGGTCATCTCTCTGTAGTGGTTGAGGTCATCTCTCTGTAGTGGTTGAGGTCATCTCTCTGTAGTGCTTGAGGTCATCTCTCTGTAGTGGTTGACATCATCTCTGGTGGTTGAGGTCATCTATCTGGTGGTTGAGGTCATCTCTGTAGTGGTTGAGGTCATCTCTGTAATGGTTGAGGTCATTTCTCTGGTGGTTGAGGTCATCTCTGTAATGGTTGAGGTCATCTCTCTGGTGGTTGAGGTCATCTCTGTAATGGTTCAGGTCATTTCTCTGGTGGTTTAGGTCATCTCTGTAATGGGTGAGGTTATCTCTCTGGTGGTTGAGGTCATCTCTGTTATGGTTGAGGTATTTTCTCTGGTGGTTGAGGTCATCGCTCTGTAGTGGTTGAGGTCATCTCTCTGTAGTGGTTGAAGTCATTTCTTTTGTGGTTTTAGGTCATCTCTCTAGTGGTTAGTCATCTCTCTAGTGGATGAGATCATTTCTCTGGTGGTTGAGGTCATTTCTCTGATGGTTGAGGTCATCTCTGTGGTGTTGTCCTGAGTAGTGGTTTCTGGTGGCATTCCATCTGGTCCTGCAGTTTTCCCATGTTTTTTGTAGTTTGAGTGGATCTCTTGTTTTGTTGGTGGATGTAAGCTGTTAGTGGTTTCTGTACTGGTTCTCTTTCTAGGGTGTTGGTGGATGTAAGCTGTTAGTGGTTTCTGTACTGGTTCTCTGTCTAGGGTGTTGGTGGATGTAAGCTGTTAGTGGTTTCTGTACTGGTTCTCTGTCTAGGGTGTTGGTGGATTTCTGTTTAATGTTTCTTTAAGTTATTCCATCCGTCTGTCTCACTGTTTCTCTTCACTGGGGATGTTCTGTTCTTGTTTGTCTCTCTCTGGTGTGCTGTGGTCCTGTCAGTTTTCAGTTTATATTGTATGTCTTTGTGTCACCTTGTTATGGCCATTTCCTCAGTCATCTTAGTGATGTCTTCTCTCTTGGTCTTCTCTCTTGGCCTGCTTGCCACTCTTTTTCACTTTCTTGGCTGTTGTTTTAATGCCTCCCTCTTGGCTGTTGTTTAATGCCTTCCTCTTGACCGTTGTTTAATGCCTCCCTTTTGGCTGTTTCTAATGCCACCCTCTTGACTGTTGTTTTAATGCCTCCCTTTTGGCTGTTTCTAATGCCTCCCTTTTGGCTGTTGTATTAATGCCTCCCTCTTGGCTGTTGTATTAATGCCACCCTCTTGACTGTTGTTTTAATGCCTCCCTTTTGGCTGTTTCTAATGCCTCCCTTTTGGCTGTTTCTAATGCCTCCCTTTTGGCTGTTTCTAATGCCTCCCTCTTGGCTGTTGTATTAATGCCTGCCTCTTGGCTGTTGTTTTAATGCCTCCCTCTTGACTGTTTAAATGCCTCCCTCTTGACTGTTGTTTTAAAGCCTCCCTCTTGAATGTAGTGTTAATGGTGTGGTTTCAGTTGTTCCCTCTTGACTGTGGTTGTTGAGAAGAAACATGTTTGCTTTCAACATTTCAGGAGCTTATTGGTATATGTGCGCAGTAAACAAGAGTTTCAGCATTTTGATGCCTTCCGTGGCAGCAACCTTTCTGTGGCCAGAAAACTTGTGGACAAGTTGCAACCTTTTGTGCAAGGTTAGTTAGAGTAGTCTGTTGTGTAAGGTGAGTAGTAGTAGTAGTAGTATGTTGTGTAGGGTTAGTAGTAGTAGTCTGTTGTGTAAGGTTAGTAGTAGTGGTAGTAGTCTGTTGTTTAAAGTTAGTAGTAGTAGTCTGTTGTGTAAGGTTAGTAGTAGTAGTAGTAGTCTGTTGTTTAAGGATAGTAGTAGTAGTATGTTGTTTAAGGATAGTAGTAGTAGTAGTCTGTTGTTTAAGGATAGTAGTAGTAGTAGTCTGTTGTTTAAGTTTAGTAGTAGTAGTCTGTTGTGTAAGGTTAGTAGTAGTAGTCTGTTATGTAAGGTTAGTAATAGTTGAAGTCTGTTGTGTAAGGTTAGTAGTAGTAGTCTATTGTGTAAGGTTAGTAGTAGTAGTCTATTATGTAAGGTTAGTAGTAGTAGTAGTCTGTTGTTTAAGGTTAGTAGTAGTAGTAGTCTGTTATTTATATTAGTAGTAGTAGTCTGTTGTGTAAGGTTAGTAGTAGTAGTCTGTTGTGTAAGGTCAGTAGTGGTAGTCTGTTGTGTAAGGTTAGTAGTAGTAGTAGTCTGTTGTTTAAGGTTAGTAGTAGCTGTTGTGTAAGGTTAGTAGTAGTAGTCTGTTGTTTAAGGTTAGTAGTAGTAGTCTGTTGTGTAAGGTTAGTAGAGGTAGTCTGTTGTGTAAGGTTAGTAGTAGTCAGTTGTGTAAGGTTAGTAGTAGTAGTCTGTTGTTTAAGGTTAGTAGTAGTAGTCTGTTGTGTAAGGTTAGTAGTAGTAGTCTGTTGTGTAAGGTTAGTAGAGGTAGTCTGTTGTGTAAGGTTAGTAGTAGTAGTAGTCTGTTGTGTAAGGTTAGTAGTAGTAGTCTGTTATGTAAGGTTAGTATGTAGAAGAAGAAAAACCAGATATAATAGGGTTAACAGAATCATGGACATATGAGGAGATTGCAGATAGTGAACTTGAAATTGAGGGATATACAATGTTAAGGAAAGATAGGATAATTGGAGACAAGACTAAGGGAGGTGGCGTTTTATTATACTGTATAAATTATGTTAATATAACGATCAAAGATTATTTATCATGTAACAAAAATGAAAGTGTATGGGGAGAAATAGAAAGTGGTGGTGAAAAAACAGTGATTTTAGTATGCTATAGATGTCCATCAAGTCAAAAAGAGGAAGATGAGGAGCTGATTAGTAGCATAGCAAAGGCAAGTGAAGGGAAATTATTATTAATGGGGGATTTCAACTATCCAGAAATAAAATGGGATATGGCAGAAGCACTTGTAGAGTCAAAACCTTTTGTTAAGTGCATAACTGACAATTTTTTAATTCAACATGTAGAAGCAGCCACCAGAGGCAAAAACATACTCGACCTAGTTTTTACCACAGAGGAAAATATGATTGAAAACGTTACCGTTGGGGAACTGTTTGGCTCAAGTGACCATCAAATCATCTGTTGGGATCTTATTGCAGGGAAAGAAGTAGACATAAACACGCGAACATACGACTACTCTAAGGCAGATGTTAAGAGGATGAAAGAGGCAGCGAACCACATAATCTGGAAAGATATTGTTGTAGGAACAGATGTTGAACAGGAGTGGGAGAGTTTTAAAACAGTTCTAGAAACGCTAAAAGAGGAATGTTTTCCATGTAGGGAGGTAAACCCCAAGCGTAAAAAGTGGATAACTAGATTTGTAGTGAAATGTAGAAGAGCAAAAAATAAAGCATGGAAAAAATATATAGAGGCAGAGAAATCAAAAGAAACATGTGTAAAATATTTGGACAAGCAGAACATATCTCAGAAAGCGAATAAAACAGCAAAAATAGACTGGAAAAAAACTTGCTCAGAGGATCAAGACTGACAGTAAAAGCTTCTTTTCTTATGTTAGAAATAAACAAAGAACGAAAGACAAAGTAGGCCCTCTCATAGACAGTACAGGGAAAATAATAAGTGAGAATAGGGAGGCAGCTAATCTGCTCAATCAGTACTTTGGCACAGTCTTCAAAAAAGGAGGACTGATCTGAGATCCCAGAGCCTATAGATATTTTTCAAAGAGACATGGATACAGCAGGATTAAGATCAATCTGTATTACAGAGGAAATGGTTTTTAAAAAATTGGAGGGGTTGAAAGTGAATAAATGTCCAGGTCAAGGTGGTATTCATCCAAAATTGCTGTATGAAATTAGAGACCAACTAGCAAAACCATTGGCTATATTATGTTCTCAATCACTTACAAAAGGGATTGTTCCACGGGATTGGAAAGATGCAGGAGTGATCCCCTTATTCAAAAATAGCAAACAATCAGATCCAGCAAATTATAGACCGGTGAGTTTAACGAGCATAGTCTGTAAATTGTTAGAGTCAATAATCAAAGAAAACATTGTAATGCATTTAGACAAATTTAATCTAATTAGAAATAGTCAGCATGGGTTTACTAGAGGGAGATCATGCTTAACAAATCTATTAGAATTCATGGAGGAGGTTACTAAAATCATAGATAAAGGGGAGCCAGTGGATGTTATTTATCTAGACTTTGCAAAGGCCTTTGATAGAGTACCTCATCAAAGTATATTTCGAAAGTTAAAATCACATGGAATAGGCGGGGAAGTTGCCAAATGGATTGAAAATTGGTTAACGGGAAGAAAGCAGAGGGTGGGCATAAATAAATAAGGAGTACTCTGAGTGGAGTGAAGTGAAAAGTGGTGTGCCACAGGGCTCGGTTTTGGGACCAATTTTGTTCTTGATATATATAAATGATTTGGACATTGATATGAGATCCATGATTGCAAAATTTGCTGATGACACAAAACTATGCAGTAGTGTCTCATCTAAAGCTGAAGTGGATATATTGATGTCGCATTTAGATAAAATTCGAGAATGGTCTGTAAGCTGGCAAATGGAGTTTAATGTAGATAAATGTACAGTCATCCACATGGGTAGATCCAATATGGAACATAATTACAGAATGGGAAAAAACAATATTAGAAAGATAGATAAGGAAAGGGACCTAGGGGTTATAATAGATCATACAGGAAAGGTGAGTGAGCAAGTTAAGGTAGCAGTGAAAAAGGCAAATGCAATGTTAGGTATGATAAAAAGAAATATTAAACATAGGAGCAATGAAGTGATCGTCAAACTGTATAAAGCTTTAGTTAGACCTAGATTGGAGTACTGTGTACAGGTGTGGAGTCCTTATCATAGAGGGGACATAAACAGGCTAGAAAGAATACAAAAAAGAGCAACAAAGATGATAGTGGGATTCCAGAATTACAGTTATGAGGAACGACTCAGAAAAACCGGCCTACAGTGTCTCGAAGAGAGAAGAATTCGTGGTGACTTAATACAGGTTTATAAGATGATCAGAGGAATCGATAAATTAAACTATAACAAGTTTTTTTAAATACAGCCACCTACAATAACACGAGGGCATAGCTACAAGCTGACTAAAGAGAGGTCCAGGTTAGATATTAGGAAATATTTTTTTAGTCAGAGAGTAGTGTCTGCTTGGAATGCATTGCCAGGGAAGGTAGTGGAGGCAGGGACAGTTAATGCATTTAAGAATAAACTGGATGCGCATAGCTTTTAGAGCAAGGTGATGTAAATATAACTGGTTGTATACAGACTCTGCAGTGTCTTCTAAACCAGTATAAAGACGTTAAGTTAAGTTACGTTAAGTTAAGTAGTCTGTTGTGTAAGTTTAGTAGTAATAGTAGTAGTCTGTTGTGTAAGGTTAGTAGTAATAGTAGTAGTCTGTTGTGTAAGGTTAGTAGTAGTCTGTTGTGTAAGGTGACATTCTCGGTGAGTGAATGTTGCTTACGTGCTTGCGAGTGAATGTTGCTGACGTGCTTGGTGAGTGAATGTTGGTGACAGGCTCAGTGAGTGAATGTTGCTGACGTGCTCGGTGAGTGAATGTTGCTGACGTGCTTGGTGAGTGAATGTTGCTGACATACTCGGTGATTGATAAGAGGATGTTCCTGACGTACACAGGAAGTGAATGTTGCTGACATGCTTTGTGAGTGATAAGATGATGTTGCTGACGTGCTCGGTGAGTGCCTCCTCGAGTTGCTGCTATAAGAGCTCACAATAAACAGATGCTCGTTAGTAGGGACAAAAGAAACGCTGTAGGGACTCCTTGAACGTGTCTTCAATATTGATGTCAACTCCTAGCAGATACTTGCACAAAAGTTTCACTGTAATGTCCGAGACTTAAGGGTTTGATGCTTGCACAAAAGTTTCACTGTAATGTCCGAAACTTAAGAGTCTCATGCTTGCAGAAAAGTTTCACTGTAATGTCCGAAACTTAAGGGTTTGATGCTTGCACAAAAGTTTCACTGTAATGTCCGAAACTTAAGGGTCTCATGCTTGCACAAAAGTTTCACTGTAATGTCAGAAACTTAAGGGTTTGATGCTTGCACAAAAGTTTCACTGTAATGTCCGAAACTTAAGGGTTTGATGCTTGCACAAAAGTTTCACTGTAATGTCCGAAACTTAAGGGTTTGATGCTTGCACAAAAGTTTCACTGTAATGTCCGAAACTTAAGGGTTTGATGCTTGCACAAAAGTTTCACTGTAATGTCCGAAACTTAAGGGTTTGATGCTTGCACAAAAGTTTCACTGTAATGTCCGAAACTTAAGGGTCTCATGCTTGCACAAAAGTTTCACTGTAATGTCAGAAACTTAAGGGTTTGATGCTTGCACAAAAGTTTCACTGTAATGTCCGAAACTTAAGGGTTTGATGCTTGCACAAAAGTTTCACTGTAATGTCCGAAACTGAAGGGTTTGATGCTTGCTCAAAAGTTTCACTTTAATGTCAGAAACTTAAGGGTCTGATGCTTGCACAAAAGTCTCACTGTAATGTCCAAGACTTAAGGGTCTGATACTTGCACAAAAGTCTTACTGTAATGTCCAAGACTTAAGGGTCTGATGCTTGCACAAAAGTCTTACTGTAATGTCCAAGATTTAAGGGTCTGATGCTTGCACAAAAGTCTCACTGTAATGTCCGACACTTAAGGGTTTGATGCTTGCACAAAAGTTTCACTGTACTGTCCGAGACTTAAGGGTTTGATGCTTGCTCAAGTCTCACTGTAATGTCTGAGACTTAAGGCTCTCATGCTTCATGAATTTCCTTATTGGGTGCCTGAGAGCATCCTTTGCTCAAATCACTTTCTGGATGATCACCCTTGACTGGCTTAAAGGTGTCAATAGTCTTCCTCATTTAGTCCGTCAGAATTCCGTCTCTGATCGATGTTTGCTTGACTGCTTTAGAGGTGTGATCGTCGCAGTTTCTCATTTCAGCTGACTGTTGTGTGTCTGACATGTGCTCAGTTCATCCTGTTTGACACCTCTGACTGCTGCAACCTATTTTCAATGGACTTCATAAATGCCATCATTACTCTTTCTTTGGCAGCAGTGTCTATTTGATTTTCTACGACTCTCTGAGGTTTCTCCTTCACTACTTCGACAACCGCAACCACTAAATCATTACTCTCCCTATTTGCAGGCATCTCTATAACATGGACGTCTCTTCATCCCTCGCCTACCATTCTTTCCTCTCCTACCTGACTAACTTGTCTCTTGTTACACCTAACTTTTAATGTATGACACCTTTCTTTGCCTTTTATTACCAGCTCACTATACGTGCTGATATCATATACTGAATCAGCTCCTTCCGTGCTGTCGAAGACGTGTGTCGGACCGAAAGGTGCAAACATTGCAGTCAAACTGTAAACTAGCGACACAATGCATTTAGTTGTTCGGACTACATCCTGCTACTTGCAAAGCCCTGTTCAGGGTTCGGTTGTGGGAGATTGAGAACAGAAGAAGAAGAAGTAGTAGTTCCGTAAATGGTGAAATCTGACACTCTTGCGACTCTAACCTCTGCATTAATCTACGTTCTCTCCTCTCCCACTCGAATAACTTCAGCTGTCTTTTTACGGAGGACCTATTAATATGCTAGAGAAGTTGTCGTCTTGTCTGTTAAAATACTTGATAGTTTCGACTAACTCAATCCCTATTCTGATTTTCTTACCATTCTCTACCTCGACCTCTAGCTTCTTTATTCTATCACCCCTTCTAATATCACTCGCTCATAAACCAAACAACCGTAAACTGCTCCCAGTCCTTATAGGTATCTTCTCACTAGATTGTCTAGCTATATCCTCCCAGTTCTTCGCTGCATACTCTATTTTTCTGGCCTCTCGACTGCTTCCACCTTTCCAATTCTCAGATGTGCGAATACCATATTCAACCATGATGTGCCCATACTGCTGACACTTGTAACTGTCCTCTCACTACCAGGAAGCTTTTAATACTGTCATGGTAACAAACAAACATCAATAAATTCCCTCAAGTCTACTGATAAATGCTACTCTAGATGATGGTTCCCCAAACTCTTAATTAACAACAGATTAATGTTAATCTAATACCTGAAAACAAGGCAAGTGCCCACAACAAACTGCAAACAAATAAATACTTCTTAACTTGTCCCGTTGTCCTATAACACTACATTACTAATTGAACTCAAATATGAACTGTTTTCTTCCACAAAACATTGCCTCCTGCTCCTGACTTTTAGGTTCTGAAAAGCTGTCTTGATTATTGTTGCTGTGTAGTACCTCCTGCTCCTGGCTGTTTGCGTCTGTCTCTCTCTCTCTCTCTCTCTCTTTCTCTCTCTCTCTCTCTCTCTCTCTCTCTCTCTCTCTCTCTCGCTCTCTCGCATCAATCACAACAAAGTTTGGCTCTATTTTTCAGAAAGTGTTACAGCATGGAGACAATTGACACACTGTGGATGTCAATGCCTCTACTTCTGCTCTACTAGAAAACAATCTAACTAATCTACTCCCGACTTTACGTGTATAGTACACAGGTGGAAAGGCAGTGCTAACTTTCCAGGACTTGTTCACTTGGATCACTATACACCCAGGTTTCCTACCACTTCTAATCTGCTACTACAACTGGAATAGATATGAATGAAAGATATTTACTGGGGAGTCCTGATTCTGTCAGCTTGTTTCTCGACTCCTTAGTCTGGATTTGTGTTATATGATCTCAGATTGTGCCATTGCGGCAAGAGATAGAGTACCCTAGAGATCCATTGCTGCCAACCTTTAATGCGGAGATGGCACTTGAACTGAACTGAACATGATCTCCCCCATTTCCGCCTTTTCACGTCTTCCATTTTGATAGGTAAAATCCAGTTTCTGTGTTCCCTATATTTCTGGACTTAATGGCTTCCTGCACAATTTATTACTTCTTAACATAGACTCCAGTTAAAGGGTTCTAGAACTAAATTCTGGTTAAAGCAAACTCTTCCTACTTATTTTTCTGGTTCCCAAACTACTGGTTGCTCTGCTGGGGTGACCCGTGGGTGTACCTGTCACATCTAGCACACTATCCATATGAATTGCATCCATAGATCTTTTTAGAATAATTCCTGTTTGACATGCACGGTTCACATGTCAATACTTTGTCCAGTTCTAAGTTATCCATAAGAAACGGCTGATGACAATGTCTCCCTCTAGCTAAACTTTTTACAACTTTTGCATGTAAACCAGTTTTATCTGGCTTTGGTTTTCCAAACTATTAATCTATTATGCTAAACTTTGGGTGAGCCTGACCAAAGGTCTAATAATAAAACTGTGTAGACTTTTAGTTCTCTAAAGTCATTTAGGCTAGATTGCAATTTGATTCTGGATCTAGTTCTGAAGTTTAGGGGCGTGTTAGAGGGATCCCTGTCTCGGACTATGTCACAGATGTTTTATCTTTTTATTAGTGGTCCTAAAGGATGTCGTAATTAGTGGCCCAGCTGCATGCCACTCAATAAGGGCACTACTTCCCTGTGTCATGCATTCTTTTTTATACCTAAATATATCATTGTTTCACCTGACATAAACTTCTTGGCCTGATGGTGTCCATCTTGTTTCTCCTGACATAAACTTCTTGGCCTGATGGTGTCCATCTTGTTTTTCTGTGCCCAAGGATATGTTATAGTTACCCTCTCTATTTTCCCCATATCCCACATAGTCCCCACATTTCTTGTGAATTAAAATCAGTTTCCTTTGGATGATCTTCATCATAGATCCTGTTGTAAGACCTTTCTCCTTCAAGGTCATCTCGTTAGATGAGTTGGTTGATATTTTTGTAGCATAGAGGTTTCTATTGGGTGGAGGAGATAACCTTCACTCCCAACCCTCCTCCTTTCTCAGCCAGTCTTGGGACTGGAAATTGTGCTTCTTTAACATATGTTCTATTATCTTGACTCGACCAACTGTTCTTGGGCCATGTCAGTATATTGACTCGACCAACTGTTCTTGGACCATGTCAGCATATTGACTCGACCAACTGTTCCTGGACCATGTAAGCATATTGACTCGACCAACTGTTCTTGGGACATGTCAGTATATTGGCTCAACCAACTGTTCTTGGGCCATGTCAGCATATTGACTCGACCAACTGGTCTTGGGCCATGTCAGTATCTTGACTCGACCAACTGTTCTTTGGACATGTCAGCATATTGACTCGACCAACTGTTCTTTGGACATGTCAGCATATTGACTCGACCAACTGTTCTTGGAACATGTCAGTATCTTTACTCGACCAACTGTTCTTGGGCCATGTCAGCATATTGACTCGACCAACTGTTCTTGGGCCATGTCAGTATATTGACTCGACCAAGTGTTCTTGGGCCATATCAGCATATTGACTCGACCAACTGTTCTTTGGCCATGTCAGCATATTGACTCGACCAACTGTTCTTGGGACATGTCAGTATCTTGACTCGACCAACTGTTCTTGGGCTATGTCAGCATATTGACTCGACGAACTGTTCTTGGACCATGTCAGCATATTGACTCGACCAACTGTTCCTAGACCATGTAAGCATATTGACTCGACCAACTGTTCTTGGGACATGTCAGCATATTGACTCGACCAACTGTTCTTGGGACATGTCAGAATCTTGACTCGACCAACTGTTCCTGGACCATGTCCGTATATTGACTTGACCAGCTGTTCTTGGGCCATGTCAGCATATTGACTCGACCAACTGTTCTTGGGACATGTCAGCATATTGACTCGACCAACTATTCTTGGGCCATGTCAGTATATTGACTCAACCAACTGTTCTTGGGCCATGTCATCATATTGACTCGACCAACTGTTCTTGGGCCATGTCAGCATATTGACTCGACCAACTATTCTTGGGCCATGTCAGTATATTGACTCAACCAACTGTTCTTGGGCCATGTCATCATATTGACTCGACCAACTGTTCTTTGGACATGTCAGTATATTGACTCGACCAACTGTTCTTTGGACATGTCAGTATATTGACTCGACCAACTGTTCTTGGGCCATTTCAGTATATTGAACCGACCAACTGTTCTTGGGCCATGGACCAACTGTTCTTGGGCCATGTCAGTATATTGACTCGACCAACTGTTCTTGGGCCATGTGAGTATATTGACTCGACCAACTGTTCTTGGGCCATGTCAGCATATTGGCTCGACCAACTGTTCTTGGACCATGTCAGCATATTGACTCGACCAACTGTTCTTGGGCCATGTCAGCATATTGACTCGACCAATTTTTCTTGGGCCATTTCAGCATATTGAATCGACCAACTGTTCTTGGGCCATGTCAGCATATTGGCTCGACCAACTCTTCTTGGGCCATGTCAGCATATTGGCTCGACCAACTCTTCTTGGGCCATGTCAGCATATTGGCTCGACCAACTCTTCTTGGGACATGCCAGTATATTGACGCTAGCCACTGTTCTTGAAACATGTTCGCATGTTGACTCGGCCAACTGTTCTTGGAACGTGTGTAGCGGTGCTACACAACCTTGCTTTCTATTCTTGTCATGAGCAGCCATTTTTAAAGTTCTAATACTTGACATTAAGAGTTACACCATCTAATACTTGACGTTAAGAGTTACAACATCTAATACTTGATGTTAAGAGTTACAACATCTAATACTTGACGTTATGACTTCAACATAGAAAACTCTAGAAGCTTTTGAGAACAATAAAACAAGATATTTATTTATTACAAAAGTATTTGTTTACAACACGATAACATTAACCTTACTCACTGAACAACAATTTTCTTTCTTTTTTTGTTTCTGCCTTCGCCTTATTTCTCTATTCCCCAAGGCTGTGTGCATTGCACTACGTTTTTTTTTTTTGCGTGTGTCGGCCTAGTGCATCCGACTTCGGCATGCATGTTATGTAAGACTATAACATTAGACTATAACAAGTTTTTAAAAATACAGCCACCTACAATAACACGAGGGCATAGCTACAAGCTGACTAAAGAGAGGTCCAGGTTAGATATTAGGAAATATTTTTTTAGTCAGAGAGTGGTGTCTGCTTGGAATGCATTGCCAGGGGAGGTAGTGGAGGCAGGGACAGTTAATGCATTTAAGAATAAACTGGATGCGCATAGCTTTTAGAGCAAGGTGATGTAAATGTAACTGGTTGTATACAGACTCTGCAGGGTCTTCTAAACCAGTATAAAGACGTTAAGTTAAGTTAAGTAAGGGTCTGTTTCCTTCTGCATTTTCTAAGGACTTGCTTCCTCCTGCATTTTCTAAGGGTCTGCTTCCTTCTGTATTTTCTAAAGGTTTGCTACCTTCTGCATTTTCTAAGGGTTTGCTTCCTTCTGCATTTTCTAAGGGTTTGCTTCCTTCTGCATTTTCTAAGGGTTTGCTTCCTCCTGCATTTTCTAAGGGTTTGTTTCCCCGGAGTAACAGGCAGTGCTGTGATGGGGATTGAACCCAGCACCTTTTGGGTTGTGAGCCGTGTCACTTAACCAACTTTCGAAAGTTAAAATCACATGGAATAGGTGGGGAAGTTGCCAAATGGATTGAAAATTGGTTAACAGGAAGAAGGCAGAGGGTGGGCATAAATAAGGAGTACTCTGACTGGTGTGAAGTGAAAAGTGGCGTGCCACAGGGCTCGGTTTTGGGAAAAATGTTGTTCTTTGTATATATAAATGATTTGGACATTGATATGGGATCCATGATTGCAAAATTTGCTGATGACACAAAACTATGCAGTAGTGTCTCGTCTAAAGCAGAAGTGGATATATTGAGGTTGGATTTAGATAAAATTTGAGAATGTCTGTGAGCTGGCAAATGGAGTTTAATGTAGATAAATGTACAGTCATCCACATGGGTAGATACAATATGGAACGTAATTACAGAACGGGAGAGAACAATATTAGAAAGATAGATAAGGAAAGGGACCTAGGGGTTATAATAGATCATGCAGTTAAGGTGAGTGAGCAAGTCCAGGTAGCAGTGAAAAAGGCAAATGCAATGTTAGGTATGATAAAAAGAAATATTAAGCATAGGAGCAAGGAAGTGATAGTCAAACTGTATAAAGCTTTAGTTAGACCTAGATAGGAGTACTGTGTACAGGTGTGGAGTCCTTATCATAGATGGGATATATACATGCTGGAAAGAATACAAAAAAGAGCAACAAAGCTGATAGTGGGATTCCAGAATTACAGTTATGAGGAAAGACTGAGAAAAACCGGCCTACATTGTCTAGAAGAGAGAAGAATTCGTGGTGACCTAATACAGGTTTATAAGATGATCAGAGGAACGGATAAATTAGACTATAAAAAGTTTTTTAAAATACAGCCACCCACAATAACAAGAGGGCTTAGCTACAAGTTGACTAAAGAAAGGTCCAGATTAGATATTAGGAAATATATTTTTAGTCAGAGAGTGGTGAATGCTTGGAATTCATTGCCACGGGAGGTAGTGGAGGCAGGGACAGTTAATGCATTTAAGAATAAATTGTATGCGCAGAGTCTTCTAAACCACTATAAAGACATTAAGTTAACCACTAGCCCACACCGTCTCTACTGAACAACAATAAATCTTTCTAACTCAGCGAATGTTAGCATGAGCTTGAATGGAATCCCTGGAACAGAAGATGGCATACCACCTCCACTCCAGACTTGGCCTTCTCCACTGGGGTTATCATCACCAAATAGATTGTCAGGTGCTCGACCAATTGGCAGGTAGCGACCACAGGCCAATTAGGCTAGATATCGATATGGAAGTAGGCCCCCAGAAAATAAAACCGCTGCCACGTTGGAACTACAGACGAGCCTACTGGGACAGATTTTCAATGCTGACAGATGGACTGTATGAAACTATCAACACATGAAATAACAAAATGAAACCTATGGTGGAAAGCCTAAGCAAAGCAATACTGCAAGCAGCCACCGAGACCATCCCAAGAGGGGCCAGGAAAAATTATAAGCCATATTGGAATCATGAACTGCAGAAAGCTGAGGATGAAGTCTCAAATGCTAGGAACATGGCAGAGAGAGAGCAATCTATTG
This sequence comes from Ariolimax columbianus, assembly GCA_036924085.1. Taxonomy (NCBI): domain Eukaryota; kingdom Metazoa; phylum Mollusca; class Gastropoda; order Stylommatophora; family Arionidae; genus Ariolimax; species Ariolimax columbianus. Next base: position 94,728,489 of record JAVGWX010000009.1, read on the forward strand.
AAGCAAAGTTCTCCCTCAAGGCCATCACTGAACACAAATACAAATGAACACTGAACCAAATAACAAGAGACAGTTGGAAAAAAAAAACAGAAAGCCTCAATCTAGATAAAGAAGGGAACAAACTATGGAAACTAGTCAGAGCCATGAATGACGAAATACCATCAAATAAACAAATTACCATCAAGCAGGGCGACAACATGCTTACTGGAAAAAAAGCAGCAAACGCTTTTATAGAACATTATGCCAGAGCAAACCACATTGATGTCCCTACAGATAGGCATACAGACATAAGTGAAGAACAAAAAGAGCCACGACAACATCTAGATTGCACCAGAGGCGCACATGATGGCAAAACTAACCATAAATGAAATGAATGAGGCCATCAGAACTTTAAAGAAAAAGAAATCGCCCGAAAAAGATGGGGTAATAAATGAAATGCTGATGGTGTTTGGGCCAAACAGCAAAGAGGAAGTTACTGTCAGTCCTGAACCAAAGCTGGAAAAGGGGAATTGTACTGCCGGCATGGAAAGAAGCTGTACTTATACCAGTACCAAAGAAAGAAAAAGATAGAACAGATCCAAATGGATACAGGCCTATCAGTTCACTTAGCTGTGTAGATAAACTGATGGAGCGTATGATAAACACCAGACTGATGTGGCACCTGGAAGCAAAACACAAATTAATTCCACAGCAAGCAGACTTTAGACAGCACAGATCCACTGAGGATCAGATCACTCTCATAGCACAGGAAATAGAGGATGCTTACCAAAAGAAAAAGTACACAGTAGCGGTTTGGGTGGATCTAGAGACGGCAGTTGACAAGGTGTGGAAAGAGGGACTTAAAGTCAAGCTACGAAGAAGTGAAGTATCTGGAAAAATGTACAGATGGATCAGCCACTACCTCGAAAACAGAACAGCCAGAGTTCAAGTACATGGGCAGATGAGCAAAAGGTTACACTGGAGCAGGGAGTACCCCAAGGGGGAGTACTGTCACCCACACTTTTCCTGGTGTATATAAACAACATCACAGAGAATATACCAAGAAGAGTCCACAGCTCCATGTTTACAGACGATCTGGCTATGTGGACCTCTGAAGAAAATCTCACCGTAGCAAACAATCGGAGGGAGCAGGCCCTAACATCGCTGGAGGAGTGGGCGAAATCATGGCTGATCAAAATAAATGAAGAAAAAACAACATGTACGATATTCTCCCTTTCAAATAAACCACAGAACACCAAAATAAGTCTTAATGGCAAATACCTGCGGCTAAACGACAACCTAAACTACTTGGGCGTCACATTTGATCGGCGCATGACATGGAAAAGTCAGATCGAGAGAAACTGAATGAGAGCCAGACAAAGAATGGCAATCATGAGGAAACTTGCTGGCACAAGCTGGGGAGCAGACAAAAGATTACTAAAGAAACTGTACACTGGAAGAGTGAGACCAGTTTTTGAGTATGGCATGGACAACAGCAGTAAAGGCGAATTTTGATAAAATTAGCAAACTTCAAAACCAAGCCATGAAAGTTATAACAGGAGGCATGAAGTCAACGCCAATTGTAGAACTTGAAAAGATTACAAACCTGCAATCCATGACCGACAGAAGAGACTGCAGAGCCCAGCAGCAAGCAGAGAAACTAAGAAGACTGACAGACCATCCAATGCATCAGAGACTAAATAGATTTGGAAATGGGAAACTAAAGCGGAGAAACTTTGCAGAAATAGTCAAAGCAAAAATGAGCGAAGACCCTATGAATACCATAACAACACCAAAGCCCATCCCTACTGTACGCAAACCCACATGGAAGCAGCATATCATTCCGGAAGTGGTAGAAAATATACCAGTTATTGGAAACAAGAACAGCCAGACTGAAAAAGAAAGAAGAGACATAACCCTGAGGTACATAGCGAAAAACTACTCAAGCATAGACTGGACCCATGCATACAACGATGGTTCTTTAACAAACACAACACAGAATGGAGGGGGAGGGGTATCTCTAAGCCTAACAAACGGTAGAAAAATAACACTGTCAGTGGCAACTGGAAAATTATCAAGCAATTTCAGAGCGGAGGCAGAGGCACTGAAGGCTGCAGTAGAAGCAATGCTGACAGGCGAAAGCAATGAAACCCAGATAGTCCTGTTTACAGATGCCCTGTCCGTGGTTACAGCACTAAAAAGCCAGAAAAATACAGAACTTAATGATTTAAGAGCAGTACTCTGTCAACTATACCAGCAGTCTGCACCAAAAAGAGTAGGGGTACAGTGGGTTTCATCTCACTGTAACATTCAAGGTAACGAGGAGGCAGACAGACTGGCAAAAGAAGGTGCAAGATTACCACAACCAGATTCTAGTGTGACCTACGAAGAGTCCAAAAGGTTTATTAGGGCCGGATACATGGCCAAATGGGAAACAGAGCATACTGGCTACACAAAAAATGATGCCTACTACCAGTTGAACAGAAGAGAGCAGTTCGTGGTCTTCAGACTCCACAACAAACTGAGGTACCATCTATTCAATAAACTGAAGATAGGTGGCACTGACGAATGCACCTGTGGTACAGGGAAAATGATCGCCGAACATCTCCTGCAAAATTGCCCGACATATGAGGACCAGAGAAAGCACATGGGGCCATCACCAGTGGCAACACTAGACAAGCTCTATGGCAGTGTTGGCAGCCTCATGATGACAGCTGCTTTCTTTGAACAAATTCAAGTAGACGTTTGACAGCGTACAAAGAAGAAGAAGAAGTATGTTTGTCTTTAAACTTAGTGCTGACTTTATGTGGATAGGTGGAGGTTAGTGCTGACTTTATGTGGATAGGTGGAGGTTAGTGCTGACTTTGTGTGAGTGAGGATATTTATAGGTGGAGGTTTTGACATAAGGATAGCCACAAATAATCAATGAGTGTACCTTTACTAGATGTGTTTTATAACTGTTTTTATCTCTTGCTTCTTCCAGCTCCCAGAAGTAAAATTAAATTCATTGAAATGGAATGCTCACAGCAGAACAATAGTAAGTCATTTCTGTGTGCAACTCAAATGGACTGCTTCTCCATTTCATTGTCACAATCTCCAACCTGCTGTTCTTTTTTTTAAAAATCTGCTTTCCACTTTCACCACATAACTAGGTGTCTCCCACAACCACCACGTAACTTTCTCTGAATACAATCACATAACTTTCTCCCACAACCACCACATGACTAGGTGTCTCCCACAACCACCACGTAACTTTCTCTGAATACAATCACATAACTTTCTCCCACAACCACCACATGACTAGGTGTCTCCCACAACCACCACGTAACTTTCTCTGAATACAATCACATAACTTTCTCCCACAACCACCACATAACTAGGTGTCTCCCACAACCACCACGTAACTTTCTCTGAATACAATCACATAACTTTCTCCCACAACCACCACATAACTAGGTGTCTCCCACAACCACCACGTAACTTTCTCTGAATACAATCACATAACTTTCTCCCACAACCACCACATAACTAGGTGTCTCCCACAACCACCACGTAACTTTCTCTGAATACAATCATATAACTTTCTCCCACAAGCACCACATAACTAGGTGTCTCCCACAAAGACCACATATCTTTTTCCTACAACCACCACGTAACTTTCTCTTAATAATAGCTCATGTAGGTAGATCAACACACTGTAATAGCTCATGTAGGTAGATCAACACACTGTAATAGCTCATATAGCAAGGGTCAACACACTGTAATAGCTCATGTAGCAAGGGTCAACACACTGTAATAGCTCATGTAGCAAGGGTCAACACACTGTAATAGCTCATGCAGGTAGATCAACACACTGAAATAGCTCATGCACGTTGATTAATACACTGTAATAGCTCATGCAGGTAGATCAACACACTGTAATAGCTCATGCACGTTGATTAATACACTGTAATAGCTCATGCAGGTAGATCAACACACTGTAATAGCTCATGCACGTTGATTAATACACTGTAATAGCTCATGCAGGTAGATCAACACACTGTAATAGTTCATGTAGGTAGATCAACACACTGTAATAGCTCATGTAGGCAGATCAACACACTGTAATAGTTTATGTAGGTAGATCAACACACTGTAATAGCTCATGTAGGTAGATCAACACACTGTAATAGCTCATGTAGGTAGATCAACACACTGTAATAGCTCATGTAGCAAGGATCAACACACTGAAATAGCTCATGTAGCAAAGATCAACACACTGTAATAACTCATGTAGCAAGTGTCAACACACTGTAATAGCTCATGCAGGTAGATCAACACACTGTACTAGCTCATGTAGGTAGACCAACACACTGTAATAGCTCATGTAGGTAGATCAACTCACTGTAATAGCTCATGTAGGTAGATCAACACACTGTAATAGCTCATGTAGGTAGATCAACAAACTGTAATAGCTCATGTAGCAATAGTCAACACACTGTAATAGCTCATGCAGCAAGGGTCAACACACTGTAATAGCTCATGTAGCAAGGGTCAACACACTGCAATAGCTCATGTAGCAAGGGTCAACACACTGCAATAGCTCATGTAGCAAGGGTCAACACACTGCAATAGCTCATGTAGCAAGGGTCAACACACTGTAATAGCTCATGCAGGTAGATCAACACACTGTAATAGCTCATGTAGCAAGGGTCAACACACTGTAATAGCTCATGCAGGTAGATCAACACACTGTAATAGCTCATGTAGGTAGATCAACACACTGTAATAGTTCATGTAGGTAGATCAACACACTGTAATAGCTCATGTAGGTAGATCAACACACTGTAATAGCTCATGTAGGTAGATCAACGCACTGTAATAGCTCATGTAGGTAGATCAACACACTGTAATAGCTCATGTAGGTAGATCAACGCACTGTAATAGCTCATGTAGCAAAGGTTCAACACATTATAATAGCTCATGTAGCAAGGGTTAACACCCTGTAATAGCTGATTCAGGTAGCTAGGGTCAACACACTGTAATAGCTCATGTAGCAATGGTCAGCACACTGTAATAGCTCATGCAGGTAGATCAACACACTGTAATAGCTCATGCAAGTTTCTGAGATGACTGTTATAGTAGTATCTGAGATGACTGTTATATGTGTTGTAGTTTCTGAGATGACTGTTATAGTAGTTTCTGAGATGGCTCTTATATGTATAGTAGTTTCTGAGATGACTGTTATAGTAGTTTCTGAGATGGCTCTTATATGTATAGTAGTTTCTGAGATGACTGTTATAGTAGTTTCTGAGATGGCTCTTATATGTATAGTAGTTTCTGAGATGACTTTTATAGTAGTTTCTGAGATGACTGTTATATGTGTAGTAGTTTCTGAGATGACTGTTATATGAGTATCTGAGATGACTGTTATAGTAGTTTCTGAGATGACTGTTATAGTAGTTTCTGAGATGACTGTTATATGTGTAGTAGTTTCTGAGATGACTGTTATAGTAGTTTCTGAGATGACTGTTATTGGAGTATCTAAGATGACTGTTAAAGTAGTTTCTGAGATGATATATAGTAGTATCTAAGATTACTGTTATGTAGTTTCTGAGATGACTGTTATAAGTGTAGTAGTTTCTGAGATGAATGTTATAGTAGTTCTTGAGATGACTGTTATATGTGTTGTAGTTTCTGAGATGACTGTTATAGTAGTTCCTGAGATGACTGTTATTGGAGTATCTAAGATGACTGTTAAAGTAGTTTCTAAGATGACTGTTATAGTAGTTCCTGAGATGACTGTTCTATGTGTAGTAGTTTCTGAGATGACTGTTATAGTAGTTCCCGAGATGACTGTTCTATGTGTAGTAGTTTCTGAGATGACTGTTATAGTAGTTTCTGAGATGACTGTTATATGTGTAGTAGTTTCTGAGATGACTGTTATATGAGTATCTGAGATGACTGTTATAGTAGTTTCTGAGATGACTGTTATAGTAGTTTCTGAGATGACTGTTATATGAGTATCTGAGATGACTGTTATAGTAGTTTCTGAGATGACTGTTATAAGTGTAGTAGTTTTTGAGAACATTGAGCGAGAATGTGTTCATCAATTTGGGATCGGACTATAGTTAGAGTTAACAAGGGCTACTAGTTAGTTAGCACATTGTGATTAACATAATGGCTTATTGATATAACATTTGTTGAACATGCATACTGTGTGTGTCATTGTTTTCAGGTTGTGATTGTGGCATCTTTGTCATTGTTTTCAGGTTGTGATTATGGCATCTTTGTCATTGTTTTCAGGTTGTGATTATGGCATCTTTGTCATTGTTTTCAGGTTGTGATTATGGCATCTATGTCATTGTTTTCAGGTTGTGATTATGGCATCTATGTCATTGTTTTCAGGTTGTGATTGTGGCATCTTTGTCATTGTTTTCAGGTTGTGATTGTGGCATCTTTGTCATTGTTTTCAGGTTGTGATTGTGGCATCTATGTCATTGTTTTCAGGTTGTGATTGTGGCATCTATGTCATTGTTTTCAGGTTGTGATTGTGGCATCTATGTCATTGTTTTCAGGTTGTGATTGTGGCATCTATGTCATTGTTTTCAGGTTGTGATTGTGGCATCTATGTCATTGTTTTCAGGTTGTGATTGTGGCATCTATGTCATTGTTTTCAGGTTGTGATTGTGGCATCTATGTCATTGTTTTCAGGTTGTGATTGTGGCATCTATGTCATTGTTTTTAGGTTGTGATTGTGGCATCTATGTCATTGTTTTCAGGTTGTGATTGTGGCATCTATGTCATTGCTATGGCAGAGCATCTTATCAAAGAGTTTTGTGAGTGTTTCAGTGTAGCTGTCACTGAGGCTGTCAACCAACAAACTGTTCAGCAAAAACGACAGCAGATCCAAGACCTCATCCTAGAAATGTCTGCAGCAGACATCAACAATGTCGACCATCACCTGTCTACGTGACAGCAACAGCAACAGGCGTACGAGAATCTCCAGAATTAGGGTTGAGAAATGTGGTTAGGGTTGAGAGTTGTCTGTGGTTAGGGTTGAGAGTTGTCTGTGGTTAGGGTTGAGAGTTGTCTGTGGTTAGGGTTGAGAGTTGTCTGTGGTTAGGGTTGAGAGTTGTCTGTGGTTAGGGTTGAGAGTTGTCTGTGGTTAGGGTTGAGAGTTGTATGTGGTTAGGGTTGAGAGTTGTCTGTGGTTAGGGTTGAGAGTTGTGAAATGTGTGTGGTTAGGGTTGAGAGTAGTCTGTGGTTAGGGTTGCGAGTTGTCTGTGGTTAGGGTTGAGAGTTGTCTGTGGTTAAGGTTGAGAGTTGTCTGTGGTTAGGGTTGAGAGTTGTCTGTGGTTAGGGTTGAGAGTTGTCTGTGGTTAGGGTTGAGAGTTGTGAAATCTGTGTGGTTATGGTTGAGAGTTGTCTGTGGTAAGGGTTGAGAGTTGTGAAATGTGTGTGGTTAGGGTTGAAAAATGTGTGTGGTTAAAGTTGAGAAATGTGTGTGGTTAAAGTTGAGAAATGTGTGTGGTTAGGGTTGAGAAATGCGTGGGGTTAGGTCTGACTCAGAGAGATTGTGAGGTCAGGTCTGAGAAGTGAAAGGTTGTGAGGTCTAAAAGTTAAATTTTATGGGGCTTAGAGCTGATGTGAGAGAGAATATCAGACATATTGCATATGTATATCAGTATATGAACAAAATATGGCTTGTGTCAGGACAATGTCATCTCAAATGTGTGTGTGTGCTGTTGTGTGTGGGAGTCACCTCAAGTGTGTGTGTGTGCTGTTGTATGTGTGAGTCACCTCAAGTGTGTGCTGTTGTGTGTGTGAGTCACCTCAAGTGTGTGTGTGCTGTTGTGTGTGAGTCACCTCAAGTGTGTGTGTGCTGTTGTGTGTGTGAGTCACCTCAAGTGTGTATGTGTGCTCTTGTGTGAGTCAGCTCAAGTGTGTGTGTGTGCTGTTGTGTGTGTGAGTCACCTCAAGTGTGTGTGTGTGTGCTGTTGTGTCAGCCACCTCAAGTGTGTGTGTGCTGTTGTGAGTGTGAGTCACCTCAAGTGTGTGTGTGCTGTTGTGTGTGAGTCACCTCAAGTGTGTGTGTGCTGTTGTGTGTGTGAGTCACCTCAAGTGTGTGTGTGCTGTTGTGTGTGAGTCACCTCAAGTGTGTGTGTATGCTCTTGTGTGAATCACCTCAAGTGTGTGTGTGTGCTGTTGTGTGTGTGAGTCACCTCAAGTGTGTGTGCTGTTGTGTGTGTGAGTCACCTCAAATGTGTGTATGCTCTTGTGTGAGTCACCTCAAGTGTGTGTGTGAGTCACCTCAAGTGTGTGTGTGAGTCACCTCAAGTGTGTGTGTGCTGTTGTGTGTATGTGTCACCTCAAATGTGTATGTGTGCTCTTGTGTGAGTCATCTCAAGTGTGTGTGTATGCTCTTGTGTGAATCACCTCAAGTGTGTGTGTGTGTGAGTCACCTCAAGTGTGTGTGCTGTTGTGTGTGTGAGTCACCTCAAGTGTGTGTATGCTCTTGTGTGAGTCACCTCAAGTGTGTGTATGCTCTTGTGTGAGTCACCTCAAGTGTGTGTGTGAGTCACCTCAAGTGTGTGTGTGCTGTTGTGTGTATGAGTCACCTCAAATGTGTATGTGTGCTCTTGTGTGAGTCATCTCAAGTGTGTGTGTGTGCTGTTGTGTGTGTGAGTCACCTCAAGTGTGTATGTGTGCTCTTGTGTGAGTCAGCTCAAGTGTGTGTGTGTGCTGTTGTGTGTGTGAGTCACCTCAAGTGTGTGTGTGCTGTTGTGTCAGCCACCTCAAGTGTGTGTGTATGCTCTTGTGTGAGTCACCTCAAGTGTGTGTGTGTGCTGTTGTGTGTGTGAGTCACCTCAAGTGTGTGTGTGCTGTTGTGTTTGTGAATCACCTCAAGTGTGTGTGTATGCTGTTGTATGTGTGAGTCACCTCAAGTGTATGTGTGTGCTGTTGTGTGTGTGAGTCACCTCAAGTGTGTGTGCTGTTGTGTCTGTGAGTCACCTCAAGTGTGTGTGTATGCTCTTGTGTGAGTCACCTCAAGTGTGTGTATGCTGTTGTGTGTGTGTCACCTCAAGTGTGTTTGTGTGCTGTTGTGTGTGTGAGTCACCTCAAGTGTGTGTGTGCTGTTGTGTGTGTGAGTCACCTCAAGTGTATGTGTGTGCTGTTGTGTGTGTGAGTCACCTCAAGTGTGTGTGTGTGTGTGAGACACCTCAAGTGTGTGTGTGCTGTTGTGTGTGTGAGTCACCTCAAGTGTGTGTGTGCTGTTGTGTGTGTGAGTCACCTCAAGTGTGTGTGTGCTGTTGTATGTGTGAGTCACCTCAAGTGTGTGTGTGTGTGCTGTTGTGTGTGTGAGTCACCTCAAGTGTGTGTTGTGCTTTTGTGTGTGTGAGTCACCTCAAGTGTGTGTGTGCTGTTGTGTGTGTGTGTCACCTAAAGTGTGTATGTGTGCTCTTGTGTGAGTCAGCTCAAGTATGTGTGTGTGCTGTTGTGTGTGTGAGTCACCTCAAGTGTGTGTGTGCTGTTGTGAGTGTGAGTCACCTCAAGTGTGTGTGTGCTGTTGTGTGTGTGAGTCACCTCAAGTGTGTGTGTGCTGTTGTGTGTGTGAGTCACCTCAAGTGTGTGTGTGTGCTGTTGTGTCAGCCACCTAAAGTGTGTGTGTATGCTCTTGTGTGAGTCACCTCAAGTGTGTGTGCTGTTGTGTGTGTGAGTCACCTCAAGTGTATGTATGCTCTTGTGTGAGTCACCTCAAGTGTGTGTGTGAGTCACCTCAAGTTTGTGTGTGCTGTTGTGTGTATTAGTCACCTCAAATGTGTGTGTGTGCTGTTGTATGTGTAAGTCACCTCAAATGTGTATGTGTGCTCTTGTATGAGTCATCTCAAGTGTGTGTGTGTGCTGTTGTGTGTGTGATTCACCTCAAGTGTGTATGTGTGCTCTTGTGTGAGTCAGCTCAAGTGTGTGTGTGTGCTGTTGTGTGTGTGAGTCACCTCAAGTGTGTGTGTGCTGTTGTGTCAGCTACCTCAAGTGTGTGTGTGTGCTGTTGTGTGTATGAGTCACCTCAAGTGTGTGTGTGCTGTGATGTGTGTGAGTCACCTCAAGTGTGTGTGTGCTGTGATGTGTGTGAGTCACCTCAAGTGTGTGTGCTGTTGTGTGTGTGAGTCACCTCAAGTGTGTGTGTGTGCTGTTGTGTCAGCCACCTCAAGTGTGTGTGTATGCTCTTGTGTGAGTCACCTCAAGTGTATGTGTGTGCTGTTGTGTGTGTGAGTCACCTCAAGTGTGTGTGTGTGCTCTTGTCTGTGTGTCACCTCAAGTGTGTGTGTGTGCTGTTGTGTGTGTGAGTCACCTCAAGTGTGTGTGTGTGCTGTGATGTGTGTGAGTCACCTCAAGTGTGTGTGCTGTTGTGTGTGTGAGTCACCTCAAGTGTGTGTGTGTGCTGTTGTGTCAGCCACCTCAAGTGTGTGTGTATGCTCTTGTGTGAGTCACCTCAAGTGTATGTGTGTGCTGTTGTGTGTGTGAGTCACCTCAAGTGTGTGTGTGTGCTCTTGTCTGTGTGTCACCTCAAGTGTGTGTGTGTGCTGTTGTGTGTGTGAGTCACCTCAAGTGTGTGTGTGTGTGAGACACCTCAAGTGTGTGTGTGCTGTTGTGTGTGTGAGTCACCTCAAGTGTGTGTGTGCTGTTGTGTGTGTGAGTCACCTCAAGTGTGTGTGTGCGCTGTTGTATGTGTGAGTCACCTCAAGTGTGTGTGTGTGTGTGCTGTTGTGTGTGTGAGTCACCTCAAGTGTGTGTTGTGCTGTTGTGTGTGTGAGTCACCTCAAGTGTGTGTGTGCTGTTGTGTGTGTGTGTCACCTAAAGTGTGTATGTGTGCTCTTGTGTGAGTCAGCTCAAGTATGTGTGTGTGCTTTTGTGTGTGAGTCACCTCAAGTGTGTGTGTGCTGTTGTGAGTGTGAGTCACCTCAAGTGTGTGTGTGCTGTTGTGTGTGTGAGTCACCTCAAGTGTGTGTGTGCTGTTGTGTGTGTGAGTCACCTCAAGTGTGTGTGTGCTGTTGTGTGTGAGTCACCTCAAGTGTGTGTGCTGTTGTGTGTGTCACCCACCTAAAGTGTGTGTGTATGCTCTTGTGTGAGTCACCTCAAGTGTGTATGTGTGCTCTTGTGTGTGTGAGAGTCACCTCAAGTTTATGTGTTGTTGTCTGTGTGAGTCACCTCAAGTGTGTGAGTATGCTCTTGTGTGAGTCACCTCAAGTGTGTGTGTGTGCTGTTGTGTGTGTGAGTCACCTCAAGTGTGTGTGCTGTTGTATGTGTGAGTCACCTCAAGTGTATGTGTGCTCTTGTGTGAGTCACCTCAAGTGTGTGTGTGAGTCACCTCAAGTGTGTGTGCTGTTGTGTGTATTAGTCACCTCAAATGTGTGTGTGTGCTGTTGTATGTGTAAGTCACCTCAAATGTGTATGTGTGCTCTTGTGTGAGTCATCTCAAGTGTGTGTGTGTGCTGTTGGGTGTGTGAGTCACCCCAAGTGTGTATGTGTGCTCTTGTGTGAGTCAGCTCAAGTGTGTGTGTGTGCTGTTGTGTGTGTGAGTCACCTCAAGTGTGTGTGTGCTGTTGTGTCAGCTACCTCAAGTGTGTGTGTGTGCTGTTGTGTGTATGAGTCACCTCAAGTGTGTGTTCTGTTGTGTGTGTGAGTCATCTCAAGTGTGTGTGTGCTGTTGTGTGTGTGAGTCACCTCAAGTGTGTGTGTGCTGTGATGTGTGTGAGTCACCTCAGGTGTGTGTGCTGTTGTGTGTGAGAGTCACCTCAAGTGTGTGTGTGTGCTGTTGTGTCAGCCACCTCAAGTGTGTGTGGATGCTCTTGTGTGAGTCACCTCAAGTGTGTATGTGTGCTCTTGTGTGTGTGAGAGTCACCTCAAGTTTATGTGCTGTTGTGTGTGTGAGTCACCTCAAGTGTGTGTGTATGCTGTTGTGTGTGTGAGTCACCTCAAGTGTGTGTGTGGTCTCTTGTGTGTGTGAGTCACCTCAAGTGTATGTGCTGTTGTGTGTGTGAGGCACCTCAAGTGTGTGTACTGTTGTGTCTGTGAGTCACCTCAAGTGTGTGTGTATGCTCTTGTTTGAGTCACCTCAAGTGTGTGTATGCTGTTGTGTGTGTGTCACCTCAAGTGTGTTTGTGTGCTGTTGTGTGTGTGAGTCACCTCAAGTGTGTGTGTGTGCTGTTGTATGTGTGAGTCACCTCAAGTGTGTGTGCTGTTGTGTGTGTGAGTCACCTCAAGTGTGTGTGTGCTGTTGTGTGTGTGAGTCACCTCAAGTGTATGTGTGTGCTGTTGTGTGTGTGAGTCACCTCAAGTGTGTGTGTGTGCTCTTGTCTGTGTGTCACCTCAAGTGTGTGTGTGTGCTGTTGTGTGTGTGAGTCACCTCAAGTGTGTGTGTGTGTGTGAGACACCTCAAATGTGTTTGTGTGCTGTTGTGTGTGTGAGTCACATCAAGTGTGTGTGTGTGAGTCACTTCAAGTGTGTGTGTGTGCTGTTGTATGTGTGAGTCACCTCAAGTGTGTGTGTGTGTGTGCTGTTGTGTGTGTGAGTCACCTCAAGTGTGTGTTGTGCTGTTGTGTGTGTGAGTCACCTCAAGTGTGTGTGTGCTGTTGTGAGTGTGAGTCACCTCAAGTGTGTGTGTGCTGTTGTGTGTGTGAGTCACCTCAAGTGTGTGTGTGCTGTTGTGTGTGTGAGTCACCTCAAGTGTGTGTGTGTGCTGTTGTGTCAGCCACCTAAAGTGTGTGTGTATGCTCTTGTGTGAGTCACCTCAAGTGTGTGTGTGTGCTGTTGTGTGTGTGAGTCACCTCAAGTGTATGTATGCTCTTGTGTGAGTCACCTCAAGTGTGTGTGTGAGTCACCTCAAGTTTGTGTTTGCTGTTGTGTGTATTAGTCACCTCAAATGTGTGTGTGTGCTGTTGTATGTGTAAGTCACCTCAAATGTGTATGTGTGCTCTTGTATGAGTCATCTCAAGTGTGTGTGTGTGCTGTTGTGTGTGTGATTCACCTCAAGTGTGTATGTGTGCTCTTGTGTGAGTGAGCTCAAGTGTGTGTGTGTGCTGTTGTGTGTGTGAGTCACCTCAAGTGTGTGTGTGCTGTTGTGTCAGCTACCTCAAGTGTGTGTGTGTGCTGTTGTGTGTATGAGTCACCTCAAGTGTGTGTGTGCTGTGATGTGTGTGAGTCACCTCAAGTGTGTGTGTGCTGTGATGTGTGTGAGTCACCTCAAGTGTGTGTGCTGTTGTGTGTGTGAGTCACCTCAAGTGTGTGTGTGTGCTGTTGTGTCAGCCACCTCAAGTGTGTGTGTATGCTCTTTTGTGAGTCACCTCAAGTGTATGTGTGTGCTGTTGTGTGTGTGAGTCACCTCAAGTGTGTGTGTGTGCTCTTGTCTGTGTGTCACCTCAAGTGTGTGTGTGTGCTGTTGTGTGTGTGAGTCACCTCAAGTGTGTGTGTGTGTGAGACACCTCAAGTGTGTGTGTGCTGTTGTGTGTGTGAGTCACCTCAAGTGTGTGTGTGCTGTTGTGTGTGTGAGTCACCTCAAGTGTGTGTGTGTGTGCTGTTGTATGTGTGAGTCACCTCAAGTGTGTGTGTGTGTGTGCTGTTGTGTGTGTGAGTCACCTCAAGTGTGTGTTGTGCTGTTGTGTGTGTGAGTCACCTCAAGTGTGTGTGTGTGCTGTGATGTGTGTGAGTCACCTCAAGTGTGTGTGCTGTTGTGTGTGTGAGTCACCTCAAGTGTGTGTGTGTGCTGTTGTGTCAGCCACCTCAAGTGTGTGTGTATGCTCTTGTGTGAGTCACCTCAAGTGTATGTGTGTGCTGTTGTGTGTGTGAGTCACCTCAAGTGTGTGTGTGTGCTCTTGTCTGTGTGTCACCTCAAGTGTGTGTGTGTGCTGTTGTGTGTGTGAGTCACCTCAAGTGTGTGTGTGTGTGAGACACCTCAAGTGTGTGTGTGCTGTTGTGTGTGTGAGTCACCTCAAGTGTGTGTGTGCTGTTGTGTGTGTGAGTCACCTCAAGTGTGTGTGTGCGCTGTTGTATGTGTGAGTCACCTCAAGTGTGTGTGTGTGTGTGCTGTTGTGTGTGTGAGTCACCTCAAGTGTGTGTTGTGCTGTTGTGTGTGTGAGTCACCTCAAGTGTGTGTGTGCTGTTGTGTGTGTGTGTCACCTAAAGTGTGTATGTGTGCTCTTGTGTGAGTCAGCTCAAGTATGTGTGTGTGCTTTTGTGTGTGAGTCACCTCAAGTGTGTGTGTGCTGTTGTGAGTGTGAGTCACCTCAAGTGTGTGTGTGCTGTTGTGTGTGTGAGTCACCTCAAGTGTGTGTGTGCTGTTGTGTGTGTGAGTCACCTCAAGTGTGTGTGTGCTGTTGTGTGTGAGTCACCTCAAGTGTGTGTGCTGTTGTGTGTGTCACCCACCTAAAGTGTGTGTGTATGCTCTTGTGTGAGTCACCTCAAGTGTGTATGTGTGCTCTTGTGTGTGTGAGAGTCACCTCAAGTTTATGTGTTGTTGTCTGTGTGAGTCACCTCAAGTGTGTGAGTATGCTCTTGTGTGAGTCACCTCAAGTGTGTGTGTGTGCTGTTGTGTGTGTGAGTCACCTCAAGTGTGTGTGCTGTTGTATGTGTGAGTCACCTCAAGTGTATGTGTGCTCTTGTGTGAGTCACCTCAAGTGTGTGTGTGAGTCACCTCAAGTGTGTGTGCTGTTGTGTGTATTAGTCACCTCAAATGTGTGTGTGTGCTGTTGTATGTGTAAGTCACCTCAAATGTGTATGTGTGCTCTTGTGTGAGTCATCTCAAGTGTGTGTGTGTGCTGTTGGGTGTGTGAGTCACCCCAAGTGTGTATGTGTGCTCTTGTGTGAGTCAGCTCAAGTGTGTGTGTGTGCTGTTGTGTGTGTGAGTCACCTCAAGTGTGTGTGTGCTGTTGTGTCAGCTACCTCAAGTGTGTGTGTGTGCTGTTGTGTGTATGAGTCACCTCAAGTGTGTGTTCTGTTGTGTGTGTGAGTCATCTCAAGTGTGTGTGTGCTGTTGTGTGTGTGAGTCACCTCAAGTGTGTGTGTGCTGTGATGTGTGTGAGTCACCTCAGGTGTGTGTGCTGTTGTGTGTGAGAGTCACCTCAAGTGTGTGTGTGTGCTGTTGTGTCAGCCACCTCAAGTGTGTGTGGATGCTCTTGTGTGAGTCACCTCAAGTGTGTATGTGTGCTCTTGTGTGTGTGAGAGTCACCTCAAGTTTATGTGCTGTTGTGTGTGTGAGTCACCTCAAGTGTGTGTGTATGCTGTTGTGTGTGTGAGTCACCTCAAGTGTGTGTGTGGTCTCTTGTGTGTGTGAGTCACCTCAAGTGTATGTGCTGTTGTGTGTGTGAGGCACCTCAAGTGTGTGTACTGTTGTGTCTGTGAGTCACCTCAAGTGTGTGTGTATGCTCTTGTTTGAGTCACCTCAAGTGTGTGTATGCTGTTGTGTGTGTGTCACCTCAAGTGTGTTTGTGTGCTGTTGTGTGTGTGAGTCACCTCAAGTGTGTGTGTGTGCTGTTGTATGTGTGAGTCACCTCAAGTGTGTGTGCTGTTGTGTGTGTGAGTCACCTCAAGTGTGTGTGTGCTGTTGTGTGTGTGAGTCACCTCAAGTGTATGTGTGTGCTGTTGTGTGTGTGAGTCACCTCAAGTGTGTGTGTGTGCTCTTGTCTGTGTGTCACCTCAAGTGTGTGTGTGTGCTGTTGTGTGTGTGAGTCACCTCAAGTGTGTGTGTGTGTGTGAGACACCTCAAATGTGTTTGTGTGCTGTTGTGTGTGTGAGTCACATCAAGTGTGTGTGTGTGAGTCACTTCAAGTGTGTGTGTGTGCTGTTGTATGTGTGAGTCACCTCAAGTGTGTGTGTGTGTGTGCTGTTGTGTGTGTGAGTCACCTCAAGTGTGTGTTGTGCTGTTGTGTGTGTGAGTCACCTCAAGTGTGTGTGTGCTGTTGTGAGTGTGAGTCACCTCAAGTGTGTGTGTGCTGTTGTGTGTGTGAGTCACCTCAAGTGTGTGTGTGCTGTTGTGTGTGTGAGTCACCTCAAGTGTGTGTGTGTGCTGTTGTGTCAGCCACCTAAAGTGTGTGTGTATGCTCTTGTGTGAGTCACCTCAAGTGTGTGTGTGTGCTGTTGTGTGTGTGAGTCACCTCAAGTGTATGTATGCTCTTGTGTGAGTCACCTCAAGTGTGTGTGTGAGTCACCTCAAGTTTGTGTTTGCTGTTGTGTGTATTAGTCACCTCAAATGTGTGTGTGTGCTGTTGTATGTGTAAGTCACCTCAAATGTGTATGTGTGCTCTTGTATGAGTCATCTCAAGTGTGTGTGTGTGCTGTTGTGTGTGTGATTCACCTCAAGTGTGTATGTGTGCTCTTGTGTGAGTGAGCTCAAGTGTGTGTGTGTGCTGTTGTGTGTGTGAGTCACCTCAAGTGTGTGTGTGCTGTTGTGTCAGCTACCTCAAGTGTGTGTGTGTGCTGTTGTGTGTATGAGTCACCTCAAGTGTGTGTGTGCTGTGATGTGTGTGAGTCACCTCAAGTGTGTGTGTGCTGTGATGTGTGTGAGTCACCTCAAGTGTGTGTGCTGTTGTGTGTGTGAGTCACCTCAAGTGTGTGTGTGTGCTGTTGTGTCAGCCACCTCAAGTGTGTGTGTATGCTCTTTTGTGAGTCACCTCAAGTGTATGTGTGTGCTGTTGTGTGTGTGAGTCACCTCAAGTGTGTGTGTGTGCTCTTGTCTGTGTGTCACCTCAAGTGTGTGTGTGTGCTGTTGTGTGTGTGAGTCACCTCAAGTGTGTGTGTGTGTGAGACACCTCAAGTGTGTGTGTGCTGTTGTGTGTGTGAGTCACCTCAAGTGTGTGTGTGCTGTTGTGTGTGTGAGTCACCTCAAGTGTGTGTGTGTGTGCTGTTGTATGTGTGAGTCACCTCAAGTGTGTGTGTGTGTGTGCTGTTGTGTGTGTGAGTCACCTCAAGTGTGTGTTGTGCTGTTGTGTGTGTGAGTCACCTCAAGTGTGTGTGTGCTGTTGTGTGTGTGTGTCACCTAAAGTGTGTATGTGTGCTCTTGTGTGAGTCAGCTCAAGTATGTGTGTGTGCTTTTGTGTGTGAGTCACCTCAAGTGTGTGTGTGCTGTTGTGAGTGTGAGTCACCTCAAGTGTGTGTGTGCTGTTGTGTGTGTGAGTCACCTCAAGTGTGTGTGTGCTGTTGTGTGTGTGAGTCACCTCAAGTGTGTGTGTGCTGTTGTGTGTGAGTCACCTCAAGTGTGTGTGCTGTTGTGTGTGTCACCCACCTAAAGTGTGTGTGTATGCTCTTGTGTGAGTCACCTCAAGTGTGTATGTGTGCTCTTGTGTGTGTGAGAGTCACCTCAAGTTTATGTGTTGTTGTCTGTGTGAGTCACCTCAAGTGTGTGAGTATGCTCTTGTGTGAGTCACCTCAAGTGTGTATGTGTGCTGTTGTGTGTGTGAGTCACCTCAAGTGTGTGTGTGTGCTGTTGTGTGTGTGAGTCACCTCAAGTGTGTGTGTGTGTGCTGTTGTGTGTGTGAGTCACCTCAAGTGTGTATGTATGCTGTTGTATGTGTGAGTCACCTCAAGTGTGTGTTTGTGCTGTTGTGTGTGTGAGTCACCTCAAGTGTGTATATGTGCCGTTGTGTGTGTGAGTCACCTCAAGTGTGTGTGTGTGTTATTGTGTATGTCAGCCACCTCAAGTGTGTGTGTGCTGTTGTGTGTGTGAGTCACCTCAAGTGTGTGTGTGTGCTGTTGTGTCAGCCACCTAAAGTGTGTGTGTATGCTCTTGTGTGAGTCACCTCAAGTGTGTGTGTTTGCTGTTGTGTGTGTGAGTCACCTCAAGTGTATGTATGCTCTTGTGTGAGTCACCTCAAGTGTGTGTGTGAGTCACCTCAAGTTTGTGTGTGCTGTTGTGTGTATTAGTCACCTCAAATGTGTGTGTGTGCTGTTGTATGTGTAAGTCACCTCAAATGTGTATGTGTGCTCTTGTATGAGTCATCTCAAGTGTGTATGTGTGCTGTTGTGTGTGTGATTCACCTCAAGTGTGTATGTGTGCTCTTGTGTGAGTCAGCTCAAGTGTGTGTGTGTGCTGTTGTGTGTGTGAGTCACCTCAAGTGTGTGTGTGCTGTTGTGTCAGCTACCTCAAGTGTGTGTGTGTGCTGTTGTGTGTATGAGTCACCTCAAGTGTGTGTGTGCTGTGATGTGTGTGAGTCACCTCAAGTGTGTGTGTGCTGTGATGTGTGTGAGTCACCTCAAGTGTGTGTGCTGTTGTGTGTGTGAGTCACCTCAAGTGTGTGTGTGTGCTGTTGTGTCAGCCACCTCAAGTGTGTGTGTATGCTCTTTTGTGAGTCACCTCAAGTGTATGTGTGTGCTGTTGTGTGTGTGAGTCACCTCAAGTGTGTGTGTGTGCTCT
Source organism: Ariolimax columbianus (assembly GCA_036924085.1). Taxonomy (NCBI): domain Eukaryota; kingdom Metazoa; phylum Mollusca; class Gastropoda; order Stylommatophora; family Arionidae; genus Ariolimax; species Ariolimax columbianus. The sequence goes on from JAVGWX010000009.1 coordinate 94,746,853, forward strand.
TGTCTGTGTGTCACCTCAAGTGTGTGTGTGTGCTGTTGTGTGTGTGAGTCACCTCAAGTGTGTGTGTGTGTGAGACACCTCAAGTGTGTGTGTGCTGTTGTGTGTGTGAGTCACCTCAAGTGTGTGTGTGCTGTTGTGTGTGTGAGTCACCTCAAGTGTGTGTGTGTGTGCTGTTGTATGTGTGAGTCACCTCAAGTGTGTGTGCTGTTGTGTGTGTGAGTCACCTCAAGTGTGTGTTGTGCTGTTGTGTGTGTGAGTCACCTCAAGTGTGTGTGTGCTGTTGTGTGTGTGTGTCACCTAAAGTGTGTATGTGTGCTCTTGTGTGAGTCAGCTCAAGTATGTGTGTGTGCTTTTGTGTGTGAGTCACCTCAAGTGTGTGTGCTGTTGTGAGTGTGAGTCACCTCAAGTGTGTGTGTGCTGTTGTGTGTGTGAGTCACCTCAAGTGTGTGTGTGCTGTTGTGTGTGTGAGTCACCTCAAGTGTGTGTGTGCTGTTGTGTGTGAGTCACCTCACGTGTGTGTGCTGTTGTGTGTGTCACCCACCTAAAGTGTGTGTGTATGCTCTTGTGTGAGTCACCTCAAGTGTGTATGTGTGCTCTTGTGTGTGTGAGAGTCACCTCAAGTTTATGTGTTGTTGTCTGTGTGTGTGAGTCACCTCAAGTGTGTGTGTGTGTGCTGTTGTGTGTGTGAGTCACCTCAAGTGTGTATGTATGCTGTTGTATGTGTGAGTCACTTCAAGTGTGTGTTTGTGCTGTTGTGTGTGTGAGTCACCTCAAGTGTGTATATGTGCCGTTGTGTGTGTGAGTCACCTCAAGTGTGTGTGTGTGTTATTGTGTATGTCAGCCACCTCAAGTGTGTGTGTGCTGTTGTGTGTGTGAGTCACCTCAAGTGTGTGTGTTAGCTGTTGTGTGTGTGAGTCACCTCAAGTGTGTGTGTGTGAGTCTCCTCAAGTGTGTATGTATGCTGTTGTGTGTGTGATTCACCTCAAGTGTGTGTGTGTGCTGTTGTGTGTGAGTCACCTCAAATGTGTATGTATGCGATTGTGTGTGTGAGTCACCTCAAGTGTGTGTGTGTGAGTCACCTCAAATGTGTTTGTGTGCTGTAATTTGTGTGAGTCACCTCAAATGTGTATGTGTGCTCTTGTGTGAGTCACCACAAGTGTGTGTGTGTGTGTGCTGTTGTGTGTGAGTCACCTCAAGTGTGTATGTGTGCTCTTGTGTGAGTCACCTCAAGTTTGTATGTGTGCTCTTGTGTGTGTGAGAGTCACCTCAAGTTTGATTACTGTTGTGTGTGAGTCACCTCAAGTGTGTGTGTGTATGCTCTTGTGTGAGTCACCTCAAATGTGTATGTGTGCTCTTGTGGGAGTCACCTCAAGTGTGTATGTATGCTGTTGTGTTTGTGAGTCACCTCAAGTGTGTGTGTGTGAGTCACCTCAAGTGTGTGTGTGCTGTTGTGTGTATGAGTCACCTCAAATGTGTGTGTGTGCTGTTGTATGTGTGAGTCACCTCAAATGTGTATGTGTGCTCTTGTGTGAGTCACCTCAAGTGTGTGTGTGTGCTGTTGTGTGTGTGAGTCACCTCAAGTGTGTATGTGTGCTCTTGTGTGAGTCACCTCAAGTGTGTGTGTGCTGTTGTGTGTGTGAGTCACCTCAAGTGTGTATGTTTGCTCTTGTGTGAGTCACCTCAAGTGTGTGTGTGTGTGCTGTTGTGTGTGTGTGAGTCACCTCAAGTGTGTGTGAGTCACCTCAAGTGTGTGTGTGTGCTGTTGTGTGTGTGGGTCACCTCAAGTGTGTGTGTGTGCTGTTGTGTGTGTCAGCCACCTCAAGTGTGTGTGTGTGCTGTTGTGTGTGTGAGTCACCTCAAGTGTGTGTGTGTGCTGTTGTGTGTGTGCTGTTGTGTGTGTGAGTCATCTCAAGTGTGTGTGTGTGTGCTGTTGTGTGTGTGAGTCACCTCAAGTGTGTATGTATGCTGTTGTGTGTGTGAGTCACCTCAAGTGTGTGTGTGTGTGCTGTTGTGTGTGAGTCACCTCAAATGTGTATGTATGCTGTTGTGTGTGTGAGTCACCTCAAGTGTGTGTGTTAGTCACCTCAAGTGTGTGTATGCTGTTGTGTGTATGAGTCACCTCAAATGTGTTTGTGTGCTGTTGTTTGTTTGAGTCACCTCAAATGTGTATGTGTGCTCTTGTGTGAGTCACCTCAAGTGTGTGTGTGTGTGTGCTGTTGTGTGTGTGAGTCACCTCAAGTGTGTATGTGTGCTCTTGTGTGAGTCACCTCAAATGTGTTTTTTTTTTCTCTTGTGTGTGTTTTAGAGTCAACTCAAGTTTGTGTGCTGTTGTGTGTGAGTCACCTCATGTGTGTGTGTATGCTCTTGTGTGAGTCACCTCAAATGTGTATGTGTGCTCTTGTGTGAGTCACCTCAAGTGTGTATGTATGCTGTTGTGTTTGTGAGTCACCTCAAGTGTGTGTGTGTGAGCCACCTCAAGTATGTGTGTGCTGTTGTGTGTATGAGTCACCTCAAATGTGTGTGTGTGCTGTTGTATGTGTGAGTCACCTTAAATGTGTATGTGTTCTCTTGTGTGAGTCACCTCAAGTGTGTGTATGTTGTTGTTGTGTGAGTCACCTCAAGTGTGTATGTGTGCTCTTGTGTGAGTCACCTCAAGTGTGTTACTGCGTTGTGTGTGTGAGTCACCTCAAGTGTGTGTGCTGTTGTGTCAGCCACCTCAATTGTGTGTGTGCTGTTGTGTCTTTGAGTCACCTCAAGTGTGTGTGCTGTTGTGTGTGTGAATTACCTCAAGTGTGTGTGTGTGCTGTTGTGTCAGCCACCTCAAGTGTGTGTATGCTCTTGTGTGAGTCACCTCAAGTGTGTATGCGTGCTCTTGTGTGTGTGAGAGTCATCTCAAGTTTAAGTGCTGTTGTGTGTGAGTCACCTCAAGTGTGTGTGTATGCACTTGTCTGAGTCACCTCAAGTGTATGTGTGTGCTGTTGTGTTTGTGAGTCACCTCAAGTGTGTATGTATGCTCTTGTGTGAGTCACCTCAAGTGTGTGTACTGTTGTGTGTGTGTGATGTTGTGTGTGTGAGTCAGCTCGTGTGTGTTTGTGCTGTTGTGTGTGTGAGTCACCTCAAGTGTGTGTGTGTGTGTGTGCTGTTATGTGTGTAAGTCACCTCAAGTGTGTATATATGCTGTTGTGTGTGTGAGTCACCTCAAGTGTGTGTGTGTGAGTCACCTCAAGTGTGTGTGTGCTGTTGTGTGTGTGAGTCACCTCAAGTGTGTGTGTGCTGTTGTGTGTGTGAGTCACCTCAAGTGTGTGTGCTGTTGTGTGTGAGTCACCTCAAGTGTGTGTGATGTTGTGTGTCTGATTCACCTCAAGTTTGTATGTGTGCTGTTGTGTGTGAGCCACCTCAAGTGTGTCTGTGTGCTGTTGTGTGTGTGAGTCACCTCAAGTGTGTGTGTGTGTTGTTGTGTGTGAGTCACCTCAAGTGTGTATGTATGCTGTTGTGTGTGTGAGTCACCTAAAGTGTTTGTGTGTGAGTCACCCCAAGTGTGTGTGTGCTGTTGTGTATATGAGTCACCTCAAATGTGTGTGTGTGCTGTTGTATGTGTGAGTCACCTCAAATGTGTATGTGTGCTCTTGTGTGAGTCACCTCAAGTGTGTGTGTGCTGCTGTTGGTGTGAGTCACCTCAAGTGTGTGTGCTGTTGTGTCAGCCACCTCAAGTGTGTGTGTGCTGTTGTGTGTGTGAGTCACCTCAAGTGTGTGTGTGCTGTTGTGTGTGTGTCACCTCAAGTGTGTGTGTGTGCTGTTGTGTGTGTGAGTCACCTCAAGTATGTGTGTGTGCTCTTGTGTGTGTGAGTCACCTCAAGTGTGTGTATGCTGCTGTGTGTGTGTGTGAGTCACCTCAAGTGTGTGTGTGTGCTGTTGTGTGTGTGAGTCACCTCAAGTGTGTGTGTGTGTTCTGTTGTGTGTGTGAGTCACCTCAAGTGTGTATGTATGCTGTTGTGTGTGTGAGTCACCTCAAGTGTGTGTGCTGTTGTGTCAGCCACCTCAAGTTGGTGTGTATGCTCTTGTGTGAGTCACCTCAAGTGTGTATGTGTGCTCTTGTGTGTGTGAGAGTCACCTCAAGTTTGTGTGCTGTTGTGTGTGAGTCACCCCAAGTGTGTGTGTGTAAGCTCTTGTGTGAGTCACCTCAAGTGTGTGTGTGTGCTGTTGTGTGTGTGAGTCACCTCAAGTGTATTTGTGCTTTTGTGTGTGAGTCACCTCAAATGTGTTTGTGTGCTCTTGTGTGAGTCACCACAAGTGTGTGTGTGTGTGTGTGCTGTTGTGTGTGTGAGTCACCTCAAGTGTGTATGTGTGCTCTTGTGTGAGTCACCTCAAGTTTGTATGTGTGCTCTTGTGTGTGTGAGAGTCACCTCAAGTTCTAATACTGTTGTGTGTGAGTCACCTCAAGTGTGTGTGTGTATGCTCTTGTGTGAGTCACCTCAAATGTGTATGTGTGCTCTTGTGGGAGTCACCTCAAGTGTGTATGTATGCTGTTGTGTTTGTGAGTCACCTCAAGTGTGTGTGTGTGAGTCACCTCAAGTGTGTGTGTGCTGTTGTGTGTATGAGTCACCTCAAATGTGTGTGTGTGCTGTTGTATGTGTGAGTCACCTCAAATGTGTATGTGTGCTCTTGTGTGAGTCACCTCAAGTGTGTGTGCTGTTGTGTGTGTGAGTCACCTCAAGTGTGTATGTGTGCTCTTGTGTGAGTCACCTCAAGTGTGTGTGTGCTGTTGTGTGTGTGAGTCACCTCAAGTGTGTATGTTTGCTCTTGTGTGAGTCACCTCAAGTGTGTGTGTGTGTGCTGTTGTGTGTGTGTGAGTCACCTCAAGTGTGTGTGAGTCACCTCAAGTGTGTGTGTGTGCTGTTGTGTGTGTGGGTCACCTCAAGTGTGTGTGTGTGCTGTTGTGTGTGTCAGCCACCTCAAGTGTGTGTGTGTGCTGTTGTGTGTGTGAGTCACCTCAAGTGTGTGTGTGTGTGTGTGCTGTTGTGTGTGTAAGCCACCTCAAGTTTTTGTGTGTGCTGTTCTGTGTGAGCCACCTCAAGTGTGTATGTGTGCTGTTGTGTGTGTGAGTCACCTCAAGTGTGTGTGTGTGCTGTTGTGTGTGTGAGTCATCTCAAGTGTGTGTGTGTGTGCTGTTGTGTGTGTGAGTCACCTCAAGTGTGTATGTATGCTGTTGTGTGTGTGAGTCACCTCAAGTGTGTGTGTGTGCTGTTGTGTGTGAGTCACCTCAAATGTGTATGTATGCTGTTGTGTGTATGAGTCACCTCAAATGTGTTTGTGTGCTGTTGTTTGTTTGAGTCACCTTAAATGTGTATGTGTGCTCTTGTGTGAGTCACCTCAAGTGTGTGTGTGTGTGTGCTGTTGTGTGTGTGAGTCACCTCAAGTGTGTATGTGTGCTCTTGTGTGAGTCACCTCAAGTGTGTTTTTTTCTCTTGTGTGTGTTTTAGAGTCACCTCAAGTTTGTGTGCTGTTGTGTGTGAGTCACCTCAAGTGTGTGTGTATGCTCTTGTGTGAGTCACCTCAAATGTGTATGTGTGCTCTTGTGTGAGTCACCTCAAGTGTGTATGTATGCTGTTGTGTTTGTGAGTCACCTCAAGTGTGTGTGTGTGAGTCACCTCAAGTGTGTGTGTGCTGTTGTGTGTATGAGTCACCTCAAATGTGTGTGTGTGCTGTTGTATGTGTGAGTCACCTCAAATGTGTATGTGTTCTCTTGTGTGAGTCACCTCAAGTGTGTGTATGTTGTTGTTGTGTGAGTCACCTCAAGTGTGTATGTGTGCTCTTGTGTGAGTCACCTCAAGTGTGTTACTGCGTTGTGTGTGTGAGTCACCTCAAGTGTGTGTGCTGTTGTGTCAGCCACCTCAATTGTGTGTGTGCTGTTGTGTCTTTGAGTCACCTCAAGTGTGTGTGCTGTTGTGTGTGTGAATTACCTCAAGTGTGTGTGTGTGATGTTGTCTCAGCCACCTCAAGTGTGTGTTTATGCTCTTGTGTGAGTCACCTCAAGTGTGTATGTGTGCTCTTGTGTGTGTGAGAGTCATCTCAAGTTTATGTGCTGTTGTGTGTGTGAGTCACCTCAAGTGTGTGTGTGTGTGTATGCACTTGTCTGAGTCACCTGAAGTGTATGTGTGTGCTGTTGTGTTTGTGAGTCACCTCAAGTGTGTATGTATGCTCTTGTGTGAGTCACCTCAAGTGTGTGTACTGTTGTGTGTGTGTGAGTCACCTCAAGTTTGTGTGTGTGATGTTGTGTGTGAGCCACCTCAAGTGTGTATGTGTGCTGTTGTGTGTGTGAGTCAGCTCGTGTGTGTTTGTGCTGTTGTGTGTGTGAGTCACCTCAATTGTGTGTGTGTGCTGTTATGTGTGTAAGTCACCTCAAGTGTGTATATATGCTGTTGTGTGTGTGAGTCACCTCAAGTGTGTGTGTGTGAGTCACCTCAAGTGTGTGTGTGCTGTTGTGTGTGTGAGTCACCTCAAGTGTGTGTGTGCTGTTGTGTGTGTGAATCACCTCAAGTGTGTGTGCTGTTGTGTGTGAGTCACCTCAAGTGTGTATGATGTTGTGTGTGTGATTCACCTCAAGTTTGTATGTGTGCTGTTGTGTGTGAGCCACCTCAAGTGTGTCTGTGTGCTGTTGTGTGTGAGTCACCTCAAGTGTGTGTGTGTGTTGTTGTGTGTGAGTCACCTCAAGTGTGTATGTATGCTGTTGTGTGTGTGAGTCACCTAAAGTGTTTGTGTGTGAGTCACCCCAAGTGTGTGTGTGCATTTGTGTATATGAGTCACCTCAAATGTGTGTGTGTGCTGTTGTATGTGTGAGTCACCTCAAATGTGTATGTGTGCTCTTGTGTGAGTCACCTCAAGTGTGTGTGTGCTGTTGTTGGTGTGAGTCACCTCAAGTGTGTGTGCTGTTGTGTCAGCCACCTCAAGTGTGTGTGTGCTGTTGTGTGTGTGAGTCACCTCAAGTGTGTGTGTGCTGTTGTGTGTGTGTCACCTCAAGTGTGTGTGTGTGCTATTGTGTTTGTGAGTCACCTCAAGTGTGTATGTATGCTCTTGTGTGAGTCACCTCAAGTGTGTGTACTGTTGTGTGTGTGTGAGTCACCTCAAGTTTGTGTGTGTGATGTTGTGTGTGAGTCACCTCAAGTGTGTGTGTGTGTGTGTGCTGTTATGTGTGTAAGTCACCTCAAGTGTGTATATATGCTGTTGTGTGTGTGAGTCACCTCAAGTGTGTGTGTGTGAGTCACCTCAAGTGTGTGTGTGCTGTTGTGTGTGTGAGTCACCTCAAGTGTGTGTGTGCTGTTGTGTGTGTGAGTCACCTCAAGTGTGTGTGCTGTTGTGTGTGAGTCACCTCAAGTGTGTGTGATGTTGTGTGTGTGATTCACCTCAAGTTTGTATGTGTGCTGTTGTGTGTGAGCCACCTCAAGTGTGTCTGTGTGCTGTTGTGTGTGTGAGTCACCTCAAGTGTGTGTGTGTGAGTCACCTCAAGTGTGTGTGTGTGTTGTTGTGTGTGAGTCACCTCAAGTGTGTATGTATGCTGTTGTGTGTGTGAGTCACCTAAAGTGTTTGTGTGTGAGTCACCCCAAGTGTGTGTGTGCTGTTGTGTATATGAGTCACCTCAAATGTGTGTGTGTGCTGTTGTATGTGTGAGTCACCTCAAATGTGTATGTGTGCTCTTGTGTGAGTCACCTCAAGTGTGTGTGTGCTGCTGTTGGTGTGAGTCACCTCAAGTGTGTGTGCTGTTGTGTCAGCCACCTCAAGTGTGTGTGTGCTGTTGTGTGTGTGAGTCACCTCAAGTGTGTGTGTGCTGTTGTGTGTGTGTCACCTCAAGTGTGTGTGTGTGCTGTTGTGTGTGTGAGTCACCTCAAGTATGTGTGTGTGCTCTTGTGTGTGTGAGTCACCTCAAGTGTGTGTATGCTGCTGTGTGTGTGTGTGAGTCACCTCAAGTGTGTGTGTGTGCTGTTGTGTGTGTGAGTCACCTCAAGTGTGTGTGTGTGTTCTGTTGTGTGTGTGAGTCACCTCAAGTGTGTATGTATGCTGTTGTGTGTGTGAGTCACCTCAAGTGTGTGTGCTGTTGTGTCAGCCACCTCAAGTTGGTGTGTATGCTCCTGTGTGAGTCACCTCAAGTGTGTATGTGTGCTCTTGTGTGTGTGAGAGTCACCTCAAGTTTGTGTGCTGTTGTGTGTGAGTCACCCCAAGTGTGTGTGTGTAAGCTCTTGTGTGAGTCACCTCAAGTGTGTGTGTGTGCTGTTGTGTGTGTGAGTCACCTCAAGTGTATTTGTGCTTTTGTGTGTGAGTCACCTCAAATGTGTTTGTGTGCTCTTGTGTGAGTCACCACAAGTGTGTGTGTGTGTGTGCTGTTGTGTGTGTGAGTCACCTCAAGTGTGTATGTGTGCTCTTGTGTGAGTCACCTCAAGTTTGTATGTGTGCTCTTGTGTGTGTGAGAGTCACCTCAAGTTCTAATACTGTTGTGTGTGAGTCACCTCAAGTGTGTGTGTGTATGCTCTTGTGTGAGTCACCTCAAATGTGTATGTGTGCTCTTGTGGGAGTCACCTCAAGTGTGTATGTATGCTGTTGTGTTTGTGAGTCACCTCAAGTGTGTGTGTGTGAGTCACCTCAAGTGTGTGTGTGCTGTTGTGTGTATGAGTCACCTCAAATGTGTGTGTGTGCTGTTGTATGTGTGAGTCACCTCAAATGTGTATGTGTGCTCTTGTGTGAGTCACCTCAAGTGTGTGTGTGTGCTGTTGTGTGTGTGAGTCACCTCAAGTGTGTATGTGTGCTCTTGTGTGAGTCACCTCAAGTGTGTGTGTGCTGTTGTGTGTGTGAGTCACCTCAAGTGTGTATGTTTGCTCTTGTGTGAGTCACCTCAAGTGTGTGTGTGTGTGAGTCACCTCAAGTGTGCGTGAGTCACCTCAAGTGTGTGTGTGTGCTGTTGTGTGTGTGGGTCACCTCAAGTGTGTGTGTGTGCTGTTGTGTGTGTCAGCCACCTCAAGTGTGTGTGTGTGCTGTTGTGTGTGTGAGTCACCTCAAGTGTGTGTGTGTGTGTGTGTGTGCTGTTGTGTGTGTAAGCCACCTCAAGTTTTTGTGTGTGCTGTTCTGTGTGAGCCACCTCAAGTGTGTATGTGTGCTGTTGTGTGTGTGAGTCACCTCAAGTGTGTGTGTGTGCTGTTGTGTGTGTGAGTCATCTCAAGTGTGTGTGTGTGTGCTGTTGTGTGTGTGAGTCACCTCAAGTGTGTATGTATGCTGTTGTGTGTGTGAGTCACCTCAAGTTTGTGTGTGTGATGTTGTGTGTGAGCCACCTCAAGTGTGTATGTGTGCTGTTGTGTGTGTGAGTCAGCTCGTGTGTGTTTGTGCTGTTGTGTGTGTGAGTCACCTCAATTGTGTGTGTGTGCTGTTATGTGTGTAAGTCACCTCAAGTGTGTATATATGCTGTTGTGTGTGTGAGTCACCTCAAGTGTGTGTGTGTGAGTCACCTCAAGTGTGTGTGTGCTGTTGTGTGTGTGAGTCACCTCAAGTGTGTGTGTGCTGTTGTGTGTGTGAATCACCTCAAGTGTGTGTGCTGTTGTGTGTGAGTCACCTCAAGTGTGTATGATGTTGTGTGTGTGATTCACCTCAAGTTTGTATGTGTGCTGTTGTGTGTGAGCCACCTCAAGTGTGTCTGTGTGCTGTTGTGTGTGTGAGTCACCTCAAGTGTGTGTGTGTGTTGTTGTGTGTGAGTCACCTCAAGTGTGTATGTATGCTGTTGTGTGTGTGAGTCACCTAAAGTGTTTGTGTGTGAGTCACCCCAAGTGTGTGTGTGCATTTGTGTATATGAGTCACCTCAAATGTGTGTGTGTGCTGTTGTATGTGTGAGTCACCTCAAATGTGTATGTGTGCTCTTGTGTGAGTCACCTCAAGTGTGTGTGTGCTGTTGTTGGTGTGAGTCACCTCAAGTGTGTGTGCTGTTGTGTCAGCCACCTCAAGTGTGTGTGTGCTGTTGTGTGTGTGAGTCACCTCAAGTGTGTGTGTGCTGTTGTGTGTGTGTCACCTCAAGTGTGTGTGTGTGCTATTGTGTTTGTGAGTCACCTCAAGTGTGTATGTATGCTCTTGTGTGAGTCACCTCAAGTGTGTGTACTGTTGTGTGTGTGTGAGTCACCTCAAGTTTGTGTGTGTGATGTTGTGTGTGAGTCACCTCAAGTGTGTGTGTGTGTGTGTGCTGTTATGTGTGTAAGTCACCTCAAGTGTGTATATATGCTGTTGTGTGTGTGAGTCACCTCAAGTGTGTGTGTGTGAGTCACCTCAAGTGTGTGTGTGCTGTTGTGTGTGTGAGTCACCTCAAGTGTGTGTGTGCTGTTGTGTGTGTGAGTCACCTCAAGTGTGTGTGCTGTTGTGTGTGAGTCACCTCAAGTGTGTGTGATGTTGTGTGTGTGATTCACCTCAAGTTTGTATGTGTGCTGTTGTGTGTGAGCCACCTCAAGTGTGTCTGTGTGCTGTTGTGTGTGTGAGTCACCTCAAGTGTGTGTGTGTGAGTCACCTCAAGTGTGTGTGTGTGTTGTTGTGTGTGAGTCACCTCAAGTGTGTATGTATGCTGTTGTGTGTGTGAGTCACCTAAAGTGTTTGTGTGTGAGTCACCCCAAGTGTGTGTGTGCTGTTGTGTATATGAGTCACCTCAAATGTGTGTGTGTGCTGTTGTATGTGTGAGTCACCTCAAATGTGTATGTGTGCTCTTGTGTGAGTCACCTCAAGTGTGTGTGTGCTGCTGTTGGTGTGAGTCACCTCAAGTGTGTGTGCTGTTGTGTCAGCCACCTCAAGTGTGTGTGTGCTGTTGTGTGTGTGAGTCACCTCAAGTGTGTGTGTGCTGTTGTGTGTGTGTCACCTCAAGTGTGTGTGTGTGCTGTTGTGTGTGTGAGTCACCTCAAGTATGTGTGTGTGCTCTTGTGTGTGTGAGTCACCTCAAGTGTGTGTATGCTGCTGTGTGTGTGTGTGAGTCACCTCAAGTGTGTGTGTGTGCTGTTGTGTGTGTGAGTCACCTCAAGTGTGTGTGTGTGTTCTGTTGTGTGTGTGAGTCACCTCAAGTGTGTATGTATGCTGTTGTGTGTGTGAGTCACCTCAAGTGTGTGTGCTGTTGTGTCAGCCACCTCAAGTTGGTGTGTATGCTCCTGTGTGAGTCACCTCAAGTGTGTATGTGTGCTCTTGTGTGTGTGAGAGTCACCTCAAGTTTGTGTGCTGTTGTGTGTGAGTCACCCCAAGTGTGTGTGTGTAAGCTCTTGTGTGAGTCACCTCAAGTGTGTGTGTGTGCTGTTGTGTGTGTGAGTCACCTCAAGTGTATTTGTGCTTTTGTGTGTGAGTCACCTCAAATGTGTTTGTGTGCTCTTGTGTGAGTCACCACAAGTGTGTGTGTGTGTGTGCTGTTGTGTGTGTGAGTCACCTCAAGTGTGTATGTGTGCTCTTGTGTGAGTCACCTCAAGTTTGTATGTGTGCTCTTGTGTGTGTGAGAGTCACCTCAAGTTCTAATACTGTTGTGTGTGAGTCACCTCAAGTGTGTGTGTGTATGCTCTTGTGTGAGTCACCTCAAATGTGTATGTGTGCTCTTGTGGGAGTCACCTCAAGTGTGTATGTATGCTGTTGTGTTTGTGAGTCACCTCAAGTGTGTGAGTCACCTCAAGTGTGTGTGTGCTGTTGTGTGTATGAGTCACCTCAAATGTGTGTGTGTGCTGTTGTATGTGTGAGTCACCTCAAATGTGTATGTGTGCTCTTGTGTGAGTCACCTCAAGTGTGTGTGTGTGCTGTTGTGTGTGTGAGTCACCTCAAGTGTGTATGTGTGCTCTTGTGTGAGTCACCTCAAGTGTGTGTGTGCTGTTGTGTGTGTGAGTCACCTCAAGTGTGTATGTTTGCTCTTGTGTGAGTCACCTCAAGTGTGTGTGTGTGTGAGTCACCTCAAGTGTGTGTGAGTCACCTCAAGTGTGTGTGTGTGCTGTTGTGTGTGTGGGTCACCTCAAGTGTGTGTGTGTGCTGTTGTGTGTGTCAGCCACCTCAAGTGTGTGTGTGTGCTGTTGTGTGTGTGAGTCACCTCAAGTGTGTGTGTGTGTGTGTGTGTGCTGTTGTGTGTGTAAGCCACCTCAAGTTTTTGTGTGTGCTGTTCTGTGTGAGCCACCTCAAGTGTGTATGTGTGCTGTTGTGTGTGTGAGTCACCTCAAGTGTGTGTGTGTGCTGTTGTGTGTGTGAGTCATCTCAAGTGTGTGTGTGTGTGCTGTTGTGTGTGTGAGTCACCTCAAGTGTGTATGTATGCTGTTGTGTGTGTGAGTCACCTCAAGTGTGTGTGTGTGCTGTTGTGTGTGAGTCACCTCAAATGTGTATGTATGCTGTTGTGTGTGTGAGTCACCTCAAGTGTGTGTGTTAGTCACCTCAAGTATGTGTATGCTGTTGTGTGTATGAGTCACCTCAAATGTGTTTGTGTGCTGTTGTTTGTTTGAGTCACCTTAAATGTGTATGTGTGCTCTTGTGTGAGTCACCTCAAGTGTGTGTGCTGTTGTGTGTGTGAGTCACCTCAAGTGTGTATGTGTGCTCTTGTGTGAGTCACCTCAAGTGTGTTTTTTTCTCTTGTGTGTGTTTTAGAATCACCTCAAGTTTGTGTGCTGTTGTGTGTGAGTCACCTCAAGTGTGTGTGTATGCTCTTGTGTGAGTCACCTCAAATGTGTATGTGTGCTCTTGTGTGAGTCACCTCAAGTGTGTATGTATGCTGTTGTGTTTGTGAGTCACCTCAAGTGTGTGTGTGTGAGTCACCTCAAGTGTGTGTGTGCTGTTGTGTGTATGAGTCACCTCAAATGTGTGTGTGTGCTGTTGTATGTGTGAGTCACCTCAAATGTGTATGTGTTCTCTTGTGTGAGTCACCTCAAGTGTGTTACTGCGTTGTGTGTGTGAGTCACCTCAAGTGTGTGTGCTGTTGTGTCAGCCACCTCAATTGTGTGTGTGCTGTTGTGTCTTTGAGTCACCTCAAGTGTGTGTGCTGTTGTGTGTGTGAATTACCTCAAGTGTGTGTGTGTGATGTTGTCTCAGCCACCTCAAGTGTGTGTTTATGCTCTTGTGTGAGTCACCTCAAGTGTGTATGTGTGCTCTTGTGTGTGTGAGAGTCATCTCAAGTTTATGTGCTGTTGTGTGTGTGAGTCACCTCAAGTGTGTGTGTGTGTGTATGCACTTGTCTGAGTCACCTGAAGTGTATGTGTGTGCTGTTGTGTTTGTGAGTCACCTCAAGTGTGTATGTATGCTCTTGTGTGAGTCACCTCAAGTGTGTGTACTGTTGTGTGTGTGTGAGTCACCTCAAGTTTGTGTGTGTGATGTTGTGTGTGAGCCACCTCAAGTGTGTATGTGTGCTGTTGTGTGTGTGAGTCAGCTCGTGTGTGTTTGTGCTGTTGTGTGTGTGAGTCACCTCAATTGTGTGTGTGTGCTGTTATGTGTGTAAGTCACCTCAAGTGTGTATATATGCTGTTGTGTGTGTGAGTCACCTCAAGTGTGTGTGTGTGAGTCACCTCAAGTGTGTGTGTGCTGTTGTGTGTGTGAGTCACCTCAAGTGTGTGTGTGCTGTTGTGTGTGTGAGTCACCTCAAGTGTGTGTGCTGTTGTGTGTGAGTCACCTCAAGTGTGTATGATGTTGTGTGTGTGATTCACCTCAAGTTTGTATGTGTGCTGTTGTGTGTGAGCCACCTCAAGTGTGTCTGTGTGCTGTTGTGTGTGTGAGTCACCTCAAGTGTGTGTGTGTGTTGTTGTGTGTGAGTCACCTCAAGTGTGTATGTATGCTGTTGTGTGTGTGAGTCACCTAAAGTGTTTGTGTGTGAGTCACCCCAAGTGTGTGTGTGCATTTGTGTATATGAGTCACCTCAAATGTGTGTGTGTGCTGTTGTATGTGTGAGTCACCTCAAATGTGTATGTGTGCTCTTGTGTGAGTCACCTCAAGTGTGTGTGTGCTGTTGTTGGTGTGAGTCACCTCAAGTGTGTGTGCTGTTGTGTCAGCCACCTCAAGTGTGTGTGTGCTGTTGTGTGTGTGAGTCACCTCAAGTGTGTGTGTGCTGTTGTGTGTGTGTCACCTCAAGTGTGTGTGTGTGCTATTGTGTGTGTGAGTCACCTCAAGTATGTGTGTGTGCTCTTGTGTGTGTGAGTCACCTCAAGTGTGTGTATGCTGCTGTGTGTGTGTGTGAGTCACCTCAAGTGTGTGTGTGTGCTGTTGTGTGTGTGAGTCACCTCAAGTGTGTGTGTGTGTTCTGTTGTGTGTGTGAGTCACCTCAAGTGTGTATGTATGCTGTTGTGTGTGTGAGTCACCTCAAGTGTGTGTGCTGTTGTGTCAGCCACCTCAAGTTGGTGTGTATGCTCTTGTGTGAGTCACCTCAAGTGTGTATGTGTGCTCTTGTGTGTGTGAGAGTCACCTCAAGTTTGTGTGCTGTTGTGTGTGAGTCACCCCAAGTGTGTGTGTGTAAGCTCTTGTGTGAGTCACCTCAAGTGTGTGTGTGTGCTGTTGTGTGTGTGAGTCACCTCAAGTGTATTTGTGCTTTTGTGTGTGAGTCACCTCAACTGTGTATGTGTGCTGTTGTGTGTGGGAATCACCTCAAGTGTGTATGTATGCTGTTGTGTGTGTGTGTGTGTGTCACGTCAGGTGTGTGTGTGTGCTGTTGTATGTGTGAGTCACTTCAAGTGTGTATGTGTGCTGTTGTATGTGTGAGTCACCTCAAGTGTGTGTGTGTATGCTGTTGTGTGTTTGAGTCTCCTCAAGTGTGTGAATGCTCTTTTATGTGTGAGTCACCTCAAGTCTGTGTGTGCTGGTGTGTGTGTGAGTCACCTCAAGTGTGTGTGTGTGCTGTTGTTTCAGTCACCTCAAGTGTGTGTGTATGCTGTTGTGTGTGTGAGTCACCTCAAGTGTGTGTGTGTGTGCTCTTGTGTGTGTGAGTCACCTCAAGTGTGTGTGGATGCTGTTGTGTGTGTGTACACTCTACATCACATGTGTGTGTTTATACTCTACATCACATGTGTGTGCATACACTCTACATCAAATAGTGATAGTATTATTGATCAGCCTGTACGAAGTCCAACACAGATTTGGGATGTTGAAGAATATTTTCTAATTGTCTCTGGGAGATTCTTCCTACTTGTCCTTGCATATTATTATCTTCTTTTCTCTTCCTGATTCTCAGTAACAATGATATCCAATGTTCATATCTCAAGTTTTCATCTCCCTTACCCCTCCTCCCCAAGTTGCAATCATTTCCCATGTCTGACAGATCTCCAGCCAAGGGGACATGGAAAGGGGATCCTTCTAACAATCACCTCATGGGCAAATAATGTGTGAAACTTTATTCAGACTAAAGGACACTGTTGTAAAGTTTACAAAGTTTTATTATTAGACCACTGGTCAGGAGCAGCCAGAGCATAGTGTTATAGACAGAGTATAGAGTGATAGACAGAGTATAGAGTGATAGACAGAGTATAGAGTGATAGACAGAGTATGAAGTGATAGACAGAGTATAGAGGGATAGACAGAGTATGGAATGATAGACAGCGTATAGAGTGATAGACAGAGTACAGACTGATAGACAGAGTATGGAGTGATAGGCAGAATATAGAATGATAGACAGAGTATGGTGTGATAGAGTATGGTTTGATAGACAGAGTATGGTGTGATAGACAGAGTATGGTGTGATAGACAGAGTATAAAGTGATAGACAGAGTATAGAGTGATAGACAGAGTATGGTGTGATAGACAGAGTATAGAGTGATAGACAGAGTATAGAGTGATAAACAGAGTATAAAATGATAGACAGTATAGTGTGATAGACAGAGTAAGGTGTGATAGACAGAGTATAGAGTGATTAACAGAGTGATAGACAGAGTATAGAGTGATAGACTGAGTATAGAGTTATAGACAGAGTATAGAGTTGTAGACAGAATATAGAGTGATAGACTTAATGTCCCTATCTGAAGTCTGACAAAGGACTGACACATGAACTATCTGTGAGTAAGATAGATTAATAATTTTGGAGAGTTATTCAATGATGCGTGTTCAAATAACACCGGACCGAACTGTAACAAAGGAACATAAGTACAATGCGCATGATGTCACTTCTGGTGTAAACAGCACATACCAACCATCAAGTTCGCAAAATTTCATTATCCTCTGACTTATAGTTTCCTCAAAAGAGACCGTTGAAAACATAACGGGTGTGATATGAAATCTGTCCAGAGTTGATCAACGAGCGGTAATTCGGTTTCTAACAGTTTAAGGATGTCGACCATTTGACATTCATCACAGAATGCAGGCAGTGTATGGTGACAAAAGTGTGCGGAAGACTGAAAAACTGGACAACGATGTTTAAAGAAGGACGCGAGTTAACGAAAGATCTTCCAAGACCAGGTCAGGCGCATATTGTTGCGTCAGAAGATGCCATTGCCAAAATTAAAGCAGCAATTCGGGTGGACCGTCGCCAGAGCTTGCGTTTGCTATCAGAGGAATTCACTGTGTCGCTAGGGGCAGTTCAAATGGTGGTTAGCAAGAAACTGAAGTATCGGAAGGTGTGTTCACATTGAATACCTCAGTTGCCGACCAACCACCATAAGGAAGAACACATGGGATGGAGTTTGAACCACTTGCTGCGATACGAAGAGAAGGGTGATTCATACGCATAGTGGCAGGTGATGAATCCTGGTGCCACCGCTTTGAGCCGAGCAGCAAAACTGCTAGCATGCAATGGAAATTCCTGGATCATCGAAACCAACAAATTCAAGTCATACATTTCCGCTGCTAAGATTATGCTGACAGCATTTTTTGTACCATGATGACTTTTGTTGGTAGACTTTAAAGAGCCTGGTGTGAACATCAATGCCATCCGCTACAATGACACACTAGACAAGCTGCATACAGCAATCAAGAATGAACGACCCGGCATGCTTTCGCGTGGTGTGATTCTGTTGCTCGACAATGCGCGTCCACATGTCTCGAACATTGTTCAGAAAGCGTTAGCCAAAAAAAAAGGTGGGAAGTACTGCCACACCCATCCTATAGCCCCCATATGTCCCCTTGTGACTTCCATTTGTTTGGACCCTTAAAAGAATTTCTGAAGGGACAAAGATTCTATTCAGATGTAGAGGTCATGGCCTCGGTGACCAAGTGTTTTAAAGAGCAACCAACGTCATTTTTTTCGGACGACATCCACTATCTACTCAAGCAGTGGGTTGCATGTCTAAATGTCTATGGCGACTTTTTCTAACTAACCCTGTGGCATGTTTGCTTCATAACAATTGTTATATTTAATTCTATCACACCAGATAATGTAACTTTCATATGTTTGGAATAAAGCCACTGGGTCCGGTTTCATTTGAACACGCCTCGTAAAAAGTCAATCTTTAGTTGCAATTTGGGGGTGGTGAGGCTCGTCTACGCAATTAGTTGTGTGGTTTCTGTTTGTCCATAGGTATGGTGTGGAAGTTAACCAGCAGAAACCAGGCTCAAGTGGATCCTCAGTTTTGTCATGGATAACTTGGTGCTTGACAAGAAGGGATCAGACCAACACATGACAGACACATAAACATTGAGAGTCACAATTGTCAAGCATTTTTGCCAACATCGCCAGTTGTTTAGGGTTTCTTTTTATTACTTTGCATCCTGCTACTTGCAAAGCCCTGTTCAGGACCTGGTAGCGGGAGTTTGAGAACAAATGCAGAAGAGGAAGAAGAATTTCGCACAAAAGTCGAACTAGAGGATAAAACTCGAAACTGAAAGGTTATTGGACACAGGCACAAGAATTATCCATGAAGTGAGAAGTTTAGGAGGACATGATTAGCATTCCTCAACAACCAAAGATAGAGGCAGGTATTTAAGCCTATACTTAAAGTAGAACATTTCAAGATAGATCACTTTAGGACATCTGACTCAGCTCTTAGTTGTCAATGGGGGAGCTGAACAAGAGAAATGGGGCTTATAATAGATGATACAGGTGAAGTGTGTGAGCAAGTCCAGCTTATAATAGATGATACAGGTAAAGTGTGGGAGCAAGTCCAGCTTATAATAGATGATACAGGTAAAGTGTGGGAGCAAGTCCAACTTATAATAGATGATACAGGTGAAGTGTGGGAGCAAGTCCAACTTATAATAGATGATTAGGTGAATTGTGGGAGCAAGTCCAACTTATAATAGATGATACAGGTAAAGTGTGGGAGCAAGTCCAGCTTATAATAGATGATACAGGTAAAGTGTGTGAGCAAGTCCAAGTTATAATAGATGATACAGGTAAAGTGTGTGAGCAAGTCCAGCTTATAATAGATGATACAGGTGAAGTGTGGGAGCAAGTCCAACTTATAATAGATGATACAGGTAAAGTGTGGGAGCAAGTCCAGCTTATAATAGATGATACAGGTAAAGTGTGTGAGCAAGTCCAGCTTATAATAGATGATACAGGTGAAGTGTGGGAGCAAGTCCAGCTTATAATAGATGATACAGGTAAAGTGTGTGAGCAAGTCCAGCTTATAATAGATGATACAGGTGAAGTGTGGGAGCAAGTCCAGCTTATAATAGATGATACAGGTAAAGTGTGTGAGCAAGTCCAGCTTATAATAGATGATACAGGAAAAGTGTGTGAGCAAGTCCAGCTTATAATAGATGATACAGGTAAAGTTTGTGAGCAAGTCCAGGTTATAATAGATGATACAGGTAAAGTGTGTGAGCAAGTCCAACTTATAATAGATGATACAGGTAAAGTGTGTGAGCAAGTCCAGCTTATAATAGATGATACAGGTAAAGTGAGTGAGCAAGTCCAGGTAGCAGTGAAAAAGGCAAATGCAATGTTAGGTGTGGTAACAAACATGGAAGCAAGCAAGTGATAGTCAAATTGTGTAAAGCATTAGTTAGACCTATATTGGAGTACTGTGTACAGGTGTGGAGTCCTTATCATAGAGGGGATATAAACATGCTTGAAAGGATACAGAAAATAGCGACAAAGCTGATAGTGGGATTCCAGAATTACAGTTATGATGAAAGAGAAAAACCGGCATACATCCTCTAGAAAAGAGAAGAATTCAATGTGATTTAATACAAGTTTATAAGTTGATCAGAGGAAAGGATAAATTAGACTATAACAAGTTTTACAAAATACAAGAACAAGAGGGCATAGCTAAAAATTAACTAAAGAGATGTCCAGATTAGATATTAGAAAATATTTTTTTAGTCAGAGAGTGATGAATGCTTAGAATACATTGCCACATGAAGCAGTGTAGGCAAGGACAATAAATACATTTAAGAAAAGGTTGGATGAACATAGCTTTTAGAGTAAGGACAAAAATTAAACTTGTTGTTTACTGACCGCAGAGTCTTCTAAACCTTGTTTGAACATTTCTTTGGCGTTCGCCTTCATTCTCTAATCCTCAAGGCGTTGCACTGTGGCTTTTATTTTGCGCCTGTCGGTCTAGTGCATCTGGCTTCAGCGTGCATTTTATGTAAGGGTCTGCTTCCTCCTGCATTTTCTAAGGTTTTGCTTCCCTAAGTCGGTGCAGTGATAAGGATCGAACCCAGCACCTTCGGGTTATGTGCCGTGTCACTTAGCCACTAGCCCACGCCGTCCCTTACCTGGGTTAACGGCCAGTGCTGTGATGGGGATCGAACCCAGCACCTTCGGCTTATGTGCCGTGTCACTTAGCCACTAGCCCACGCCGTCCCCTTATAAAGCTGTATGAAGAAGTTAAGAGAACATCGTTGGAGCTGAAACATGCACCCAAATGTCTCAAGCCAACTCTGATTGACTAACTTTTGTAAGCATCTGTTCATGTCAGTGAATTGTCTCAATATCTGTAAGCCTAGGAGAGACTAATTTGTCAAAGAGCCTTTATTCCACAGCAAAACAGGACTGATTAGATACGGCCAATGACCACCAGATGAGCGAGGACCAGAAGATGGACAGGAACTTTTCGCAGTAGATTGCGTACTATTTTGAAATAGACGAGATAGGACTCAGAGATATGAACCTGGGGATTAGTTAGAGCAGAGGCGCCATCTTTACAGTTGTATAAAACCTCTGAAATTAGTCAGATAAAGATTAACAAATATAGGAAAGGTAATTAGTGGTACATGTATCTTAACTCTAAGGGAGCTAACCTGCTACACACGCTTCCCCTAATCAAATTCAATGTTTTCATTTCTTCTCTCTCTCATGTCCCTATCAAGTTGCAATCATATCATATCCCATGTCCTCATCTTCTCTCCCCCAACTTCGTTTCCAGTGGACCCTGTCTTGGGCCACGGAAGTCCAGTGCGTGGTAAGGGTTGCAGCATGGAAGTCTGACCAACGTATTGGTGGTCTTCTCCGCCGTCTCTTCTTACCTCAGGGGGTACCAGACTGTCGTCGCTGTACTCCATCGTTTCGTCGCAACATGTCACCTGCCCATCTATGTTTTGCCTTGTCTGCATGGATTACCGCATCCTTCACCAGGGACAAACGTCTTATGTCAGAATTGTGGAGAACTTGCGTACGTTGGTTCCAGAGAGTAATTCCGACCAGGCGTCTCTCAAGGGAGGCCTGGGTCACTCTCAATGGAGGCCTGGGTAACTCTCAAGGGAGGCCTGGGTAACTCTCAAGAGAGGCCTGGGTAACTCTCAAGGGAGGACTGAGTAACTCTCAAGGGAGGACTGGGTAACTCTCAAGAGAGGCCTGGGTAACTCTCAAGGGAGGACTGGGTAACTCTCAAGGGAGGACTGAGTAACTCTCTAGGGAGGACTGGGTAACTCTCAAGAGAGGACTTGGTAACTCAAGAGAGGATTGGGTAACTCTCAATTTGTCTTCTAGTGATTTTGTTAGTATTCACGTATCGCCACCATAGCACATCGCAGGGAGTACATGGGATTTTTGAATAGAGAGGCGTGTAGGTCTTGGTCATGACAACCGTCTAGGACCGTGTTAATAGACGAGAAGGCTGCCCAGCCCGTGCTGCGACGTCTTGTCAGTCCAGGTTATTCTCCAGATTGAGAAGGATTCCAAGATAAATGTACTCGTTGACATTCTCTAATCGTTCCTCGCCAGGGAAGACTGGATCACAAGAGGAGAAACGATTGCGGAACACTTTAGTCTTCCTCCATTCCAGTTTTCCTTCCCTCTGCATCGCGTAGCTGCATCATTTGGTTGGCTTCTGTTGCTGACTGATGAGCACTACCATCGGTAAATGGAAGGTGATTGCGGCGTCTGCCAAAGGTGTCCCAGTTGCATCGACTGATTCGAACCATCAGAGAAGAGGTTCGCTGAGATAAGATCGCCTTCTGAATTGGTACTACAATTGGAAGGGACGAAATGTGGTAGTGCAGTTGGTATAACTGTTGGTGAGACCTCTGAAGCAACCAGGATCGACACCTTGTTCCAACAGTAAACGCCAACCAAAATGTGACTATCGAATCAAAAGCCTTTTTATAGTCGATGAAGGTGAGTTTCAAGGGCGTCTGGAACTCTCTGGCTGCCTCAATAAGTCGGCAACAGGTTGAGAGACGGCCTGTTCGACTGGTTGGGATTGTTCGAGAGTGGTGCCGACTCTGCCAAGGACGCATTTCGTAAACAGCTTGTAAGTGACCGGGAGGAGAGTAGTTGGACGATAGTTTCCTAGATCCTCTTTGTCTCCTTTCTAGTGTAAGAGTGGTGAACTCGAGTTGTGCCAGGCAACAGGTCCCCCCACCCCCAATGAAGATAACGTGTTGCACTAGGGTCAAGGGGTAGACCGCAAGCCTGGATGACCTCCGCAGTGATGCCATCTTCACCTGGTAATTTTCCAGATGGCTTTGACGCGTCAGCATGTCGAATTTCTGATGGCAGGAAGAGAGGATAAATTGGATGGGAGGACAATTGGAGGGGTGTCTGATGATCTGAACAGGTTGATATAGTATGCTTTCATTATTGACTCCATGTCCAGCTTTGTTTGTGTGCGAGATCCATCGGAAGCTTTGAGACAATAAATGATTTGGCGGTGTTCGGCAAAACTACGAGTAGCTAATTTGAGTAGGCAAATCTATTGACAGAAATTAAATAGTGGTCAGTATTTGTACTGGCTGCTGAATGTGTCGGCGGTACCTGGAGGACAAAGTTGGCGGTACCTGGAGGACAAAGTTGGCGGTACCTGGGGGACAAAGTTAGCGGTACCTGGAGGACAAAGTTGGCGGTACCTGGGGGACAAAGTTAGCGGTACCTGGAGGACAAAGTTGGCGGTACCTGGGGGACAAAGTTGGCGATACCTGGAGGACAAAGTTGGCGGTACCTCGAAGACAAAGTTGGCGGTACCTCGAGGACAAAGTTGGCGGTACCTCGAGGACAAAGTTGGCGGTACCTGGAGGAAAAAGTTGACAAGAGGCGGGCAGCAATATCAGTTGCATATCAACATCAAATGATGGAAACCTTGGTTGCGGAGATGGCACTTGAATTGAATTATTTTAATTTGGCTCAAGATCAGATACACCTTTTTGCTTGTCACCATGTTCTCTAACAGGCAAGACCAAGATGGCGTCAACAACAAATTTTAACCAATTGGTGATTTAAATCAATCCTTTTACATGATATGGTTGCAAGCAGTATGCACAATCCCATTTAGACGCCTTTTTCCTTGCTCGCCAAACAACATGCGAGATTTCGTGATAGAACTACCATTGTTCCAATATGACGCTAAGGTCGCTCCTCGTCTATCATGAGGTGTAGAGCCTTCTTTTAAAACAAAAATATAGTGCCTTATAGTAAAGTAGGGATAGCAGGCCCAATGCCCAGTGCTCCTCTTTCGTGAAACGATAACTGAAGATTATCAGCGATCAGTATTTCTTCTTCTTCTTCGTACGCAGTCAGACAGTAACCATTATTTTTTCGAAAAAAAAGCGGCGGTCATCCTGAGGCTGTCGACACTGCATAGAGCGTGTCTTGTGGTTCCACTGGTTATGGCCACATCTGCTCTCTCTGATCCTCGTATGTCGGGCAGTTCTGCAGCAGATGTTAAGCGGTCATTTTCCCGGTACCACACGGGCATTCGTCGGTTCCACCTATCTTCAATTTGTTGAATATGTGGTACCTCAGTCTATTGTGGCCAGTGCGAAGTCTGAAGACAAGGACCTGCTCTCTTCTGTTCAACTGGTAATAGGCATCGTTGTTGGTGTAACCAGTATGGTCCGTTTCCCATTTGGTCATGTATCTGGCTTTGATAAGCCGTTTTGACTCTTCGTACGTCATACTAGTATCTGTTTGTGGTAGTCTTGCACCTTCTTTTGCCAGTCTGTCTGCCTCCTCGTTCCCTTGGATGTTGCAGTGTGATGGGACGCACTGTACCACTACCCTTTTTGGTGCGGACTGCTGGCATAGTTGACAGAGTGCTGCTCTTAAGTCATTAAGCTCAGTGTTTTTCTGGCTTTTTAGCGCTGTGACTACGGCTAGAGCATCTGTAAGCAGAACTGTATGGCTTTCATTTTCTTTATGTGTCACCATTTCTTCCACTGCCGCCCTCAGTGCCTCTGCCTCCGCTCTGAAATTGCTTGTGTACTTACCAGTAGCGAATGACAGTGTTATTTTTCTGCCATTTGGTAGGTTCAGGAATACCCCTGCCCCTCCGTTCTGTGTAGTGTTTGTTACAGAACCGTCGGTGTATGCATGGGTCCAGTCCATGCTTGGGTAGTTTTTCGATATAAAGCTTAGGGTAGTATCTCTCCTTTCTTTTTCAGTCTGGCAGTTTTTGTTTCCAATACCTGGTATATTTTCTACCACCTCTAGAAATATATCCTGCCTCCAGGTAGGTTTACGTACAGTAGTGATGGGCTTTGGTGTTGTTAGTGCGTTTATGGGATCTTCGTGCATCTTTGCTTTGGCTATTTCTGCAAAGTTTCTCCGCTTTAGTTTCCCATTTCCCAAATTGTTTAGTCTCTGGTGCATTGGATGGTCAGTCAGTCTTCGGAGTTTCTCTGACTGCAGCTGGACTCTGCAGTCTCTTCTATCGGTCATGGATTGCAGTTTTGTAATCTTTTCAAGTTCTACAATTGGCGTTGACTTCATGCCTCCTGTTATAACTCTCATGGCTTGGTTTTGAAGTTTGCTAACTTTATCGAAGTTCGCCTTTGCTGCTGTTGTCCATGCCGCAATGCCATACTCGAGAACTGGTCTCACTCTTCCAGTGTACAGTTTCTTTAGTATGCTTTCGTCTGCTCCCCAGCTTGTGCCAGCAAGTTTCCTTATGATCGATCAGTATTTGATTACTGTTAATGGGTTAGCATCAAGAAATACCGTTCATTTAAACAACAAAATTGTTTGGGATGTAATACCTTGGTAAATGTAGTCAATCAAGTAGTAAGACCTTGGAAAATGTAGTCAATCAAGTAGCATGTCCTATACAGAACGTGGCTTCTTAGAACTACCAACCTGTTTGGCTGTTATATGTTTCTTAGCAAGCGTGCAGCACGGTAGGTTACCATTAGTCTCCGCACGGCTCACGTTGTTAGTACCATTGTTGAATTCCCCTCTAGACCACTCAATCTCCGTTGGACATGGATGTGACTTTGTTAGCTAAGCCATCTGTATATGTGTATTCATGTTTCTAGAGGGTAGATTCTTCTAAAGATATTCTTCCGTCAAAGTTACAGTCCGAGCTCTCTTCGTCCATTGTCTAAGTATGGTTCCGACAAAACCCGCTCTCATTAACACAACATCAAACAGCAGTGATGTACATCTATGATTTAAAAAAACAGGAGGTTGTTGTTGTTGTTATCCCATTGCTACTGAGCAAACCTGCTCTTGGCAGCCCAATCCCATTCGTATATAGATACAGGTCTTCTTTAGTTTGTGTCGCTGCTCCGTACAGTGTGTTGGCAATTGTCGGCAGTGCTTGTAAGAATCGTTTCCTCATGTCCGCAAACGCCTTGCGTTTGGCGTCCTCTGGAAAAAAAAACTATCAGTTGGTTAATTCTGTCAGCACCAAACCACCATGAATCACAAACAAATTCATACACCGGCACTCGTGTTGATTTCAATCAACATCGAGGGGCTATCCAGCGAAAATGAAGCAATATTATCGGAGATATGTAAACAGCGCAATTGCGATGCCCAAATGGTACAAGAGACCCATCGCTCAATCGCTGGTCAAAGACCGAATATACAGGGAATGAAACTTGTTACGGAGATACCCTATGAGAAATATGGAAGCGGTATGTTCGCCTCAACAGACCAAGACATCGAATCAGTATATCAGTCTCATGGAGGAAACAGAGACGATTCCAATTCAAACCAAGGCCTGCACAGTGACGTCAATATACAAGCCACCCAATGACGATTTCGAGTTTCAAGAACCTGTCAATTTCAGAACCCGGAAAACCCAAATAATCATGGGCGATTTCAACTGCCACAGCACGGCATAGGGATACATTGAAACAGACGTCAATGGTGAAAAATTAGAGAGCTAGGCTGAGAACACCGGCCTACTACTCTTACATGACCCAAAACTACCAGCCTCTTTTCACAGTGGCAGATGGAAAAGGGGATATAATCCTGACAATATTTGTGTCAGTACTCAACTATTTAATCATGTGACAAAAGACATGGGAGAACCTATTCCAACAACGCAACATAAACCCATTATATGTAGTATTAAACAATGGCCGAACCACAGAATGTAGTCTTTAAAAGACGGTTCAATTTTAAACGCGCCAACTGGGTTCCATTTGCATGTGACCTAGACACAGAGGTGGCCAAGTTAGCACTTAAGCCTGCAAACTATGACCCTTTTATAGAATTAACCAAATCAATCTCCAGAAGACATATCCCACGAGTATGCCGATCACAGTACATACCTGGATCAAACGATGACTCAAAAGCACTGTACGAGCAATATAAACTGCTGTTCGAAACAGACCCCTTCGGCGAGGAAACCGTACAGGCTGGAGAAGATCTCCTTCATGCCATCTCAGAATTCAAAACGCAAAAGTGGCGTAGCCTGGTGGAAGACTTGGACATGAAGCAAAACAGCAGGCGAGCATGGACACTCGTTAAGAACCTAAGCCCCAACATGTGCTCCCCCTGGGATAACGCAAGTTACTCCTAACCAAGTGGCCCACCAATTACTGATGAATGGTTAAACCAACTATAAAACGGGACAAACAAGGACCCAACGCGAGGTAGAGAGTGATATAATGGGTGCACCTTTCACACCTGACAACGGAAGGTAGAGAGTGATATACTGGGCGCACCTGACAACAGGAGGTAGAGAGTGATATACTGGAGGCTCCTTTCACACCTGACGACAACGGGAGGTAGAGAGTGATATACTGGGTGCACCTTTCACAACTGACGACAACGGGAGGTAGAGAGTGATATACTGGGTGCACCTTTCACACCTGACAACGGGAGGTAGAGAGTGATATACTGGGTGCACCTTTCACAACTGACAACGGGAGGTAAAGAGTGATATACTGGGTGCACCTTTCACAACTGACGGCGAAAGGTAGAGAGTGATATACTGTGTGCACCTTTCACACCTGACGACAACGGGAGCTAGAGAGTGAAATACTGGGTGCACCTTTCACAACTAACGACGGGAGGTAGAGAGTGATATACTGGGTGCACCTTTCACACCTGACAACGGGAGGTAGAGAGTGATATACTGGGTGCACCTTTCATAACTGACAACGGGAGGAAAAGAGTGATATACTGGGTGCACCTTTCACAACTGACGGCGAAAGGTAGAGAGTGATATACTGTGTGCACCTTTCACACCTGACGACAACGGGAGGTAGAGAGTGATATACTGGGTGCACCTTTCACAACTGACAACGGGAGGTAGAGAGTGATATACTGGGTGCAATTTTCACAACTGACAACGGGAGGTAGAGAGTGATATACTGGGTGAACTTTTCACAACTGACGACAACGGGAGGTAGAGAGTGATATACTGGGCGCACCTTTCACAACTGACAACGGGAGGTAAAGAGTGATATACTGGGTGCACCTTTCACAACTGACGGCGAAAGGTAGAGAGTGATATACTGTGTGCACCTTTCACACCTGACGACAACGGGAGGTAGAGAGTGATATACTGGGTGCACCTTTCACAACTGACAACGGGAGGTAGAGAGTGATATACTGGGTGCACCTTTCACAACTGAAGACAACGGGAGGTAGAGAGTGATATACTGGGTGCACCTTTCACACCTGACAACGGGAGGTAGAGAGTGATATACTGGGTGCAATTTTCACAACTGACAACGGGAGGTAGAGAGTGATATACTGGGTGAACCTTTCACAACTGACGACAACGGGAGGTAGAGAGTGATATACTGGGCGCACCTTTCACAACTGACAACGGGAGGTAAAGAGTGATATACTGGGTGCACCTTTCACAACTGACGGCGAAAGGTAGAGAGTGATATACTGTGTGCACCTTTCACACCTGACGACAACGGGAGCTAGAGAGTGAAATACTGGGTGCACCTTTCACAACTAACGACGGGAGGTAGAGAGTGATATACTGGGTGCACCTTTCACACCTGACAACGGGAGGTAGAGAGTGATATACTGGGTGCACCTTTCACAACTGACAACGGGAGGTAAAGAGTGATATACTGGGCGCACCTTTCACAACTGACGACAACGGGAGGTAGAGAGTGATATACTGGGTGCACCTTTCACAACTGAAGACAACGGGAGGTAGAGAGTGATATACTGGGCGCACCTTTAACAACTGACGACAACGGAAGGTAGAGAGTGATAAAATGGGTGCACAACTGACAACGGGAGGTAGAGAGTGATAAAATTGATGCACCTTTCACACCTGACAAATTAAACTGCCTAAGAAGGGAGACCTGGCAGATTGCAGCAGTTATAGGGGAATTACATTGCTGCCGGTGTCAGGCAAGATATTCAACAGAAGCATCTTGGACAGATGAAGTAGACAAACAGCTGAAAGAGGAACAGGCAGAATTTTGTATAGACTATGAAACGTTGCTGGACAATGTGGATCGAAGTACTCTATGGCAACTGTTGAGACACTATCGGATACCAGAAAAGTACACATCCCTCATCCAGAATATGTACAAAGACACAGTTAGTAGAGTGGTACATGAAGAAGCACTGACTGAAAGCTTTGGAGTGCAAACAGGGATGTGTGCTCTCACCTTACATGTTTTTGCTATAGACTGGATAATGAAGACATCAATCGAAGGACAGTGGACACTGTTGTTACATTTGGAAGACCTGAACTACGCAGATGATCTGGTACTTTTGTCACACAACCGTAGTCAAATGCAATCGGACCAATTAGGACTGAATATCAACATAAAGAAAACTAAGCTATCAGCAAAGAACCAATCATGCTGGAGAGAGAGAGCAGTTAGAAGAAATAGATACATGTATCTATTTAGGCAGCATAATAGACACATCAGGAGGTACAGATGTCAGGATCAGAATTGGAAAGGCAAGAGGGACATCCCTGACACTAAACAATATATGGAGATCCAGAGAAATCAAGATTCACACCAAAGTTTGAATATTCAGCGTCAGTGTCAAATCGATGTTGCTGTATAGAGCGGAGACATGGAGAACGACCAAGGCCATACAACAAAGACTCCAGTCCTTTGTTGACATGCCAACGAAGAAAAATGGCCCTAACGTGGCAGGATGTGGTGAGGAATGAATACCTGTGTTCATAAAGTGGCAGGACATGGTGGGGAACGAAGACCTATGGGAAAGGAGCCAACAACAGCCATTGGAACAATATATTAGGCGAAGAATATGGTGTAGGACAGAAGGCACAGTCCGACAATGCTAAACAGGCTCCTACATGGAATCTTCTAGGGAAGAAAGAGAGACAGATAGACCCAAAAATACAGTGAAGAGAATGTGAGAAAATAATAAAATTCCATTATTACACTTGGAGAGAGGCATAATGAGCAACTCAGCCTGCCAGCTGGATGTTTTCTATAGCCTTTGCACCGAGAGGAGCGACTGGCTTTGATTGCTTGCCCGAAATGTATAAACGTCTGTACTTGTTCTATTAATTCTCCATTGACGATTATACGTATTTGCTATGTTGCTTGGATATTACCAAAGTCTTTGTCTCCTGTGTGTTTATTTCCATCCCAAACTCCTTGCCTTTAGCAAGCTGCTGTTAGGCGAAAATTGACACACTCGACCTAGAAATTAGAAATTAAAAAAAAAAAATGTTACGGATACCCTACCCATAGCTATTTTGTTAATGCTAAACACGTCACGTCCATCTACACACGTTTTTTTTTGCCAGTTAAAGTATTGTATGTTAGATTACAAATGGATTTTCAAAAACATTTCTTGTTATTACGCCCATTAGAGCAGGCCCACTTTTTGTGAAAGGGGAAGTAGGTTGTTGGGAAAGATCTTTACCAAGTAGATCTGTTTATTTTGTTTGTTTAGATGTAATAACTACGTTTGAATTGGAAACAAACAGCTGTGTCGATATTATAAACACAGTATCGATACGTTGTTGGGGTTTTCATGGATTTCTATCGGAGCGGCTAGGCCAAGGAGTCCAAATGTTTTTTTGGTTTTCAGTAAATTGTCCCCTTCATCTTTTCGTATCTCAGAAACTAGCAAACACACAACAAAAACAATAACACCAACAAGTTATGTATTCAATTGTGTCTCTGACACAAGAAAATTATATTTGTTAACCAACAAACAGAAAACTTACACGCTTCGAAAGTCAAGTACCAAAGCGAAATATAAAGTTGCGAAAGTTTTTGCCCAAAAATGTAGCGTGCTAAAGGAAGTAGTAGTATTTGAAAAGCTGCAAGTGGTCCTGTCACTATCGTTTTGTTATCGCAATATTTGATGGTATTAACTTTCAAACAATTAAGTTTAACAGTTATATTACAACTCCGCATGACTATGTCCATCAGCATTTGTGCGGTATAGTGCCTCGTTGAATGCAAGCAGCCCTGACGTATGGAAACTGGATCAGTTGTGTTATCTTTTGGTGATATTCCATTGTTGTATATGGCATTAACATGTTGGAAAAGGAAATAATGTCAAGTCTCTCCCGTTGTTTTGAGTAGCACGATGGGTATCTCACCTATCTCCGAAATTTATTTTCGGAAAGTTAAAATCTCCCATTAATTTACCCGCACTTGCCTTTGCTATGCTCCTCGTCTTTTTCTTTTTGACTTGATGGACTTCTGTAACAGAATCCAATCATTTGTGTTACCAGATGATCAATCATCTTTGATCGTTGTATTAACTGAATTTGTACAGTATAATAAAACGCCACCTCCCTCTATTTCAAGTTCACTATCTGCAATGTCCTCATATGTCCATGATTCTGTTAACCCTATTATATCTGGTTTTTCTTCTTCTACATACAGTTCCAATTCTTCTCTTTTTTTTTACTATGCTTCTAACATTTACATAAAAAACGTTTTAGTTAGTCATTTTGTTGCTTTTCCAATTCCTGTTTTTTTTCTTTTTCACTACTGATTTCACACTTCCCTGACCCCAACTCCCCCATAACATCAACTCTCCCCTGACCCCAACACTTCCCTGACCCAACACTTCCCTGACCCCAACTCTCCCCTGACTCCAACCCGCCCTCCCCTCCCGATCCCAACACTTCCCTGACTCCAACTCTCCCCTGACTCCAACCCCCCCCCTCCCGATCCCAACACTTCCCTGACCCCAACTCTCCCCTGACTCCAACCCCCCCCCCCTCCCGATCCCAACACTTCCCTGACCCCAACTCTCCCCTGACCCCAACACTTCCCTGACCCCAACACTTCCCTGACCCCAAAACTTCCCTGAACCCAACACTTCCCTGACCCTAACACTTCCCTGACCCTAACACTTCCCTGACCCTAACACTTCCCTGAACCCAACACTTCCCTGACCCTAACACTTCCCTGACCCCAACACTTCCCTGACCCTAACACTTCCCTGACCCTAACACTTCCCTGACCCTAACACTTCCCTGACCCTAACACTTCCCTGACCCTAACACTTCCCTGACCCTAACACTTCCCTGACCCCAACACTTCCCTGACCCCAACACTTCCCTGACCCTAACACTTCCCTGACCCTAACACTTCCCTGACCCCAACACTTCCCTGACCCTAACACTTCCCTGACCCTAACACTTCCCTCCCAGACTTAATAGGTCTAAGTAGTTTACACAATATGGGGCTGAGTGGCCTCGAGGTAAGACGTCGGTCTCGGGTGCTGGAGATTCCGGGTTCAAATCACCGGAGATCAGCATTTTTTTTCCCGTCGACTTTCTGGTATTTCTCCGAATCTCTAGGTAGTAGAGATCGGACGCCCGTGGACAGTGTCGTGCACGTTAAAAATCCCACCGCAGTTAGAAATCGAAAAGAGTAGGCTTAACAGCCGCTGCCAGGACAAAATTCAAAATTATGTTTAAATTGATGATGGGACCCTCGCCGGTGCTACAGAGTTTGTGCTAAAATTCTCCCAAAACACGGAGAAGAACAGAGCACTTATGGATTAAACCGTATGCAATGACGTTGATTCTTCAACCAAACTAATAATAATAATAGCTGTCCATCGTTGTCGATGAGGACCGCCGACATCATCCTTGTCACATATTTCCCTGTTGGGTGTGGGTGCGCATGTGGCTGAACAGGCCAATGCGGGCACGAAAACATATGCTACATATCGGGCACACGAGGTCTGTAGAAGGTGATGGTGATCCCGCTGTTCGGGATTTCCGGGTCTCGCGTCTGCTCTGGGCTTTCACAACACGGTCGTCTTCGCCGGTAGCTACACCCGATTTGACTGCGCTTCTCCAGTCAGATCTGTTTTGCGCAAGACATTCCCAGGTGTCCATGTCTATCTGGCAACTTTTCAGTGAGTCCTTCAGACCGTCTTTAAAACGTTTCTTTGGGCGCCCTCTCTCGCGCCATCCCTCTCTCAGCTCGCCGTAGAGAAGCTTCTTTGGGAGCCGCTCGTCTGACATACGGACGAGATGTCTGGCCCATCCTAGTCGTACTTTTTCTAGCAGTGCATGAATGCTGGGCATGTTAGCCCTCGAGAGAACCTCGATGTCAGTAACACGATCTTGCCATCGGATGTGGAATATTCGCCTCAGGCAACCTGTGTGGAAGTGGTTTAACCTCCTTGCATGTCCAGAGTATACAGTCCAGCTTTCGCAAGCGTATAGTAGGGTTGGAATTATGGTTGCACGGTAGACTTTGGGTTTGGTCTTGATGCTGATGCCACGACGTGCCCAGACCATCGAGCGCATTCTACCAAAGGCTGTGCTGGCCTTTGCTATTCTGCTTACCACCTCATCGTCTAGGCTGACAGATCTCGACAGCGTGCTGCCCAGATATGTGAATTTGTCTACGGCATTCAGCGTCTGCCCGCTGACTGTGGTCTCTGGTTTTGTGTATGGCATGCCTGGTGCTGGTTGGTACATGATCTCTGTTTTTTTGGTATTTATGGTCAGGCCAAAATTTTCGCATGCGGCAGAGAACTGGTCCATTCCAACCTGCATGTTCAGTTCTGAGTTGCTCATTAGAGCGCAGTCGTCAGCAAATACAAGTTCCCTGATTATGTCGCCAGCCACTTTGGTTTTGGCCTTCATTCTTCTGGGATTGAGTAACTTGCCATCTGTGCGGTTCTTTATGGGTATTCCAAGCTCCAATGATCTGAAGGTGTCTGTCATCGTGGCCGCGAACATCATCTTGAACAAAGTCGGGGCGAGTACACATCCTTGTTTTACTCCGTTTGATACTAGAAACGTTTTAGAGATTGCTCTGCTGTCCAGTACACGAGCACACATGCCTTAGTGTAGCTGTTTCACCATAGTTATGAACTTGTTGGAGCAGCCAAACTTGGACATTATCATCCACAGCCCTCCTCTGTTTACTGTAGCAAATGCCTTTGTCAAATCAATAAATGTGGTGTACAAGGCCTGATTCTGTTCCCGACACTTCTCTTGTACTTGGCGAGCGGCAAAAATCATGTCCACTGTTCCTCTTCCGGCTCTGAATCCACATTGGCTTTCTGGAAGGTGGTGGCTTTGTTCAATGTGTTTGTTGAGCCTGTTTAGCAGTAAGCGCGCTAGGATCTTGCCTGCTACGGAGAGTAGTGATATTCCACGATGATTGTCGCATTCCTGACGGTTGCCTTTTCTTTTGTGCAGGTGAACGATTGAGGCGTCCTTTAGCTCCTGCGGAATTTTTCCTTCAGCCCACATGTGGCAGAAGAGTTCAGTGATCCTTCTGGTGAGGGATGGGCCAACTGTCTTATATACCTCTGCTGGTATTGCATCCGCTCCTGGAGCTTTTCCTATAGATAGTGAACTGATTGCCCTGTCGACTTCCTCCTCAGTGATGACTTTATCCAACGCCAGGTTCAGTTCCACCTGCGGCATTCGCTGGATGGACTCTTCATTTATGGACGATGGGTGGTTTAGTATTTTGCAGAAGTGATCTGCCAATCTGTCTAAGATCTGAACCTTATCTGTTAGCAGTGCTCCATCCGTCTAGGATCTGAACCTTAACTGTTTGCAGTGCCCCATCCGTCTAAGGTCTTAACCTTATCTGTTAGCAGAGCCCCATCCGTCTAAGATCTGAACCTTATCTGTTAGCAGAGCCCCATCCATCTAAGATCTGAACCTTATCTGTTAGCAGTGCCCCCTCCGTCTAAGATCTGAACCTTATCTGTTAGCAGTGCCCCATCCGTCTAAGATCTGAACCTTATCTGTTAGCAGTGCCCCATCCGTCTAAGATCTGAACCGTATCTGTTAGCAGTGCCCCATCCGCACTTCGAACTGGAGTGTTACTAGAGGCTGCGGGCCGTAGACAGCTTTTAGTGCCTCGTAAAACTAAACTAGTTTAAATGTTTAAGATTGTGATGGAATGTAAAGTTAAGTACAGCACGCTGTACTATTTGATTTAGATGCAAGTCTTTCCTGTCTAGCATTTTACTTTTGTATATTTTCTCATCAATAAATTCCATATCCATATCTGCAAAAATGACCTGTAACCTGAGGTTGGCACCTCACCTGCAACCTGAGGTTGACACCTCACCTGCAACCTGAAGTTGACACCTCACCTGCAACCTGAGATTGACCCCTCACCTGCAACCTGAGGTTGACACCTCAACTACAACCTGAAGTTGACACCTCACCTACAACCTGAAGTTGACCCCTCACCTGCAACCTGAAGTTGACACCTCACCTGCAACCTGAAGTTGACACCTCACCTGCACCCTGAAGTTGACACCTCACCTGCAACCTGAAGTTGATCCCTCACCTGCAACCTGAAGTTGACACCTCACCTGCAACCTGAGGTTGACCCCTATTCTCTTACTCCTACTCCCTGAGAGTCGATGTGGTTTCCGAGCTGGCCCTAAGACGGTTGACATGCAGCTCGTCAAATCCAAGAAGGATGTCAGGAATAGTATCTTGATCTGTACACGATTTTTGTACACCTGACAAAGGTCTTTGAGACCGTCAACCGGGTGATCTGTACACGACTTTTATACACCTGACAAAGGTCTTTGACACCATCAACAGGGTGATCTGTACACGATTTTTGTACACCTGACAAAGGTCTTTGAGACCGTCAACCGGGTGATCTGTACACGACTTTTATACACCTGACAAAGGTCTTTGACACCATCAACAGGGTGATCTGTACACGACTTTTGTACACCTGACAAATATCTTTGACACCGTCAACAGGGTGATCTGTACACGACTTTTGTACACCTGACAAATATCTTTGACACCGTCAACAGGGTGATCTGTACACGACTTTTGTACACCTGACAAATATCTTTGACACCGTCAACAGGGTGATCTGTACACGACTTTTGTACACCTGACAAATATCTTTGACACCGTCAACAGGGACGGCGTGCTGGCCCCAACACTTTCTAGCATGGTATTTGCAGCCATTCTTTCTGATGCAACACGTAATTGTGACACTGGCAGACAGATCAGATACCGGACGGATGGCAGCTGTTCCCTCAAGACCCTCACAAAGGTGAAAGAAGCGACCATCTTAGATCTCCTCTTTGTCTAACAAGCGAGCGCACGAAAGACAAGAATACAAGACTGCTCAACTAAAAATGTTTGTCACGTGCGCCCGTGCGGTCTGTCTCGCTCAGATCGGACATATGCCTTCACATCTGACAAAAACATGTCTGACGCTGTCGCCATCTTCGCTTGTCAAGGGCAACTAACTAAAAGTCCAGATCCCATAATGGCACGCGGCGCATACGGAATATGGGGCTAGACCCACATTACTGTGTAACCCACGGCACATACGGAATATGGTGCTAGACCCACATTACTGTGTAACCCACGGCACATACGGAATATGGTGCTAGACCCACATTATTGTGTAACCCACGGCACATACGGAATATGGTGCTAGACCCACATTATTGTGTAACCCACGGCACATACGGAATATGGTGCTAGACCCACATTATTGTGTAACCCACGGCACATACGGAATATGGTGCTAGACCCACATTATTGTGTAACCCACGACACGTAGTGGATGATGTGTGGTCAGAATCACGCCGGCGCCTTTACTTCACGTACTGAACCGGTACCAATTTAAGGAGGAATCGACCCGAGTGCCATTTGTGTCTGAAAAACCATTTCCCTCTCAACTGGGAAATGAATCACTCAGATGCGAAGCCAGTGCGCTTAACATTGCGTTACGCGGCTGCCTAACTAACTAAATACTGTTTCAACAATCTGTCCCATCCACTCTGTCTAAAATACACACCATGATGATCTTTGTGTACTTCCTTTAGACACTTGTAGCTCTGCACATTTTGTCTGGACCATCTCTCTTTAAATGATTTGTTCATACTATTACAACTGAATAAATATCTGCTCGGTCAACTATCAACTTTATTTCCCCCTCTATGTCTGCCATATTCGCTCCCCAGATATTTGTTCAAACATATGATGCTGTTATGTCAAATGTTTCCTGACCTCTCTCACCAATAATTCAACCTGCTACGAAAACTGCACCCTCGGCTTTTGTTACATACATCTCTGCAAAGCTCTCTGTTCTACGTTATGATGTTTCCCCAATAAAACATCTCTTAATTCCTACCCCTATTACCTTCTCCGAACCAAACTTAGCTCATGTCATCTCTGCTTCTCATCTGCAGCTTTTTCAAAACTTCCTAAATTTTGTCGAGACAGTTTTATTGTGCCCTGGCGTGGTATATGTCCCCCAGCCTTCACCCGTCCCCCAGCCTTCACCCGTTCCCCAGCCTTCACCCGTTCCCCAGACTTCCCTCGTCCCCCAGCCTTCGCCCGTCCCCTAGCCTTCCCTGGTCCCCAAGCCTTCCCCCTTTCCCTAGCCTTCCCCCGTCCCCCAGCCTTCCCCCTTCCCCTAGCCTTTCCCCGTCCCCCAGACTTCCCCCGTCCCACAGACTTCCCCCGTCTCCCAGCCTTCGCCCTTCCCCTAGCCTTCCCCCTTCCCCGTCCCCCAGCCTTCTCCCTTCCCCTAGCCTTCCCCCGTCCCCCAGCCTTCCCCTAGCCTTTCCCCGTCCCCAGACTTCCCCCGTCCCACAGACTTCCCCCGTCCCCCAGCCTTCTCCCTTCCCCCAGCCTTCTCCCTTCCCCTAGCCTTCCCCCGTCCCCCAGCCTTCCCCGTCCCCTAGCCTTTCCCCAGCCTTCCCCCGTCCCCCAGCCTTCCCCAGTCCCCCAGCCTTCCCCCTTCCCCTAGCCTTTCCCCGTCCCCCAGCCTTCCCCAGTCCCCCAGCCTTCCCCCTTCCCCTAGCCTTCTCCCGTCCCCCAGCCTTTCCCGTCCCCCAGCCTTCTCCCTTCCCCTAGCCTTCTCCCGTCCCATCACATCTCCTGTTCTTAGTGCTGACGTCACGCACAGTTGGCTTACACGGCACAGGTGTTGGCGCACTGGGCGGAGCAGCCTCATCCTCCACTGTCCGTTCATCATTACTAAACAGCCTCAGTCTCAAGTCGCCAGCTTGATCTCGAGCCAAGCGAGGCTGAGGTCAGAAACTCAAACAGCTTGATCTCCAGAGCCGAAACTCACATTCCCTTCTCATGAACCAATCGGGAAAGAGAAAAAGGGGCGAGGACTGTGCTTCTCCAAGAACTGACTACAGGGTGGGGGGGGGGGGGGGGGGGGGGGGGGGGGGGAAAGCGAGGACTGTGCTTCTCCAAGAACTGACTACAGGGTGGGGGGTGGGCGAGGACTGTGCTTCTCCAAGAACTGACTACAGGGTGGGGGGCGGGCGAGGACTGTGCTTCTCCAAGAACTGACTACAGAGGGGAGGGGGGGGCGAGAACTGTGCTTCTCCAAGAACTGACTACAGAGGGGGGGGGGGGGGGGGGGGTTCGAGGACTGTGCTTCTCCAAGAACTGACTACAGGGAGGTGGGCGAGGACTGTGCTTCTCCAAGAACTGACTAAAGGGGTGGGGGTGGGTGGGGCAAGGACTGTGCTTCTCCAAGAACTGACTACAGGGGGGGGGGGGGGGGGGGTTCGAGAACTGTGCTTCTCCAAGAACTAACTACAGGGGGGGGGGGCAAGGGGGCGAGGACTGTGCTTCTCCAAGAACTGACTACAGGGGGGGGGGCGAGGACTGTGCTTCTACAAGAACTGACTACAGGGGGGTGGGTGGGTGGGGCGAGGACTGTGCTTCTCCAAGAACTGACTACAGGGTGGGGGGGGGGTGGGGGCGAGGACTGTGCTTCTCCAAGAACTGACTTCACTCTTTAATTGTGTGTTGGAACACGAACAAGTTCTAATGCAGATCAAATATGTCGCTCTTCCATATCTGTACAAGAAGAAAGTCAACCGTTAATCCTGCAACAAACACAGGGTCTTGTATCTTCTGTCAATCTCGGGGAAAATTCGGACCCGAGCTCTGCTCAACCGCTTAAATGGTCGCTTAGGGTTTACTCCCAGTGTGTGCTGTTCGTGCGGCCCGTGAGATGGTTGACATGATATATGCAGCACGGCAACTCCATGGGAAAATGCCAAGAACAGCATTTTGAGCTGTACACATGTTTTTGTTGATCTGACCAAGGCTTTTGTCACCACCAACAGGAAAGAGCTGTGACAAATCTCTGCCAAGTTTGGTTTTTTCAGCAGATTGATTGTAGATGTCCGTCAGCTTCCTGTGACTATGGTATTGAACGAAGAAGAAATGTCTGTTGCCTCCCCAGACACCAACAGGGATGACTGCCGGCATGTTTTTGCTTGGTCTTTGCAGCAATGCTCTCTGATGATGTACATGGTACTGTTACTGGCATGCATATCAGGTACAGGGCGCAAGGCCGGGCTGTTCGATCCAGACTCCTGAAGTCTTACGCCAAGGTAAGTGAAGCTACCATCTTACGCCTGGTGATGAAGACTAACGTCTGGTCGGGCCCAACATACTGATCAGACATGTTATTCAGGGTCAGAGAAAATATATTGGCCAAGATCGGCTTCCTCGTAGTCCTTCCTGTAAACGGACTGTCTTCGTGGCATCCTGCTAACAGGGTGAGATATCGACGTGATCCCCGTAGTAGTGAGCAGCACGCAGATGAAGCCAAGCATAGCACAACCGCCTGGAGGACCCCAGTCTACCTTCATCAACACGCTCGGGATGTGAGGAAAGTAACTGTAACCCCCCCACCCCCCCCCACTTAACGTCCTTTTCAGGGCGCACAAAAGAGTAAACCTACTCATGATTGGCATTCGAAACAACAACAAGGTCTTACACCAAGGTGATATATAGATAGACAAGAAGTTGCAGGTCAGGATGTTGTAGCAGATCCTCTATTTCTTTGCCCTGGCCGTGATCTAACTTAGAACATTCTCACACTCATCCACATCATCATGACCATACTCAGTAAATGACATATCACACAGCAGGTGGCATATTTATTAAATCATACTCATATCATAGAATGATTAGAGAAAATAAAAACACAATATAATACACATCTTAACTAAACATTCTACTAAAACTGAAATTGTAAGCATTAGCTATTGATGGAATTCCCAACTATCTAAAAACCCAGTTCTATTGCCTTGCAATTACATCCCACACACATCGCCTTAACTGCGTCTTCAACACACCTTATCAAATACTCTTCCTCACAGAAATCCCCTCAGGCGGGCGATCTCGACATACTCGTTCACAATGTGTCCTTGCTTACAAACACACGTTCAGATTATCTATTAATGCAAAACTCACACACCTATTTGAGCGATCCTGTTCTATCACTAAACATTCGTCCAACAGTCTATCAATCGCGCCTCTATCTAAGTCGGTGAGTTTAAACATACTATCCACATTCCAGTCTCTCTCTCTCTCTCTCTCACTCTTCTCCATACAGCCTCTCTCTCTTCAGCCCCCCCCCCCCCCCGAGCTAAACTTTGTCTCGAGTTATATATCCTCAAGCAAGGCCAGAGCTTGACCAATCGATCTCAGGTATGGTCATCTTCAATCCCAATTGGACCGAAACACTTTGCCCACCTGTCATTCATTCTCTCGCAGCAAGCCCCGCTGCCAATTTCGTCTGTCAATCAATCTCCCCCTACCAAAATCGGAAGGCCAGTGGTCAGTTTCTATCTGTCCACATTCCTTAACTCAACTCTGTTCTCCTTTGCTGAGACGGTGAGTGACCTTGACATGCATTCAGGTAGCTTTAGGCTTTAACATGTTCATGCATCCTAAACTCCCCTTGCTCCGGTGGGAACTGTTACACTTGCTCCGGCGGGAACTGTTACATTACCTCCCTAAACTACAGACCGAAACATGGATGGTCATTTTTTATCATCTGGCAAATGACCACCATTTTCGTCTCTACTATCCAAAATGTAAACCTACTCCTGTTTACAACTTCACTCACATCGTACATGCATAAAAAAGACATGTCATTTGATACATATCAACTTTTTTGTAATACATACACAATCAATACAAGCAGAAGAAAAATACTGTGGCTGGTCGTTTTTATAACACAAACCAACACTTTTACATCGTTTTACAGTCAAATTCACCCAAGTCTGTCCCTGCGGGACCTTTAACTCATCAAAACAGAAACACCTTAAGGAATTCTCCTTACTCATTGAGGTCAACATACCTCGCCCTGTTCTCGTGCCTTCCTCTAAGGACACGAACCTTCATTGTTACACACGACCAGTTCAGGTCAATTTTCTCAGGCGGTCTCATTACACGCCTGGCCGACGATTCACTTCATACTAACTCCTGTGAGGCCACGAACTTACGTGGGTTATCCTCGGGCTAGTTATCATTGTCTCTCTTGACAGCTATCCCCTCTCAAAGAAAACAGCAAAATTCTTTATGTCCCACAAAAACGATATTTGACAACATATGTCATAGTCAATATTAAAACTTCTGATCAATGTAGTCTTCTCTGCAAAGACTCCACATACATATGATTCTGGAACTCGTGGTGACTTGTGCTTGCGGAGGCCTACAGTCTGGATGAGATATACTGCTCTGTAGATCACCTATATAACCTGTATCAAATACCTGTAAACCTGATGATTCAACAACAACAACAAAAAAACAACAACAAAACACAAGACAAATGCATTGCATACAATGTCGAAACCCAAACACCAAATACAAATGTCAAAATATTTGCACGCATACTCATGATATCAGTATTTCAGTCCGTATCACACCTTGATACTTATGTAAGGACACATAATCATGTTTAAACAAACCAAACAACAACAAAATAAAGAAAAATTCAATGCATACTATATCGACCATACAATCTACTAAAAATGCAAGTAATACGATTGTCAAAATCCAAATGTCAAAATATTTACACACATAAACATGACCAAGTGCCATCAACCTTCACTCCTGCTCGTGCCCCACAGATGAGCACCTGTTAATGCCCCCTTTATAAGATACTAAACTATGACTAAGTTCTACTAGACTATGTCACTAAACTATGACTGAGTTCTAATTTAATCAGATACTAAACTATGTCTGAGTCAAAAGTCAAAAACCGAATCGTCCACCTGTCGAATTACGTCATGCTGTAACCCTACTAGTCCGGGTGCAGTCTTTGTCCCGAGGAATCAAAACCGAGTGTTGTGACCTAACTAATTCCCCGCTATTTCCCCAAATTCTCCGCATCAAAGCTACCTGGTCAGATATTAACCGAAACATCGCGTCCACGTGTTACCCTGCGTCGCGTAATCATTACCTGGCGCATCCAGCTATCCTGCGTCTCTTGTCCGTTCTGTCCGTTTCTCTGGTCGGAAATGTCCCTTTGATCTCGGTCAGTCTTCGCTTCAGACTGACCTTCCGCTCATTGTCTGGCGTGTACTTCAGACAACGAAATCAAAGGAATTTTTAACATCTGGTCATTCCTCCATCTCTATACCCTACCCCCTAATTATCCAAATCTCCGTTTCCCAAGGATAACGGTAGATGAAACAAATTTTATGCAAATGCATACATCAACTGGAGTTTCACATGATAGCCCATGTGTGTAAGTACTCCACACGACTTTACCTAATTCCATTTCTGATTTCCATGTTTTTGGCTAGCGTCAGTAAACATTGCATCAACCGTTCCTTATCACTACTGCTTATTTTAACCAGACTATGCGTTGCCCCATCAGCTGTCTCTGATTGCTGCGCGATTTCCTCCTGTAAAACGCCCATCGTCTGGTCTGTTTGGTTCGTACCCACCGGTTCTCTGGTAGTGTTACGTACACTTACATCGTCCGCTACTTCAGCCTTCCGTCCATCTGTATTCACTATTTGTGGGAAAGACCTTTCACACTGTTCGTTTGACTGTTGGCTTATCTCGAACTGAGATCTTTTCATCTTTGCTTCGATGACTGGTTCGCTGTCCTGGCTGTGGTTAACCTGTCTTTCCCTTTTCTTCGTTTTCCTTAGAAACTCTGTTCCTCCTTTGTTGGCTGCACGAGTATTCTTACCCGGTGCGTCGGTTTCACATTCCAACTGTGTTTCATTCCCACTGCCTTCCTCGGTGGCCGAAGGGTTGTCTCTTCTTTCGGTCTGTTCAACAACTTCTCCCGCATGGCTAGGCCCTGCCACCATTCCTCCTCCTCTCCTTTCCTCTTTATCTGACGAATCTCCGACTATTTCCTTGTTCGATTCTTCGTCGACTTTAACTAATGTTCTACCAGGCTTGACCACAAGTTCCTGGTAAACTTGGCCCCTTTCAGCACGCCCGACCATGTTAATCGACGTAATACCCTCTTCCTGAATTCTCGGCCTACACTGTCCGATGCGGTAACATTTCCTCTGGACCTCTGAGCGAACGTTTGTCTCGTTTGCATTGCATAACCTGCCCTCCGTACCTAACTTTTCTGGATACACAAAACCTGTATCTCTTTCTTTCCGTCCATCCGCCTCGTGCTCAATGTCTCTTTGATAGCTCCTGTCCTGCCTCTCCATCTGTAACCGTACAAAAGGCCTCTTGTGGGCTAAGAATCTGCCCGATTCAAACTTCTGCCCAACCATTCCTCCTCCTCTCACTTGACTTGGCCTCTGCACCTGGGTCAAACTCCTACCCTTTTCGACACCTCTTTCCAGTCGTCCACACACGTCCGTCCTGAGATTTCCACCTCTGTCCCTCCACGGATCGGAATGTGGAAGTTGGATGGGCTTCCTACTCACTTTCCCACCACTCTGTCCCCTTCTAAAATACTGGGCCGTGTTTACTCCTGTGATTTCTTGATTTCTTCTCTCCTTCCTAGCTGGTTTGAAAGCTCTGTTTTCAAACTGTTGCAACAGCTGTCGTAGCTTCCATTGGAGATCGTTTTCCTGTCTTTCCAGCCGAATAACTCTGCTTGTTAGTTCTCTTAGCTGGTTTTGTAGTTGACTTTTGTCCTCCCACTTATCGCTGACTGTAGCTCGTGCCATGACAGGCTTGTTTTTGACAAACAGTCCTCCTCTTCTCCAGGAACTGTTAATATTCCGAAGAATATTAGGGCATCCGATAGACAAATGTCCAAAAGCTAGACAATGATAACATTGTTTAACATTGTCTAACCTCGACATATTGAATAAACCCGTCTGGCCCACCAAAAAAATTTATAAGACTGTCAAGTACGCACAAAGTCTTGTCAATAATACAACAATGGGTGGAAGAAAAATGTCACACTTACCAGTCAGATGATTGGAAAAGCTGTCTATGGTACTAACACTCTAACCACTAGCTACTCCTCTATTCCTAACTACACACACAAGTTATATATAACTGCGACACTTGTGTTAAACGTGCAAATCAAGATCTATAGCTACACACGCACTATATTTATAAATCTACCACGACTATCCGTGGTCAACAGGCACCAAAATAATAATAACGTGTAGCAGATCCTCTATTTCTTTGCCCTGGCCGTGATCTAACTTAGAACATTCTCACACTCATCCACATCATCATGACCATACTCAGTAAATGACATATCACACAGCAGGTGGCATATTTATTAAATCATACTCATATCATAGAATGAGTAGAGAAATTACAAACACAATATAATACATATCTTAACTAAACGTTCTACTAAAACGGGAATTGTAAGCATTAGCTATTGATGGAATTCTCAACTATCTAAAAACCCAGTTCTATTGCCTTGCAATTACATCCCACACACATCGCCTTAACTGCGTCTTCAACACACCTTATCAAATACTCTTCCTCACTGAAATCCCCTCAGGCGGGCGATCTCGACATACTCGTTCACAATGTGTC
This sequence comes from Ariolimax columbianus, assembly GCA_036924085.1. Classification (NCBI taxonomy): domain Eukaryota; kingdom Metazoa; phylum Mollusca; class Gastropoda; order Stylommatophora; family Arionidae; genus Ariolimax; species Ariolimax columbianus. Next base: position 94,790,562 of record JAVGWX010000009.1, read on the forward strand.
CTTGCTTACAAACACACGTTCAGATTATCTATTAATGCAAAACTCACACACCTATTTGAGCGATCCTGTTCTATCACTAAACATTCGTCCAACAGTCTATCAATCGCTCCTCTATCTAAGTCGGTGAGTTAAACATACTATCCACATTCAGTCTCTCTCTCTCTCTCTCACTCTTCTCCATACAGCCTCTCTCTCTTCAGCCCCCCCCCCCCCCCCGAGCTAAACTTTGTCTCGAGTTATATATCCTCAAGCAAGGCCAGAGCTTGACCAATCGATCTCAGGTATGGTCATCTTCAATCCCAATTGGACCGAAACACTTTGCCCACCTGTCATTCATTCTCTCGCAGCAAGCCCCGCTGCCAATTTCGTCTGTCAATCAATCTCCCCCTACCAAAATCGGAAGGCCAGTGGTCAGTTTCTATCTGTCCACATTCCTTAACTCAACTCTGTTCTCCTTTGCTGAGACGGTGAGTGACCTTGACATGCATTCAGGTAGCTTTAGGCTTTAACATGTTCATGCATCCTAAACTCCCCTTGCTCCGGTGGGAACTGTTACACTTGCTCCGGCGGGAACTGTTACAATGTCATATCTGGAGTGACAGTGACATGAACAAATTGAAGGCAATAAGATTAGAAAGGGGAGGGCCAAATGAGATGTATGGCTAACCAACCAAATACGATTTATGGCTAACCAGCCAAATGAGATTTATGGCTGACCAGCCAAATTGGAAGGACCATTCGACAGCCATTTTGGATTTCCAGGCCAGAAAAGTATTTAAAATATGAGGGATTCGAAAGAGAGAGAGAGAGAGAGAGAGAGCGCGCGTTTAGGGGTGGATATCCTATCATAGATCAAGAGCATTGCATCTCGCTCAAAGGGACGAATGATGTACACCTTGTAAGCAATAGGAGAAGAAGATCTGGTCACTTGTGGGTGAGACGATTTGCCTTGGTATGAGAGTTGATCTATAAGGCTGTCCGACTGTTCTCAGGGGTCATTGCATTGGTGCCTGTTGGAGGAATGGTGGCCTTCTATGATCAAAGACAGTGGATCGTGACAAAGTGGTACGATAAGGATTCCGTGCAATCTTAAGAACTACGATCCCAATGGCACGTTAGTTCGGAAAGTGAGGTGCATCGTAAGAGCCCACAGAGAACGAAAAGGTTCGATACAGGTTTAACACGGTCATCAAAGAGGGGCATCTGTTCAGTACAGGTGTAACACGGTCACCAAAGTGGGGCATCTGTTCAGTACAGGTGTAACACGGTCACCAAAGGGGGATATCTGTTCAGTACAGGTGTAACACGGTCACTAAAGGGACACGCCCCAAAAGCTTGAGAACGGGTAACTAGAATAAGTGTGGGTCGTAGCCAGATTCTCATTCCGGAGCTCATTTCTAACCCATGTTTATACGTTCAACAGCTTAAGACATTCAGCCCAGACGGAGATCGGCAGATTCATCCCCCACGTAGACGACGGACGGAGGATCAGCAGAGGACAACAAGTTACATAGAACCACTAAGTTGTAACAAGACAGTATTAGATTAAGTTTATGATTTGTGTTAGTTCAGATAGGAGACTTAGAACATTAACTCTGAGGTTACACCAACAGCTCCTGCTGAAACTCTCTGTGTAAGTTTAGTATATGATATTATTTCGTTTAGTAATTCTGTTCTTTTGTTTAATATTGGAATACAAATATGTTTGTCAATAAATGAATGATCTTGTTTTATGGTTAACTCCAGTTTGAGTTTTCTCTCTGCTCAATCGTGACGTCATACAGTATATGTGCTAACTCATAAAAAAGCTCTGTTACAGATGTTAAATTGTTGAAGTTAAGAATGCCATAATGTTCGTCCATCACAGCTATCCCGCATACAGCTATCCCGCATACAGATATCCCGCATACAGCTATTCCGCATACAGATATCCCGCATACAGCTTTCCCGCAAACAGCTTTCCCGCAAACATATTTCTCGAAAACAGCTTTCCCACAAACAGATTTCCCGAAAACAGCTTTCCCGCAAACAGATTTCCAGCCAAGGCAGCTCAATCCAATAGACTGAGAATGTATGAGGATGACCAAGACTAACTTTCTATGTTAAAACAAATGGCACAGGAAACTGTAGATACCAAATAATGTTCCAGATATTGACAAAGTGTTCTCACAGAGTCAAAGCCAGCCATATACTGTAGTGACAGACTAAGAATGTAATAGCTAAGAACAATATAATAATAACTGTTTCTGTTTCTAAGAATCGACGTCACTGAACTCCGCGCATACTCATAGGTGCTTTGTCTCTCTCAGCAAATGGTGCAGTCTAGATGATGATGGTCCCTGTAGCTCGCTGGTTGTACATTCTCTTGATCTGTCCTCCCACGCGCCCTACTCCGCTCGAACCTCGTTTGATGACGAATCGTTGCAGTCTGTGATATGCTGATTCATCTATTGGGGTGTCCTCATCCAGCAGGCGGTCATTGGTTGATTTCAAAATGTCACTTCTATCCATCACTAATGTGTCCATGATGGGAGCTTGTGAAGCCATGATGTCAGCTCTTTCATTGCCCTGAACTTCAGCATGATCAGGAGAGTAGATGCATTTCATGGCCTCAACATCTGCTATCCACTTGTACCTCAGCCATCCCTTCTGCACCTTCTGAATTACACCTTCCGCTTCAGTCACGACGATTGCCCTTGTTAAAGGGGTCTCAGATAGCCACATTACCGCTGAGGTCACTGCCTGCATCTCCATCCTCAAGGTTATTGACATGTATGCCCTACTCCTCTCATCAACGACCTGTCCTTTCCTTCTAGCCGAGAAGCCCCAGCATGATGTCCCGCTGCACAGCAGCGATCCGTCGGTGTATACGACGGTGTCACTGCCCTGCGTGGTCTCAGTTATCAGCTGATTCACCTCGTGCCCTGCTCTCTCGTTGCCCCATTCTCTGCATTTATTTTCCTAGGTTATGATGACACTCTGTTCATTCTATCACCCGCTTTGACCCATTTCCCGCCCTTGACTATCGCCGCAACTGGATAATAATAACCAATAACCCGAAATGTAATAGTAAGCCAAGACAAGCCAAGTCAAGCCAAGCCAAGCCAAGCCAAGTCAAGTCAAGTCAAGCCAAGCCAAGCCAAGCTAAGCCAAGCCAAGTCTAGACATTTCATCATGTAATCTCACATAAACGCAGACATGTTATCATGCTAGGATCAGGTAAAATATACTGGCCAATACCCCCACCTCGACTTCTTTCTAGTCCTCCCTGCAAACGGGCTGTTTTACTTGCCAGTCTGGCATACGAGGTGGGTGATCCGCGTAGTAGTGAGCGGCACGCAGATGAAGCCAAGCATAGCCCAACCGCCTGAAAGCAGTACCCCATATACATTGCTGAAAGTCGGTTCACCTTTATCAGCACACTCGGGATGTGAGGAAAGCTACTGAAACCCTCCACTATACGCCCTTTTATTGAAATACTTGGAATCCTGGTATTCAAACAGGCATGTTAATGTTTGTTGCCAGGTAGCCGAAGGCTGTCGACTATCCGTAGTAGGTATTTTAAATTTACTGCGGCTAGCTAGGACTGGGGGAAGGTCCACATAATTTGGGTACAGTTTTAACTAGAATATTGTCAATGCAGCGGCCGTTAAATCTACTCTTTTCTATTTATAACTGCCAAGGGATGTTTAACGCGATTGACACTAAACACGGGAGTCCGATCTCACTACTCAGAGATCAGGGGTCTGATCTCACTACCCAGAGATCAGGGGTCCGATCTCACTACCCAGAGATCTGGGGTCCGATCTCACTACCCAGAGATCAGGGGTCCGATCTCACTACCCAGAGATCAGGGGTCCGATCTCACTACCCAGAGATCAGGGGTTCGATCTCACTACCCAGAGATCAGGGGTCCGATCTCACTACCCAGAGATCAGGGATCTAATCTCACTACCCAGAGATCAGGAGTCCGTTCTGTCTATCCAGAGATCAGGGGTCCGATCTCACTACCCAGAGAACAGGGGTCCGATCTCACTACCCAGAGATCAGGGGTCCGATCTCACTACCCAGAGATCAGGGGTCCGATCTCACTACCCAGAGATCAGGAGTCCGATCTGTCTATCCAGAGATCAGGGGTCCGATCTCACTACCCAGAGATCAGGAGTCCGATCTCACTACCCAATGATCAGGGGTCCAATCTCACTATCCAGAGATCAGGGGTCCGATCTCACTACCCAGAGATCAGGGATCTGATCTCACTACCCAGAGATCAGGAGTCCGATCTGTCTATCCAGCGATCAGAGAGAGTTTTTACCAGAAGATTCACGTGAAAAAATAGAGAGTAAACTTACTCATTGTGGGCATTAACAACAACAACAACATCATCCCCCCATTCTAGCTGGACTTCACAGTCAAATTAGATGACACATTGCAGCACTTATTATGATCTTACTGAGACACGACATCCGAACAGATAAACCATACTGAGACACGACATCCAAACAGATAAACCATACTGAGACATGACATCCGAACAGATAAACCATACTGAGACACGACATCCGAACAGATAAACCATACTGAGACACGACATCCCAACAGATAAGCCATACTAAGACACGACATCCGAACAGATAAACCATACTGAGACAAGACATCCAAACAGATAAACCATACTGAGACAAGATATCCAAACAGATAAACCATACTGAGACATGACATCCAAAGAGATAAACCATACTGAGACACGACATCCAAACAGATAAACCATACTGAGACAAGACATCCAAACAGATAAACCATACTGAAACACGACATCCAAACAGATAAACCATACTGAAACACGACATCTGAACAGATGAACCATATTGAGACACGACATCCAAACAGATAAACCATACTGAGACACGACATCCAAACAGATAAATTATACTGAGACAAGACATCCAAACAGATAAACCATACTGAGACAGGACATCCAAACAGATAAACCATACTGAGACACGACATCCGAACAGATAAACCATATTGAGACAGGACATCCAAACAGATAAACCATACTGAAACACGACATCTGAACAGATGAACCATATTGAGACACGACATCCAAACAGATAAACCATACTGAGACACGACATCCAAACAGATAAATTATACTGAGACAAGACATCCAAACAGATAAACCATACTGAGACAGGACATCCAAACAGATAAACCATACTGAGACACGACATCTGAACAGATAAACCATACTGAGACACGACATCTGAACAGATAAACCATATTGAGACACGACATCTGAACAGATAAACCATAAATGGAAAATGATAATTGTCCGGTATTATATATGCTCATCACTACTTTACTCTATGGCGTAGAAACATGGACACTGAAAACCAAGTTGGAAAAGAGTATTGAAGCCTTGGAAATATGGGTATATAGAAGATTGGATCTTGTTTCTTGGAAATAAAAGAAAAACAAATGTGTAGATATTGAAAAGTTGGAAGTGAAAAGATAATTATTGACCGAAATCAGGGAGGAAGGGGTGAGGTGTTGTGGGGGGAGGGGGCGGGGTAGGATGGGTGTTATTCTGGCCATATAACAACACATACTCGTTGAAGACCATACTAAAAGTCAGAGTGGAGAGCAGTAGTTCGAGAGGCAGACAACGCTATAAGTGAGTGGATAACATCTGGAAACGGCCTGAAAAAAAACCTGTCAACTTGCACCATTACGGCAAGATAGAGTACACTGGATTCATTGTAGCTGATCTTCGATGCGGAGATGAAACTTGAACTGAATTGGAATAATATATTGGATATTGTAACGTAGATGGCTACCACTTGATTAATGATAGTAAGAAGCTGCCATGGAAACTGCTGCCATGGAAACTATCCTGCAGTAGAGAATGGCAATGAAAATGGTAAAAAGAAACATTTCACATAAGAGCAAGTAAGTAATAGTAAAACTAGATCAATCATTGGTGAGACCTAGATTAGAGTACTGTGTTCAGGTGTGGAGTCCATATCATAGTGTGAATATAAGCATGCTGGAAAGGATACAAAGGAGAGCTACAAAAATGATCGCGGGGTTTCAGAATTATCAGGAAAAAAAGCTGATCTTCAGTGTCTCGAACAGAGACGAATTAGAGAATACACATTTATAAACGAATGAATGGAAAGGATACATGAGACTATACCAAATTATTCAAAGTACGACCGGCTACAAGAACAAGAGGGCAAGGCTACAAATTGTTTAAGATTTAAGGACAAGTCCAGATTAGATAGAAATATTCTTTTAGTCATATAGTGGTGAATGCTTGAAATGCATTGCCACAGGGTGTAGTGCTTTCAAAAATAGATTTGATGCTCTGACAGTATTTTCAGTATCGGAGGAGTGAAATAAAATGGTTGTATACATACTATGTATAGCCTTCTAAACCAGTATAATGAAGTTAAGTTAAGTTGTTTATGAACAACACTACTACAAATGTAAATGGTTGGTTGGCTGCTTATTCCCACAATGGGCAATGGGTTGGTAACCCTTTTTGTGCGCCCTGAACATGACGGAACTTGTGGCAGAATGTAGTAGCTTTCCTGACATCCCGAGTGTGCTGATGAAGTGGACTGGGGTCCTCCGGGCGGTTGTGCAATGCTTGGCTTCATCGGCGTGTTACTCACTACTAGTACTACGGGGATCACATGAAACCTCATCTTGTTTGCCAGACTGCTGTCCAGACTGTCCTCGACAACAGCCAGCCCGTTTCCAGGACGACCAACGAGGAGGTCAGGTGAGGGTCTTTGCCAGTATATTTCTCCTGACCCTGGCTAACATTGTTTGATCAGTGTGTTTTGTCTGATCAGACGTTAGCCTCATCGTTCCACAAATGTAAATACAAATATGTTACTTTTGTTAGTCATGGAGCTGGCGGATGTTCAATCGAAAACAAAAGTGAAACAAGAAACCTGGACTAACTGTAAAGTAAATACAGATTGTCTTAATACGCATATGTATAGACGTATATAATATTATCTGCGAACATAATTTAAATGTAGTATTTTTGAAAATAACGAAACAAAAATATATACACATTGATTGTACTTACAAAAATTGTCAAAAAAGACACACCATTATCAGATATATATTTCTAAGCGCAAGAATTTCCTGCAGATTTGTGGTGGTTAGTAGGCCCCAGAAAACTAAAGACGTCAGGTCCCCGTCTGATGACATGGCAGTCAACTTCAGGCAGGCCCTAGTCGTTTTAGTTCTCATCGTCAATTTTGATATTTGCTGGCAGTATAGTTTTCATCATGACTGGGATCCAATTCATAATAAGTACTTATATTTTAGCGAAAGTGAAAGACTTATAATGCGTGAGGCGTCGAGGGAGATGTTCCAGTTTGGTTACGATGGTTACATGAAATATGCTTTCCCTGAGGACGAGCTGGATCCCATTCATTGTCGCGGTCGAGGACCTGATTATGACAGTCCGTGAGTAAAATCTTCAATCAACTTCTATTATACGGGGCGAGTTGCGTTTGTTTATTTACCACGTTTTATTTCTGTCAGTATTCAGTATCTGTCTTGAAGCAGATTAGAATTACTTGAATGACTTAGCCTAATTAAAGTAATTTCCTTTCCGCAGGGAGAATATCAACATCAATGATGTCCTCGGAGACTACTCGCTCAGTCTTGTTGAATCCCTTGGTACTTTGGCAGTAAGTTTATTTACTACTTCTTATATGAGTCTGCTACTCTATTATTCCATCTTCGTGTAGGACTTTCTGACTTCATTTTCCCCTGTCAATTATACATAATAAATGAAAATACACTATACACAAGTAGTCTATTAGTACTATTACACCAAACATATTTTGTTTGTCACTGTGAATTATGTTTTGAGCCATTTTCTTGATCTCTTGTCTACAGGATTACAGGTGTTTAGGCCACTGTCTTCTATTATTGTAGTACATGTATAGAAACACTGGCTAGCGGTTTCCTCAAGATTTGGCTTATCTCTTTCTAGTTCCTTTGAGTAACTTAACGTCTTTATACTGGTTTAGAAGACTCTGCACAGTCTGTATACAACCAGTTTCATTTACATCACCTTGCTCTAAAACCTAAGCACATCCAGTTTATTTGTAAATGCATTAACTGTCCCTGGCTCCACTACTTCATGTGGCAATACATTCCAAGCATTCACCACTCTCTGACTAAAACAATATTTACTAATATCTAATCTGGACCTCTCTTTAGTTAACTTGTAGCTATGCCCTCTTGTTATTGTGGGTGGCTGTATTTAAAAAAAAACACTTGTTATAGTCTAATTTATCCATTCCTCTGATCATCTTATAAACCTGTATTAAGTCACCACCAATTCTTCTCTCTTCTAGACACTGTAGGCCGGTTTTCTGAGTATTTCCTCATAACTGTAATTCTGGAATCCCACTATCAGCTAGGTTTATCCAATCTAGGTCTAACTAATACTTTATACAGTTTGACTATCACTTCCTAGCTCCTATGTTTAATATTTCTTTTTATCATACCTAACATTGCATTTGACTTTTTCACTGCTACCATAACTTGCTCACTCACCTTAACTGCATGATCTATTATAACCCCTAGGTCCCTTTCCTTATCTATCTTTCTAATATTGTTCTCTCCCATTCAGTAATTATGTTCCATATTGGATCTACCCATGTGGATGACTGTACATTTATCTACATTACACTCCATTTGCCAGCTTACAGACCATTCTCGAATTTTATCTAAATCCGACATCAATATATCCACTTCTGCTTTAGATGAGACACTACTGCATAGTTTTGTGTCATCAGCAAATTTTGCAATCATGGATCCCATATCAATGTCCAATTCGTTTATATATAAGAACAAAAGTTTGTCCCAAAACCGAGCCCTGTGGCACTCCACTTTTCACTTCACACCACTCAGAGTACTGTGTGTATTTATGCCCACCCTGTGCCTTCTTCTTGTTAACCAATTTTCAATCCATTTGGCAACTTCCCTCTATTCCATGTGATTTTAACTTTCTAAATAATCTTTGATGAGGTACTCTATCAAAGACCCTTGCAAAAATCTAGATAAATAACATCCACTGGCTCCCCTTTATTTATAATTTTAGTAACCTCCTCCATGAATTCTAATAGATTTGATAAGCATGATCTACCTCAAGCAAACCCATGCTATTTCTGATTAGATTAAATTTGTCTAAATGCATTACAATGTTTTCTTTGATTATTGACTCTAACAATTTACAGACTATGCTTGTCATGCTCACAGGTCTATAATTTGCTGGATCTGATTTTTTGCCCTTTTTGAAAAAGGGGATCACTTCTGCATCTTTCCAATCCCATGGAACAATCCCTTTTGCAAGTGATTGAGAACATAGTATAGCCAATGGTTTTGCTAGTTGGTCTCTTTAAAACGAATTTTGGATGAATAACACCTAGACCTGGACATTTATCTACTTAAAATCCCTCCAATATTTTAAAAATCATTTCCTCTGTAATACAAATTGATTTTAATCCCGCTGTATCCATGTCTCTTTAAAAGATATCTATAGGCTCTGGGATCTTGGAGCAGTCCTCTTTTGTGTAGACTGCCAAAGTACTGATTGAGTAGATTAGCTGCCTCCCTATTCTCACTTATTATTTTTCCTGCCTTGTCGTTGAGAGGGCCTACTTTGTCTTTCGTTCTTTGTTTATTTCTAACTTAAGGAAAGAAGCTTTTACTATCAGTCTTGAATCCTCTGAGCAAATTTTTTTTCGAAGTCTATTTTTGCTATTTTATTCACTTTCTGAGCTGTTCTGCTTGTCCAAATATTTTAAATATGTTTCTTTTGACTTACCTGCCTCTATATATTTTTTTCCATGCTTTATTTTTAGCTCTGCTGCATTTAACTACAAATCTAGTTATCCACTTTTTACGCTTGGGGTTTACCTCCCTACATGGAACACATTCTTCTAGCTTTTCTACAACTGTTTTAAAATTCTCTAACTCTTATTCAACATCTGTTCCTCCTACAATAGCTTTACAGATTACTTGGCTCGCTGTCTCTTTCATCCTCTTAACATCTGCCTTAGAGTTGTTGTATGTTCGCGTGTTTATGTCTACTTCTTTCCCTGCAATAAGATCCCAACGGATGATTTGATGGTCACTTGAGCCAAACAGTTCCCCAACGGTAACGTTTTCAATCATATTTTCCTCTGTGGTAAAAACTAGGTCGAGTATGTTTTTGCCTCTGGTGGCTGCTTCAACATGTTGAATTAAAAAATTATCAGCTGTGCACTTAACAAAAGGTTTTGACTCTACAAACAGTTCCATCTTAAGTTATAGTCTAGACTCTAGTTCATCTCCACAGTTTTCCCATTTGCTAGTTAGAGCTTCTGGTTTTTCTATATGATAGAAGTATTTGTTGGTGAAGGTTGCATGTGATATTCTTGTCACCAAAGTTTCCAAATCTTAGAATAAACAGATTTAACAGTCAACTTCCTCATTTAATTGTCCAGTGAAATAGCCAGGAAAAGGTCAAGGCAACTAGCTTGGTGGATGTCAGCATTGATACACCATAGCCATCTAACCAGTTCTGTTCTTGTTTGATCTTATATTGTACTGCTCACATTGATACACAGCCCTGTTTCTGTTGCTTCGCTGATAATCAATGTTTTTTAAGTAAAATACACGGTACATGAGGCATAAACCAATGCTCTTCATTTTGTTGTTGTTGTTGTTGCTTTCACCTTATTTTTCTCAATTCACCAAGGCGGTGTGCATTGCACTATGATTTTATTTTGTGCATGTCGGCCCAGTGCATCCGACTTAGTCGGACATTTTATGTAAAGGTCTGCTTTTTCCTGCAATTTCTTAAGGTTTGCTTCCCCCCGGGTAACGGCCGGTGTTGTGATTGGGGACCGAACCCAGCACCTTTGGATTGTGATCTGTGTCACTTAACCACTAGCCTGTGATGTCACTCTTTTTAGTTCATGTATGTTGCTCAAGCCCCTGGTGGACATCTCTCTGATGATTGTTCTGTGGAGAGTTTCTTTCAGTCTTCCTCTTTTCCTGCTGCCATATGGTGACCACATAAATGCTTGCAGAGGGTGTCTGTTGCTGTCCATTCTAAGAACATGCCCGATGTATGACCATCGTCTGTTTCTGATGAGTGATGAAACAAATTGTTGATTGGTGACTTCTCTAATTGTTGTCTTGGTTATGAATTGCTGGCAGCCAATGTTCAACAGTTTTCTCAGACATTCTCAAATCAATTTTGACTCATTTCCAATGCCTTTTGTTATTTTCCAACATTCACATACATAGGTGAGTATTGGTAATATGTTGGAGTTCAACAATCTGAGTTTAGTGTACTCGCTCAGTGATTTTGATTTCCAAATGTTCGTTAGTTGGCTAAAGGCACATGCGGCTAGTGCTTTGCGAGTGAAAATTTCCTTAGATGTATCTCCATCTTGAGTTTTTTGCTTCCCAGATAAGTAAAACTGTCAACTGTTTGTAATACTTCTCCATGCAACTGGATAATAGTAGGCTTATTGGTGAAATTCATGACCTTCGTCTTGGAAACATAGATTTGGAGTCCTATCTGTTCTGATATAGTTGATCCAACTTGGAAACATAGATTTGGAGTCCTATCTGTTCTGATATAGTTGATCCAGCTTGTTTTGCACTTCTTCAGGAGGGCCAGGTCTTCTGCGAAATCAAGGTCCTCTAGAATCATGCCATTTATCCATTGTGTGCCAAAATATTCATCTGGAGCATTATTTTTCATCAACCCAATCTATGAAAAATAGCAGAGGTGACATACAGCCTTGTTTCACTCCAGTTTTGATTCAAAACCAATCAGTTTTGCCCATAGTGGTTCCAATAAGGTCATATGCAAAACCAAGATTCTTCATTTCTTTGTCAAATATTCATAATGTTTTCTTGTTTCTTCATATCTTGTGTGGTTTATTGCATCATTCGTTAGGAAGTGTGGAAGTTGATTGACTCTGCTTGATATTGTAGAATGTTCTGAGTGTTTGTGTCGTTTGGACTCTTGCATCTTGACAGGAATTGTGAACTATTTCTTGATGTGAAGGAGTGGTTTAGATACAATGTGTCCTAACTATGGGGACACTTGAAGACCCCAGTGAAACATGCTTTTCTATCGGACATGGAAAAACCTAGCCTGTACACAGTGTGATGACTACAGTGGTTTTAACTCCCCAGTCCTTTAAATCTTGGCAGATTCTACCAATGGGACTGAAGAATATATTTTTTGTCATAGTCCACAATGTCTATATAACTTCCATATCACTGACTTATGTATATCATAAAATGCATACTCAGAGTTCACTAATTTGAATTGTGCCCTGTTTTTCTTTCTGCTTAAATTTTGCTGATGCTGTTGACTCTGTCTGCACTGAGTATCCAAACTAAACGGTGCACACCATTTCATCAATGTCCTAACCATTTCTAAAACTCTGAAGTCCTTAGTTTTTACATAATAATATATATAATACATATATCATAATTCTTTTCCATATGGTTTTGATTTTTGGACACAAATGTTACTTGCACATATACTTATTTCATGTCTTTAAATTTGTAATGATATTTAGTGCTGGTAGCAAAGTATTAGGATAGAGGGTACACATTTTAGCTATGTCTTGGAGACCTAACTTTGTTGCAGCAAGTAATGGCTATAATAAACATTTCAGTGTGTATATTCATATCTGATATTTTGATCTGCTGTTTAATAGATGGCAAGTTTTATTAATGACTCAGTGTTCTATTCTATATGCTTTCTGCTGTTTAATAGATGGTAAGTTTTATCAATGACTCAGTGTTCTATTCTATATGGTTTCTGCTGTTTAATAGATGGCAAGTTTTATCAATGACTCAGTGTTCTATTCTATATGCTTTCTGCTGTTTAATAGATGGCAAGTTTTATCAATGACTCAGTGTTCTATTCTATATGCTTTCTGCTGTTGAATAGATGGTAAGTTTTATCAATGACTCAGTGTTCTATTCTATATGGTTTCTGCTGTTTAATAGATGGCAAGTTTTATCAATGACTCAGTGTTCTATTCTATATGCTTTCTGCTGTTTAATAGATGGTAAGTTTTATCAATGACTCAGTGTTCTATTCTATATGCTTTCTGCTGTTTAATAGATGGCAAGTTTTATCAATGACTCAGTGTTCTATTCTATATGCTTTCCGTTGTAGGTGATGGGGAACAGCTCAGAATTCAAGAGAGCAGTCAAGCTTGTTATGGATTATGTGTCCTTTAACAAAAACAACACAGTTCAGGTTTTTGAAGCAAATATCAGGTTGGTTATCTTTAATCATACTTGACTTCTAACATTCTAGGAATACATAGGAGGCAGAGAGAGAAAATATAAGAGATCTCTGCTCATTAATAAAAAGAAAATGGGAAATAGATATATACAGACAGACAAACCAATCAAAGATAGAGAAGACAAGTTATTGACATATCGGAGGAACAACAGAAATGTTGGGCTGAGTATTTTAAAAAAAATCTAAACAGATCTCATTTATAACCTGACAACTTATAAAATGACATTGAGATAGTGTAACAGACCCTCTGCTGCCGTGATCGAACTTAGAACATTCTCACACTCATCCACATCATCATGACCATAAACGTGTAACAGACCCTCTGCTGCCGTGATCGAACTTAGAACATTCTCACACTCATCCACATCATCATGACCATACTCAGTAAATGACATATCACACAGCAGGTGGCATATTTATTATATCATACTCATATCATAGAATGAGTAGAGAAATTACAAACACAATATAATACATATCTTAACTAAATATTCTACTAAAACGGGAATTGTAAGCATAAGCTATTGATGGAATTCCCAACTATCTAAAAACCCAGTTCTATTGCCTTGCAATTACATCACACGCACATCGCCCTAACTGCGTCTTCAACACACCTTATCAAATACTCTTCCTCACTGAAATCCCCTCAGGCGGGCGATCTCGACATAACTCGTTCACAATGTGTCCTTGCTTACAAACACACTTTCAGATTATCTATTAATGCAAAACGCACACACCTATTTGAGCGATCCTGTTCTATCACTAAACATTCGTCCAACCGTCTATCAATCGCTCCTCTATCTAAAGTCGGTGAGTTAAACACACTATCTACATTCAGTCTCTCTCTCTCTCTCACTCTCTCCCCCTCTCCATCTCTCATCCAGCCTCTCGAGCTCAACTTTGTCTCGAGTTATATATCCTCAAGCAAGGCCAGAGCTTGACCAATCGATCTCAGGTATGGTCATCTTCAATTCCAATTGGAACGAAACACTTTGCACACCTGTCACTCATTCTCTCGCAGCAAGCCCCGTTGCCAATTTCGTCTGTCAATCAATCTCCCCCTACCAAAATCGGAAGGCCAGTGGTCAGTTTCTACCTGTCCACATTCCTTAACCCAACTCTGTTCTCCTTTGCTGAGATAGTGAGTGACCTTGACATGCATTCATGTAGCTTTAAGCTTTAACATGTTCAGGCATCCTAAACTCCCCTTGCTCCGGCGGGAACTGTTACAATAGCTATATTTCTTAGTAAACCATCAATTACTTTCAAATGGTTTTGTATAAAAAATATCAATTACTTTCAAATGGTTTTGTATAAAATAACATCAATTACTTTCAAATGGTTTTGCGGAGGACGGCGTGGGCTAGTTGTTAAGTGGCACGGCTCACAACCAGAAGGTGCTGGGTTCGATCCCCATCACAGCACCGGTCGTTACCCCGGGGAAGCAAACCCTTAGAAAATGCAGGAGGAAGCAGGCCCTTACATAAAATGGATGCTGAAGTCGGATGCACTGGGACGACAGGCGCAAAATAAAAACCACAGTGCAACGCACACCGCCTTGGGGATTAGAGAAATAAGGCTAACGCAAAAAAAAAAAAAAATGGTTTTGCATAAAATAACATCAATTACTTTCCAGTGGTTTTGTATAAAATAACTTCAATTACTTTCCAGTGGTTTTGTATAAAATAACTTCAATTACTTTTGAATGGTTTTGTATAAAATAACTTCAATTACTTTCCAGTGGTTTTGAATAAAATAACTTCAATTACTTTTGAATGGTTTTGTATAAAATAACTTCAATTACTTTCCAGTGGTTTTGTATAAAATAACTTCAGTTCATCCCGTGACCTCTTGACATCGTTGGGGCACCCCTGCTGACACCTCTACAATCCTGCGCCACCCCTCTCTGTCTGTGGTTGCTTTTTGTGCCTCCTAGAGTCGTAGGTTAGTCCATTCATGAATGTCTTTCCATCATATTCTCAGAAGTCCTCATCTTTGCTTGCTCTGTACTGTGCCCTGTAGTATGGTATTTGCAAGTCCATTGCACCTTGAGACATGGCCATACCAAGTCAGCTTTTGCTTTTTGATCGTTGTAAGGAGGTTGTCGTACAATCCACTCGCATTATCGATTCTACGTCGTACTTCATTATTTGTGATATGGTCTTTGTAGGTGATATTTAGGAGTCTTCTAAAACATCTCATCTCCATGGCCTGGATTCTTCTCTGGATGCCTCCTGTAATAGTCCATGTTTTGCAGGCATAGAGGAATATAGAAAGAACCAGTGAGGGCATGAGTCTGACCTTTATAGCGAGGGAGAGTCGTTTATCTTTCCATAAATGTTTCAATCGTGCAAGCACTGCTGTTGTTTGTGCTATTCTGGCCAGGACCTTTGGTTTTGATCTCTCATCACTGATTGTTGAGCCCAGATATTTGATCCCTCATCCCTGATTGTTGAGCCCAGATATTTGATCCCTCATCCCTGATTGTTGAGCCCAGATATTTGATCCCTCATCACTGATTGTTGAGCCCAGATATTTGATCCCTCATCACTGATTGTTGAGCCCAGATATTTGATCCCTCGTCCCTGATTGTTGAGCCCAGATATTTGATCCCTCATCACTGATTGTTGAGCCCAGATATTTGATCCCTCATCACTGATTGTTGAGCCCAGATATTTGATCCCTCGTCCCTGATTGTTGAGCCCAGATATTTGATCCCTCATCACTGATTGTTGAGCCCAGATATTTGATCCCTCATCACTGATTGTTGAGCCCAGATATTTGAAACGGTTCGCTGTTTCAAGATCCAGTCCATTTGCTTTGATCACAGCGTTAATTCCTTCAGTGTTGTTGGTCATCAACTTTGTCTTTTCTGTGTTTATGTCCATGCCATAACCCTGTGCTGTTACATCTAGCCTTCTAATCAATTCTCAAAGTTCGATCTCAGTTCCAGCAAGCCTGTCAATGTCATCCGCAAAGCGTAAGTTGGTCATTGTTCTATCCCCTATTGTTACAGTGCCAACATGATCTTCAAGGGCATCACTCATAATTCTTTCTAGGAATATATTGAAGAGTGTTGGGGAAAGTATACATCCTTGTCTTACGCCGACAGATGTGCGGAACAATTCATCCATTTTACCATCCACAAAGACTGCGCTTGTTGCCTT
Source organism: Ariolimax columbianus (assembly GCA_036924085.1). Taxonomy (NCBI): domain Eukaryota; kingdom Metazoa; phylum Mollusca; class Gastropoda; order Stylommatophora; family Arionidae; genus Ariolimax; species Ariolimax columbianus. The sequence goes on from JAVGWX010000009.1 coordinate 94,807,101, forward strand.
ATACAGATTGCTGATAACTCTCACAATGTTGTTGTTGATGTTATATATCTCCATTGTTGCCCATAGAGCGTTATACCAGACTCTATCAAACGCCATTTTAAAATCAACAAACACATGGTATATGTGTTGTTGGTGTTCCAAATATTTCTCGTTTAGTATTCGTACATTGAAGATCTGCATCAGTGACTTTCAAATGGTTTTGTATAAAATAACATCAATTACTTTCAAATGGTTTTGTATAAAATAACATCAATTACTTTCAAATGGTTTTTGTATAAAATAATATGATTGAAACGGCACTCAAGCATGTATCTTAATGTTGGTCTATATGCAGAATACTAGGTTCCCTCCTCTCTGCTCACCTGATCATCATTGACCCACGACAGCCTCTGGGGGACATGTCTGTACTTGACTACAATAATGATCTTCTTGAGCTGGCCCATGACCTTGCATCACGTCTGCTGCCAGCTTTTAGCAACACAGCAACGGGTATCCCATACCCCAGGGTCAGGTTTGCCCTCTTATTAATGTCATGTGTCGTCACCTCATGTCTAATACATAAACACTCATGAACAAGCCCTCTTTGTGTCATCACCTCATGTCTAAAACATAAACACTCATGAACAAGCCTTCTTTGTGTCATCACCTCATGTCTAAAACATAAACACTCATGAACACGCCTTCCTTGTGTCATCACCTCATGTCTAAAACATAAATGTCTGGCTGATCTCTGGTAGTTTTTGCTTGTACCTCCTTACATGAGTATGGAAACACTACAACATGGTCAGTAACTACATTTACAAGATGTTCTGTGGAGGATGTCACATTTGAGAGTTGATAAGACAGCCACAAGTTATTGCCACCTTGTCTTACATGATCACAGATAAACATGACAAAGATCACAGATAAACATGACAAAGATCACAGATAAACATGACAAAGATCACAGATTGGTTTTTCAATGTAAATCACAATAGTATGTCATCACATTTGTATTGTACTTTGATTGGCATGTTCTGATGGCTTCAAAATGTCAAACATTGATTCCAAGGGACTATCTTGTGGGTCAAGTATTGTGACCTACATAAGTTCATGTCAGAAAAGCGTAAGCTACCAAATGTAGGGAAAGTGATGACAGTTGTGGGTGTGCTTGTGAGATGTTTGTATTCCTTGACTTGCCTGTTTATTCTTCATCAGTGTCAGCTGCCTTTCTTTCTTAGGTATCTCTAATGGATGGTGTGCCCCAAAACTGTATCAATGAGACCTGTACTTCAGGGGCTGGCACACTAGTTTTAGAATTTGGTGTCCTTTCTCGGCTGCTACAAGACCCAGTCTATGAAGCTGTTGCCCGGAGGGCAGTGGCTAGTTTGTGGCGACTGCGTTCCAATGTTACCGGCCTCTTAGGTTAGTAGCTTATACTGCTTTGTTGTTTAATCATTGAACTTTAACAATGATTGCCATATTTACTAGAAATACCCCCATATTTACTAGAAATACCCCATTTCTTTCCAATATTTTCACTAAATGAATTTAGATTGAAGTAATATGCACATTTGTGAATGGAAACTTGAAAATATACCATTTCACTTCCATGTTTAGGAGAAACAGAAACATTTAATTTCACTTCCATAGTCTCCTGTGGCAGAGAAGTAAGTCTCAAGGCAGCTAAATGACTCATGAAAGGTCCTGATCTCGGCAGTCAAAGTCACATTCATGTACTTTAGACATTTATGGATGATACAACAGTTATGGCAGGTTAAAACAACCATGAAAATGCAGGCTTTCTTTAATGAGTTGGTAGCAGCATCAATTGATTAATCTGGAAAAGAAAATTATCTGATCACATTTATAATGTCAATCAGATTAGAAATTACATTCATATTGTCAGTCAGATCAGAGATCACATTCGTGTTGTCAGTCAGATCAGAGATCACATTCATGTTGTCAGTCAGATCAGAGATCACATTCGTGTTGTCAGTCAGATCAGAGATCACATTCGTGGTGTCAGTCAGATCAGAGATCACATTCATGTTGTCAGTCAGATCAGAGATCACATTCATGTTGTCAGTCTGATCAGAGATCACATTCGTGTTGTCAGTCAGATCAGAGATCACATTCATGTTGTCAGTCAGATCAGAGATCACATTCATGTTGTCAGATCAGAGATCACATTCATGTTGTCAGTCAGATCAGAGATCACATTCATGTTGTCAGTCAGATCAGAGATCACATTCATGTTGTCAGTCTGATCAGAGATCACATTCGTGTTGTCAGTCAGATCAGAGATCACATTCGTGTTGTCAGTCAGATCAGAGATCACATTCATGTTGTCAGTCAGATCAGAGGTCACATTCATGTTGTCAGATCAGAGATCACATTCATGTTGTCAGTCAGATCAGAGATCACATTCATGTTGTCAGTTAGATCAGAGATCACATTCGTGTTGTCAGATCATCAGCCTATATGGCTTTTTCAGCTTTGATGTGCTTGGCCAGGTCATTGATGTAGATGAAAAAAAGAGTGCAGCTCAAAGTAGAGCCCTGTGGTCCGCCTTCCTGTAAGACTTCTTTAGAGGAGATTGCATTGTTCATCTTTGCCTGGATTGTTCGTTCAATGAGAAAATATTTTATCCAGTTGTACAGCTTTCCGCTAATCCCCATGTCAGTCATCTTCATCAAGAGACCTTTTCTCCATACTCGATCATAGGCCTGTTGTAAGTCGAAGAAGATTGCTACTGTGTGTTTCTTATTTTGAAACCCCTGTGAATTTTCTGTGTAAACTCATTCACTCCCACGAGCCGATACAACGGCTTCCGGTTTTTTCTAGAAAACCCAGAAGCCGGTGTATCGGCTTTTGCTACTGTGTTCACAAAATCACATTTTCCCATTCCTAGTTCACCGAAATGTTTTATTTTGGTTATTGGCGGAAGTCCAGATTTTGCACTTTTACATTCCGGAAGAGTTAATTTGAGTTTCGTTGAAAAAATGTTTAGTTTCGTAACTTGGAAAATATAATTTTTTTTTCGGTGAGCAACTTTGAAGCTATCCCATGCATTTTCAGCCACACCAAATAGAGTTTGTTCAGTACAAGCTCGGGAATAGATAGATTATATTATTGCTAATGGTGGTGATGGTGAAGATATCGATCGTTATGATAGCGCTGTTTCAATTTATTTATCTACTCTTAGTTCTAAGTCGAGCGATGAAAGTAAAACTAAATCTACTGACGAAGGGGCAGTGCCCTCTTTTGTCTCAAGCAATGGTAATAACAGTTCACAAATTCAGTTAAGCTTCAAGATCCTGCACAGTCATTCTAGTGTGTATAATATAAATGTGTGTATATATAATTTGAATAAAGCAGGAACATTTTATCTGGACGTGTGTAAATTGTAAACACTCACGCTGATGTTGATTGGGGCATTTATTTTTTTAGCACGTTTTCAACTTCACGTGCCTTCAGTAAAATGTAAATACTGTGAAAACAACTGCACCAAATTAGGTGTGACTTTCAGAACATCGTCCCTTGAGGATTACTGTCAATAGAAATTCATGATGTTATTTGTATATTGGTAAAGAGCTGAATAATGTATTGATGAGGGGGACATTTTTGTTCATAATTTTTAAAAATAACAAACGATTATGCAACTTTAATCCATCAAACACAAATTTACACCTCCATTTGTAAAATATTTGTATTCCATTCTATTCTAGTCTCAATTGTGAAGTTTGGTATATAATACGTGTTTTTTTAGTGAACGTCTATTGAAGACAAATAGATCGCAACTAAGTGATGCTGTGTTTCAGTTTTACATAAGAATAAAATTGTGTCCAGAGGTCCAAAATATTTGGGAGTGAATGAGTTGACCTGAAAAGTTGGTCTTCTGTGCAACTGACCTTCCTGAACCCTGCCTGTTCATGGCAAAGGATTTCTGAACTCTCAAGGAACCAGTAATGGCGTGCATTTCCCATTCTTTCTGCTAATTTTCCAAGGCAGGGTGTTAATGAGATGGGACGGTAGCTTTTTGGTTCATCCGGAAGTTTGTTGCCTTTCTGGTTGGGGATAACATGGGCACTCTTCCAGTCTTTGGGCAGTTGTCCATTTCTCCAAGTCATGTTGATTAACTTGAGGACTGACTCTTTCCCCAATGAGCCCAGGTGAGTTATCATTTCATTATGGATCCTGTCTGGCCCAAGTGAGTTATCATTTCATTATGGATCCTGTCTGGCCCAGGTGAGTTATCATTTCATTATGGATCCTGTCTGACCCAGGTGAGTTATCATTTCATTATGGATCCTGTCTGGCCCAGGAGACTTTCTAGGTTTTAATTTCTTCGTCAGTCAGATCAGAGATGCTCTCCTGCCAGTGACAAGTGTTGACAGTGTCATGTCTCACTGACATACAGAAAGTACAACAGAAAAGAGAAATGGCAGACAGAGGACTACATAAGTTGGTTCCATCTGGTCATTTGAGAAGTTCAAGATTTACTGTCTTCAATTCATGTTGATCCTTGATCTGCTATGGGGGCGACTGCTTTATAAATGACGAAGACAAGAACAGCGGGGACGATTGACAGGTTTACAAAAGTAATGTTTAAAAGGTGATCAGTACTGTATGTTTATCTATATTCAGGTAATGTGATTAACATTCAAACGGGAGAATGGATTGGGACCATGAGTGGATTAGGAGCTGGCCTGGACTCATTCTTTGAGTATCTACTCAAGGTGAATGGAATATATGAGTTTTGGTCATGAAATCATTGAGATGGATTCCTGTAGAAATGACACAAGCAAGGAGCCTCTTGTTACTCCTCTAAATGTTAGTCCAACTGTGGAAGTGTCAAAAACAGTGTTGTTTTAGTCCAAGTGTGGAAGTGTCAAAAACAGTGTTGTTTTAGTCCAAGTAGGGAAGTGTCAAAAACAGTGTTGTTTTAGTCCAACTGTGGAAGTGTCAAAAACAGTGTTGTTTTAGTCCAAGTGTGGAAGTGTCAAAAACAGTGTTGTTTTAGTCCAACTGTGGAAGTGTCAAAAACAGTGTTGTTTTAGTCCAACTGTGGAAGTGTCAAAAACAGTTGTTTTAGTCCAACTGTGGAAGTGTCAAAAACAGTTGTTTTAGTCCAAGTGTGGAAGGGACAAAAACAATATTGATTTAGTTCCAGGTCCAAAAATGACATAAACAGTGTTGTTTTAGTCCAAGTGTGGAAGCGACAAAAACAATATTGTTTTAGTTCCAGGTCCAAAAATGACATAAACAGTGTTGTTTTAGTCCAAGTGTGTGTAGCAGGTTACTCTATCTTAACTTAACTTTCTGTTATCACTCTTTAACCTTTAACTCACAACCCTAATTAAAACACTCTAACAATTATTTGAACTGCAGCAATAAGACGTGAATGTTTATTTCACAAACACCATACACATTATAACAATAATCTAGGCTTGTGAAAGTTACTTATAGTAAATCAAGTGTCCAACAAACAAAAAAAAGAAAACCGCTTCCTCCTATCAGTGATAATTTCCCTAGATAAAGATTTAAGCTGCTGACTTTATTTCACTGTTGGGCCGATTGCTTTCTCTATCTCTTCATACATGCCTCTGATGTTACCATCATTGAAGGCATCTTGGATATTCTCACATAAATGTATCCGTCATTTGCACACTGTCTTTTGTACTTCTTGTCTTGCTTGTTTCAATACATCAAGTGTTTAGTGTTTTGTCTTTTTTTCTTAGTAGTGCTGCCTTTTTCCTGTCAATCAAAGGCTACAGTATCCGACTATTTGCTTCAATCCAGTCTTGATTGCTGTGTTCTCTAATGCCATAAGCTGTTACCGCTGCTTTGAGGGTAGCTTCTTTGATTACATCCCACCTTTCACTAGCTGTACGACTCCGCACAGGCCACAACAGACTGAGAAACCATCTATTCAATAAACTGAAGATAGGTGGCACTGACCAATGCACCTGTGGTACAGGGAAAATGGCCGCTGAATATCTGCTGCAAAATTGCCCGACATACGAGGACCAGAGAAAGCACATGTGGCCATCACCAGTGCCAACACTAGACAAGCTCTGTGGCAGTGTCGACAGCCCCATGATGACAGCTGCTTTCTTCGAACAAATTCAAGTTGACGTCTGACAGCGTACGAAGAAGAAGAAGAAGACTAGCTGTACAGTCTCCTGACCTATCAGTAAGAACATTTGCAAGCTGTTGTTGGAACTTGAAACACTTTTCTGAATCCTTGGCGTTGACTAAATTTATCCTCAAAATGGGTTTCTGCTTCGCCATGAAGATTCTCTTAGGTCTCAGCTTGAAGCGTACAACAACCAACGTGTGGTCAGTATCACAGTCAGCACTCGGGTAGCTGTGTGTTAATTGTGTGTGATTCAGATGTTTTCTCCTGGTGATAATAAAGTCCAGTTGGTGCCAGTGACCGGATCGTGGGTGTTTCCATGATACCTTAAGGTGATCTTTTGTTGCAAAGTAGGAGTTTGTGATGCAGAGATTGTTTTTTGTGCAGAATTCCAGCAGCCTTCGTCCATTTTCATTCATGCGCCCATTATTGTGTTTGCCTAAACAAACTGGCCATGAATTCAAGTCCGATTCCACCGAGCATTTAGATCACCAAGTATGTATAGGCAGTCTGATTTGGAAATTCCATTCACCGCATTGTCTAACTCTACATAGAAGGAGTGCTACATCAACACCTTAAATCATGTGCTACATCAACACCTTAAATCATGTGCTACATCAATACCTTAAATCAAGTGCTACATGAAAACCTTAAATCATGTGCTACATCAACACCTTAAATCATGTGCTACATCAATACCTTAAATCAAGTGCTACATGAAAACCTTAAATCATGTGCTACATCAACACCTTGTATAACCAAATTTGTTTCAGGCTTATATTCTGTTTGGAGAAAGCAATGATTTAAAGATGTTCACTGAGTCCTATGAAACCATCAAATTTCATCTGAGGAGAGGGTATGTCTTTTGTTTGTGTCTCCAGAAATGTATGTACAGATTGTATCAGGGTCTTTCCCTATTTATCTTAATTGATAGACGTATTTCAAATAGACTTATTTCAAATAGACTTATTTAAATATCAGTTAAATCATCATGTAGCATGTGCTTTATAGAACGTCGCTCACATCACAGTCTGTCTGAAAGAAACTTTTTCTCTTGCCAAAACTACAGCTTCCGCCACAGTCATCCCCAGGCTTTCCTGGTTATCTTGGTGCCATCGTCTTTTTGGTCTACACCTACCTCTTTCACCTGGCACCATACCTTCCATCACCGTTCTCTCGAGACTGTTGTGTCTCTTGATGTGAACAAAGTATTTACATTTTCTAGTCAAAATGGAATTGATAAACCAGTTCTCCTCTATGCTTAACTCTTGCCGAATGTCTACATTTGTTTTTTTCTCTGTCCAGGGTATTCAGAGGATCTTTCTTTTGACTCAACGGATTCGATTCTTTGTCTAGAAGTTTTGGTAATCGTCCATGATTCACAGCCATAAGCTGCCACCGGAAAAACACAGGCTCTTAAGACTTTTACTTTTATAATTTTGTTGGTGCCCTGCCATAATTTCTTCAGGCTGTTCAGTCTCTGCATTTCCATAGCTAGTCTTCTTCTGATTTCTTTCAAGCAGTCGCCTTTCTTGTCGTTTTCCGGAGCCCAGATATCCAAAACTATCTATTTCCTCACCACCCACTGTAAATTTATGTTGATATTGTGTTTTGTTGGTGGCCATTATCTTTGTTTTGTTTATGTTTATAAACAGCTTTTGATCTTTACTATGTCCATTAACGGCTGAAATTAGCTGCTCTAGCCCTTCTGCACTTCTTGATAGTATCACTGTGTCGTCTGCGTATTGTAACTCTGGAATCTCGTAACCGCCAATCGTAAATGTATTGAAGCTTTCAATGTTTTCGTCTTCTCTAACATTTCTCATTATACATTCCGCATATATGTTATATAGATAAGGTGAGAGGATACATCCCTGTCGTACTCCCTTTTGTACTTACTTACTTACTTAGTCGCTCCTCTTCTACCGTGAGGTGTAGAGGTACTCCCTTTTGTACTGCAAACCAATCTGATGTTTGACCAGATACTTGGACAGCGACTTGTTGATCTTGGTATAATGTTTCAATGAGATGTATAACATGCACAGGAAACCCCATTTCCCTCACGGTGTTCCACAGATTTTGATGTTTTACCGTATCGAAGGCCTTGGTGTAATCAATGACACATGTGTACAGATCTACATTAAACTCTCTACATTTTTTGTAGATATTCATCTTATGGAATATGTGGTCCCTGGTCCCTCTGTCTTTTCTAAAAAACCTGCTTGGACCACGTGAATTTCAGATTCAAATCTTTTCTCCATCATTCTTAATAGGATCCGCAGGAATAAGTTAAAAAGACTTATTTCAATATCAGTTAAATAGACTTATTTCAATATCAGTTAAATAGACATTTCAATATCAGTGAAATAGACATTTCAAAATCAGTTAAATAGACTTATTTCAATATCAGTTAAATAGACATTTCAATATCAGTTAAATAGACATATTTCAATATCAGTTAAATAGGCTTATTTCTTCTTCTTCTGCGTACACAGTCAGACAGTAACCATTATTTTTTCGAAAAAAGCGGCGGTCATCCTGAGGCTCTCGCCACTGCCATAGAGCTTGTCTTGCAGTTCCACTGGTAATGGCCACATCTGCTCTCTCTGATCCTCGTATGTCGGGCAGTTCTGCAGCAGATGTTCAGCGGTCATTTTACCAGTACCGCACGGGCATTCGTCGGTACACCCTATCTTCAATTTGTTGAATAGGTGGTACCTCAGTCTGTTGTGGCCAGTGCGAAGTCTTAAGACAACGACCTGCTCTTTTCGGTTCAACTGGTAATAGGCATCGTTTTTGGTGTAACCAGTATGTTCGGTTTCCCATTTGTTCATGTATCTGGCTTTGATAAGCCGTTTTGACTCTTCGTACGTCAAACTGGTATCTGTTTGTGGTAGTCTTGCACCTTCTTTTGCCAGTCTGTCTGCCTCCTCGTTGCCTTGGATGTTGCAGTGTGACGGAACCCACTGTACCACTACCCTTTTTGGTGCGGACTGCTGGCACAGTTTGCAGAGTGCTGCTCTTAAGTCATTAAGCTCAGTGTTTTTCTGGCTTTTTAGCGCTGTGACTACGGCGAGAGCATCTGTCAGCAGGACTATATGGCTCTCATTTTCACTGTGTGTCACCATTTCTTCCACTGCCGCCCTCAGTGCCTCTGCCTCCGCTCTGAAATTGCTTGTGTACTTACCAGTAGCGAGTGACAGTGTTATTTGTCTGCCATTTGGTAGGTTCAGGAATGCTCCTGCCCCTCCGTTCTGTGTAGTGTTTGTTACAGAACCGTCGGTGTATGCATGGGTCCAGTCCATGCTTGGGTAGCTTTTCGTTATGAAGCTTAGGGTGGTATCTCTCCTTTCTTTTTCAGTCTGGCAGTTTTTGTTTGCAATACCTGGTATATTTTCTACCACTTCTGGAAATATATCCTGCCTCCAGGTAGGTTTTCGTACAGTAGTGATGGGTTTTGGTGTTGTTAGTGCGTTTATGGGATCTTCGTGCATCTTTGCTTTGGCTATTTCTGCAAAGTTTCTCCGCTTTAGTTTCCCATTTCCCAAATTGTTTAGTCTCTGGTGCATTGGATGGTCAGTCAGTCTTCGGAGTTTCTCTGACTGCAGCTGGGCTCTGCAGTCTCTTCTATCGGTCATGGATTGCCGTTTTGTAATCTTTTCAAGTTCTACAATTGGCGTTGACTTCATGCCACCTGTTATAATTCTCATGGCTTGGTTTTGAAGTTTGTTAACTTTATCGAAGTTCGCCTTTGCTGCTGTTGTCCATGCCGCAATGCCATACTCAAGAACTGGTCTCACTCTTCCAGTATACAGTTTCTTTAGTATGCCTTCGTCTGCTCCCCAGCTTGTGCCAGCAAGTTTCCTCATGATTGCCATTCTTTCTCTGGCTTTCATTCGGTTTCTCTCAATCTGACTTTTCCATGTCATGCGCCGATCAAATGTGACTCCCAGGTAGTTTGGGTTGTCGTTTGGCTGCAGGAATTTGCCATTTAGACTTAATTTGGTACTTTGGAGTTTTAATGAGAGCGAGAATATTGTGCATGTGGTTTTCTCCTCGTTTATTTTGACTAGCCATCAGTTCGCCCACTCTTCCAGCGATGTTAGGGCCGTCTGCATCCGATTTCTTGCTATGGTGAGATTCTTTTCAGAGGTCCACATAGCCAGATCGTCTGCAAACATTGAGCTATGGACTCTTCTTGGTATATTCTCTGTAATATCGTTTATATATACCAGAAAGAGTGTGGGTGACAATACTCCCCCTTGGGGTACTCCCTGCTCGAGTGTCACCTTTTTGCTCATCTGCCCTTGTACTTGGACTCTGGCCGTTCTTTGTTTGAGGTAGTGGTTGATCCACTTGTACATCTTCCCACCGACATCACTTCTTCTTAGCTTGACTCTAAGTCCATCCTTCCAGACTTTGTCAAATGCCTTTTCCAGATCCACCCAAACAGCTACTGTGTGTTTCTGTGCCTGGTAGGCATCTTCTATCTCCTGGGCTATGAGGATGACCTGGTCTTCAGTGGATCTGTGCTGTCTGAAGCCGGCTTGCTGTGGAATTAGTATTCGTTTTTCTTCCAGATGCCACATCAGTCTGGTGTTTATCATCCGTTCCATCAGCTTGCCGACACAGCTCAGTAGGCTGATGGGCCTGTATCCATTTGGATCTGTTTTATCCTTTCCTGTTTTTGGTACTGGTACCAGTATTGCGTCTTTCCATGCCTGGGGTACAATACCCCTTTTCCAGCTTTGGTTCAGGACTGATAGTAATTTCCTCTTCGCTGTTTGGCCCAGCCCCATCAGCATTTCGTTTGTGATCCCGTCTTTTCCGGGAGATTTCCTTTTCTTTAGTGTTCTTATAGCCTCTTCCATTTCGCGCATTGTTAGTTTGGCCATCATGTGCTCTTCAGGAGCCGTATTTATGTTTTCGTGTCCCTTTAGCTCTTCGCTAATGTCTGTATGCTTATCTGCAGGGACCTCGATGTGGTTTGCTCTGGCATAGTGATCGACAAAGGCGTTAGCGGCTTTCTTACCTGTGATCAAGTTCTCGCCCTGCTTGATAGTAATTTGTTTATTTGACGGGGTTTCGTCGTTCATGGCTCTGACTAGCTTCCATAGCTTGTTCCCGTCTTTGTCCAGGTTTAAACTTTCCGTTTTATTTTTCCAGCTTTCTCTTGCTGTTTGCCTGAGAGTGTGTTTGTACTTCGCCGCGGCGGCTTTGAGGGCGATGTTTGCCTCCATGGATTTTTCTCGCTCTGCCATGTTCCTAGCATTTGTTACTGCATCTTCCACTTTCTGCAACTCATCATTCCAGTAGGGCTTATAGTTTTTCCTAGCTCCTCTTGGGATGGTTTCAGTGGCGGCTTGCATTATTGCCTTGCTTAGGCTCTCTACCATGGGCTTCATTTTTGAGTGTTGTGTGTTGATGGTTTCACCCAGCCCATCTGTCAGGATTGCAAATCTGTCCCAGTCGGCTCGTTTGTAATTCCAACGTGGGAGCGGTTTTGTTTCCTGTGGGCCTACTTCCATGTCAATGGTTAGTCTGATCGGCCTGTGGTCGCTACCTGCCAGTTGGTTTAGCACCTGGCGGTCTATTTTACGGTGTATGTCTTGTGTGGAGAAGGCCAAATCTGGAGTCGAGGTGGTATGCCATGTTCTTGAATAGAAGCTAGGGCTATCCTCCGGCCAAATAGGCTTATTTCAATATCAGTTAAATAGACATTTCAATATCAGTTAAATAGACATTTCAATATCAGTTAAATAGACATATCTCTTGTTTTTCTAAATCACTTGTCTCCTAGATGTTGACAAAATCCGTCACAAATATAAGACCTGTATCTAACACTCATTGGATGGGATTAGCAATAGTAATGGTTAGAGAGGAATGTAGAATGTCTTTAGCAATAGTAATGGTTAGAGAGGAATGTAGAACGTCTTTAGCAATAGTAATGGTTAGAGAGGAATGTAGAACGTCTTTAGCAATAGTAATGGTTAGATGATTCCAGAAGAAAGTGGTGCTATAAACTTGGGTGGCGGTGCCGTATGGAAATGCTAAGAGACAAGTTTGAGGTGGTACTTTCCAAGCCTATTCTTTACTTATTTATGATTGGCCAGTGAAATATCTTCCTTGCTTGTTATTTCTGCCTCCCTTGCCGAGGTCACGTTTGGCATAGCTACTTCATTCCTGAGACCACTTCATGCATCCACATCCTCCCACTTCATGCATCCACAACCTCCCCACTTCATGCATCCATAACCTCCCCACTTCATGCATACACAACCTCCCCACTTCATGCATCCACAACCTCCCCACTTCATGCATCCACATCCTCCCCACTTCATGCATCCACATCCTCCCATTTCATGCATCCACAACCTCCCCACTTCATGCATCCATAACCTCCCCACTTCATGCATCCACAACCTCCCCACTTCATGCATCCACAACCTCCCCACTTCATGCATCCATAACCTCCCCACTTCATGCATCCACAACCTCCCCACTTCATGTATCCATAACCTCCCCACTTCATGCATCCACAACCTCCCCACTTCATGCATCCACAACCTCCCCACTTCATGCATCCATAACCTCCCCACTTCATGCATCCACAACCTCCCCACTTCATGCATCCACAACCTCCCCACTTCATGCATCCACAACCTCCCCACTTCATGCATCCACATCCTCCCCACTTCATGCATCCACATCCTCCCATTTCATGCATCCACAACCTCCCCACTTCATGCATCCATAACCTCCCCACTTCATGCATCCACAACCTCCCCACTTCATGCATCCACAACCTACCCACTTCATGCATCCACAACCTCCCCACTTCATGCATCCACAACCTCCCCACTTCATGCATCCATAACCTACCCACTTCATGCATCCACATCCTCCCACTTCATGCATCCACAACCTCCCCACTTCATGCATCCATAACCTCCCCACTTCATGCATCCACAACCTCCCCACTTCATGCATCCATAACCTCCCCACTTCATGCATCCACAACCTCCCCACTTCATGCATCCACAACCTCCCCACTTCATGCATCCATAACCTACCCACTTCATGCATCCACATCCTCCCACTTCATGCATCCACAACCTCCCCACTTCATGCATCCATAACCTCCCCACTTCAAGCATCCACAACCTCCCCACTTCATGCATCCACAACCTCCCCACTTCATGCATCCACAACCTCCCCACTTCATGCATCCACAACCTCCCCACTTCATGCATCCATAACCTCCCCACTTCATGCATCCACAACCTCCCCACTTCATGCATCCACAACCTCCCCACTTCATGCATCCACAACCTCCCCACTTCATGCATCCATAACCTCACCACTTCATGCATCCACAACCTCCCCACTTCATGCATCCACAACCTCCCCACTTCATGCATCCACATCCTCCCCACTTCATGCATCCACATCCTCCCATTTCATGCATCCACAACCTCCCCACTTCATGCATCCACAACCTCCCCACTTCATGCATCCACAACCTCCCCACTTCATGCATCCACAACCTCCCCACTTCATGCATCCACATCCTCCCATTTCATGCATCCACAACCTCCCCACTTCATGCATCCACAACCTCCCCACTTCATGCATCCATAACCTCCCCACTTCATGCATCCACATCCTCCCTTCTCGTAGCCATGTAGGTTCATGTGGCCAGGTTTAAAAAAAAGCTGTTTTCCTTTTACTGGTGTTCTTCTCTGTAAAAATATAGCACGCTTGCCATAATACATTCATTTTTGTCCTGTGTAAGTTTGTACCTGAAAGTAGTTGTATTCGAGCTGTGCCAATAATCTATCTGTTTAGCAGTTTTCTTAGAACTGAACTTTCAATTTCCTATCTCAAGTGTTCATCTACATTTAGTTTGACACATTTCTAAATGACAGTATTCAAATATATAAGTACAACAAAATCTAGACCCAAATAAAAAGTAAACACATATCCTAACATTGATATGTCACTTGTAATATTTGATGCAATTCTTAAAAGAAGATGAAATCAAAAGTGGACGCAGTGCAACCACCGTCTTATATTTATTGAGTTTTTGGTGATAACTTATTTGGATATTATTCCACAAATATTTCATGGTTAAATTATTTGTTTGAAAATTATACAAATAAAAAATAAATATAGACAATATAGTTTGGATCATCTTTAGTATAGATTTGTAGCCTCAACCAACAAACCAACAGCTGCCAACGTGCCTGTTATGTGAACAAGTATTTTCTAAATAGGCAATGAAGGCTTCCAGATTGATTGGACATTTAAAGATAGCACATCCTGACAAGGCAAATAAGAGCTTCACTGTTTTCAGACATAATTAGTGACAAATTTGTGGCCTACACTGATTGACATTGCTTCACAAGAAATTAATGGTTTGCATCAGTTGCTTCACAAGAAATTGATGGTTTGCATCAATTGTTTCACAAGAAATTGATGGTTTTCATCAATTGTTTCACAAGAAATTGATGGTTTTCATCATATAACATTTCATTGTTGGTTGCTAAGTCTGTAAAGCCACATAGAAGAGGTCATTCTACCAGCAGTTAGTGCATCAAGGCCGACCCAGTTTTAACATCCTCCAGGTTGAGAGTGATATCCTCTCTTTCCTACCTGAACTGGAAGTCCTCATACACATCATATAAAAATGTGGGGGCGGCGTGGGGTAGTGGTTAAGTGACACTGCTCACAACCAGAAGGTGCTGGATTCGATCCCCATCACAGTACCAGCCGTTACCTTGGAGAAGCAAACCCTTAGAAAATGTAGGAGGAAGCAGACCCTTACATAAAATGCATGCTGAAGTCGGAAGGAACTGAGCCGACAGGCACAAAATAAAAACCACAGTGCAACGCACACCGCCTTGGAGATTAAAAAAATAAGGCGAACGCAAAAAAATTATAAAATATAAATGTGCCACTGTTGATGCTTCATCTTAACATTTGTCCACTTCAAGTAGTTTGAAGAAGTGTCTTTGACATTTGTCCACTTCAAGTAGTTTGAAGAAGTGTCTTTGACATTTGTCCACTTCAAGTAGTTCGAAGAAGTGTCTTTGACATTTGTCCACTTCAAGTAGTTCGAAGAAGTGTCTTTGACATTTGCCCACTTCAAGTAGTTCGAAGAAGTGTTTTTGACAGTTGTCCACTTCAAGTAGTTCGAAGAAGTGTCTTTGACATTTGTTCACATGAAGTAGTTCAAAGAAGTGTCTTTGACATTTGTTCACTGTCTTTTCAAATAGTTTGAAAAAGTGTCTTTGACATTTGTCCACTTCAAGTAGTTCGAAGAAGTGTCTTTGACATTTGTCCACTTCAAGTAGTTCAAAGAAGTGTCTATGACATTTGTCCACTTCAAGTAGTTTCTTCTTCTCCATCGTACGCTGTTTACAGCGATATTTATGTTGCACTGTTTTATTTTGTTAAGCCTGTGGCTCAGTGCATCCGATTTCAACAGACGTTTCTGTTGGGATGCCCTCCTTAGTCTTTGGCTGTCCCCAGCCTATCTGCAAGGCAGCAGTTGTTTTTGGTCAGAGTTGTCTCTCTTAGGGAAGTTGTCTTGCAGGACTAACGAGTCTTCCCCACTCGTGTCTATAGGGTTTGGCAATGATATGATGGACTATGTACTAGTTTGTACTATCCCGGAAGAGAGGCAGTCCAGTGTGACTGGATCGTCACGTCCTGCCAGAAACGTAACATATGCATGTGAGTGAGGTATCTCTTTGCTCCCTTTATTTTCTCGGCTCAACTGCAGTGATGGCACGCCTAGCATTCCCCGCCACCTGGGACGTTGTCACAATAGGGCTGGACTGCATCTCTTCTGCGTCCATTGGGAGGACTGATAGCAGACAGAGGTAAAGAGCGAGGCAGGAGTGCATTTGGCCAGGTGCATTTCTGCGGCTCGACCGGGCCGGGCTGAGACACGAGCCTCAGGTCCCAACCATATCGTGGCCTCCCATCACAGCGGTGCTGGGATTTAGGGCGGGATTCTGGCTTAGAGGCGTTCGGCCGTAGTCCCTCAGATGGTAGCTTTGCACCATTGGCTTATCAGCCAAGCACGTGGACCAAATGTCAGCGACCTGCGATTCCTCTCGAAGGAGTGCATTTAACCAGGGGACAAGCTTGGTAATGGCACGGAGATGTTGTTCGCCTGGTGTGCGGACATATCTCATGATCAAGGGGTTGCGTCTCAACAGTTCGCAGTGAGGTGGCTGCTCTACTGCTTACGACACCCCGACCAAGAACTAAGTCGTCTACTAGTGGTTTCACACCTCATCGCCGTATGGAGTGAATATCGGGCAGCTTCCCGCCCGCTTTGATCGGCGGACGGCAGAGACCTCTTTCTGCGGCTCGACCGTGTCGGGCTGGGGCGCGAGCCCCAGGTCCCAACCCTATCGTAGCCTCCCATCGCAGTGGTGCTGAGATTTAGGGTGGGATTCCGGCTTAGAGGCATTCAGCCGTAATCCCTCCTATGGTAGCCTCGCGCCGTTGGCTTATCAGCCTAGCATGTGGACCAAATGTCTGCGATTTGCGATTTCTCTCGAGTTGAGCAGGACTACCATAGCAACGTCCTGTCATTAGTAGGGTAAAACTGATCTGTCTTCCGAGGGTCTAATACCAGCACCCGTTCACTATTAGACCCAATGAATCAATAGAGGGCTTTTTAGTCAGTCAATGACCAAGTGTCTGGAACCTGCGATTTCTGTAGGGTTAAGCAGGGTTACCGTAGCAGACGCTCTTTCATTAGGAGGGTACAACTGACCTGTCTTCCGTGGGTCTAATACCAGCACACGTTCCCTATTAGACCCAACGAGAGTGCTGTCAGTCATTTTACAGTGTTGGCAGTGTTGAGTCAAATTAAGCCGCAGGCTCCACTCCTGGTGGTGACCTTCCGTCAATTCCTTTACTTTTCAGCTTTGCAACCATACTTCCCCCGGAACCCAAACACTTTGGTTTCCCAGAAGCTGCCCGCAGAGTCATCGAAGCAACTCCTGCGGATCGCTAGTCGGCATCGTTTATGGTCAGAACTACGACGGTATCTGATCGTCTTCGCGCCTCTGACTTTCATTCTTGATTAATGAAAACATTCTTGACAAATGCTTTCGCAGTAGCTCGTCTTGCGGCGATCCAAGAATTTAATCTCTAACGCCGCAATACGAATGCCTCCATTTGTCCCTGTTAATCATTACCTCCAGTTCCGAAAACCAACAAAATAGAACCGAGGTCCTATTCCATTATTCCATGCACCATTATTCAGGCAGCCGAGGCCTGCTTTGAAGATTCTTAATTTTTTCAAAGTAAACAAGCCAGCCTCCCGGGACGCTCAGCGAAGAGCACCCGCGGGAGAGAGCCGGCAGACGGTAGGGCAGGAGATAACGGGCAGTGAAGCGGCGCAAGTCGTTCCGCCCGCCTGCGCCTGAGATCTAACTACGAGCTTTTTAACTGCAACAACTTTAATATACGCTATTGGAGCTGAAATTTCTGCGGCTGCTGGCACCAGACTTGCCCTCCAATAGATCCTTGTTAAAGGGTTTAAAGTGTACTCATTCCAATTACGGGGCCTCGAAAGAGTCCCGTATTGTTATTTTTCGTCACTTCCTCGCCGTGCCGGGAGTGGGTAAGTTGCGCGCCTGCTGCCTTCCTTGGATGTGGTAGCCGTTTCTCATGCTCCCTATCCGAAATCGAACCCTGATTCCTTGTTACCCGTTACAAACATGGTAGGCATGTTACGTACCATTGACATTTGATAGGGCAGACATTTGAAAGATGCGTAGCCGGCACATGAGGCCATGCGATCTGCACAAAGTTATCCAGAGTCACCAGTGGGGACGCCGCAACCCCGCGAGGGGAAACGACGATTGGTTTTGAACTAATAAAAGCGCTCTTTTCGCGAGGGTCGGAGCTTGGTAAGCATGTATTAGCTCTAGAATTGCCACAGTTATCCAAGTAGGATCGTGTCATCTAAGGAACCTCGACTGATTTAATGAGCCATTCGCGGTTTCACCGTGAGACAGTGTGAACTTAGACATGCATGGCTTAATTTTTGAGACAAGCATATGACTACTGGCAGGATCAACCAGATATCTGTCGGAGACGTACGAACCACACGCACTAGTCGGCGGAGGACGGATGTGTTAAAAGCCTCACTAGGACGGCCGCAGGGGCCGACTGACGGACGGACGGTTGTTCCGTCCCTCACTCCGTTGACCTAGGACCGCCTGACAGGGGCCGTACACACACCAGACGACCGACCGACTGGGCTCGCTCGGGGAGGGATGGCAGCGCTCTGTGCAGAACGGATCCCAACGGCCCCGGCGATGAATTTCACAGGGACTGGAGACGATTTTTGTCTGCCGGCCTGCCCTTCTCCCGAGGGTTGGTCATGCGAGGACATGGCCTTTAGGCAGGATTCCTGCTTTCCATTTGCCGGTCACAAGCTCTTGGCAAGAGTCTGACCACCAGCAAGACGAACCGTCGAGGTCTGCTATAAGCCTTTGAAAAAGCACCTCTGACTGTCAAAGTTTCTCGATACGGACCACAGTAACGCACCATTGCCAGCGGTACGACACCACAAATTTCGTCCCGCTACATGGCCGGGGAGAGGCGGGCGAGCACTTTCGGCAAGCCAGCGCTATCGCTCCGTCTGGCGGGACTGAGATCGCTGTACGAATACTGGTTGAGAGTCAATCGCGGCGGCGAGAGACCTACCCCAGATCTTCAAGTAGTTCGAAGAAGTGTCTTTGACATTTGCTCTGCTCATCCCCTTCATAAACAATGGCGGTGTTGACTAACTTCCTTTCTTCTTTGTGGTCCAGTACAATCATGCATTTGGGGCAGGGTGGACGGGGCGACTGTCTGAGATGTTGTCTTTAATGAAGGCTGTCTCATCATTATGTGTTCTCAATCCTTGTCATGGAACTTCAATCCTTGTCTTGGAACTTCAATCCTTGTCTTAGAACTTCAATCCTTTTATTGGAACCTCAATCCTTGTCTTGGAACCTCAATCCTTGTCTTAGAACCTCAATCCTTGTCTTGGAACCTCAATTCTTGTCTTGGAACCTCAATCCTTTTATTGGAACCTCAATCCTTTTATTGGAACCTCAATCCTTTTATTGGAACCTCAATCCTTTTATTAGAACCTCAATCCTTTTATTGGAACCTCAATCCTTTTATTAGAACCTCAATCCTTGTCTTAGAACCTCAATCCTTTTATTGGAACCTCAATCCTTGTCATGGAACTTCAATCCTTGTCTTTGAACCTCAATCCTTTTATTAGAACCTCAATCCTTTTATTGGAACCTCAATCCTTGTCTTGGAACCGCAATCCTTGTCATGGAACTTCAATCCTTGTCTTAGAACCTCAATCCTTGTCTTAGAACCTCAATCCTTGTCTTGGAACTTCAATCCTTGTCTTGGAACCACCTCATCTTTGATGATGACACTGCAGTTGATCAACCCTGTCTAGGTAGAACGTTGATATTTCTCTCTCTGTCTAGGTAGAACGTTGATATTTTTCTCTCTGTCTAGGTAGAAAGTTGACATATCTCTCCCTGTCTAGGTAGAAAGTTGACATATGTCTAGGTAGAAAGTTGACATTTGCCCCCTCTCTGTCTAGGTAGAAAGTTGACATTTGCCCCCTTTCTGTCTAGGTAGAAAGTTGACATTTGCCCCCTCTCTGTCTAGGTAGAAAGTTGACATTTGCCCCCTCTATGTCTAGGTAGAAAGTTGACATTTGCCCCCTCTATGTCGAGGTAGAAAGTTGACATTTGCCCCCTCTCTGTCTGGGTTGTTGTTGTTTGCAAATGCCCACAGTGAGTGCGCCCTGAAAAGAATGCTAATTGGCGGGTTGCAGTAGCTTTCCTCACATCATGAGCGTGTTTATGAAGGTGGACCAGGGTCCTCAATACGGTTGTGCTATGCTTGGCTTCATCTGTGTGTCGCTCACTACTACGGGGATCAAGTTGATTCCTCACCTTGTAAGCCAGGCTGCCATTAAACGGCCCATTTCCGAGAAAGACTACGAGGAAGCCAAGGTGAGGGTCTTGTAGAACATATTTTGCCTGATCAGTCGTTGGTCTTCCTTCACCTATGTCTAGCTCGATGGTATACATGTATCCCAGTGTGTAGGCAGTCTGTTTGGTTATATGAGTACTTTTTTCTCATGAAGGCGATCCAGATGTAATAATGGAACAGGAAACCTGCCTCTCTACGTGAATGTCAACATGAAAACTGGAGAAGTAGCAAACACCTGGATTGATGCACTCCAGGCTGCTTGGTCGGCTGTGCAGGTAACAGGTCTGTTTGTTTGATTCAGTGGGTAACATGGGAGGCTATCAGATAGAGTGGGGGTAACATGGGAGGCAGTCAGTTAGAGTGGGGGTAACATGGGAGGCAGTCAGTTAGAGTGGGGGTAACATGGGAGGCAGTCAGTTAGAGTGGGGGTAACATGGGAGGCAGTCAGTTAGAGTGGGGGTAACATGGGAGGCAGTCAGTTAGAGTGGATGTTACATGGGAGTCTGTCAGAGTGGGGGTAACATGGGAGACTGTCAGACTGGGGGTAACATGGGAGACTGTCAGTTAGAGTGGGGGTAACATGGGAGGCAGTCAGTTAGAGTGGGGGTAACATGGGAGGCTGTCAGTTAGAGTGGGGGGTAACATGGGAGGCTGTCAGTTAGAGTGGGGTAACATGGGAGGCTGTCAGTTAGAGTGGGGGTAACATAGGAGGCTGTCAGTTAGAGTGGGGGTAACATGGGAGTCTGTCAGTTAGAGTGGGGGTAACATAGGAGGTAGTCAGTCGGGGGGGGGGGGGGAGTGAGTAAATTAGCAGGTTTGGGGATGGGGGAGTGAGTGGATTAGCAGGTTTGGGGATGTGGGAATGAGTGGATTAGCAGGTTTGGGGATGGGGAAGTGAGTGGATTAGCAGGTTTGGGGATGGGGGAGTGAGTGGATTAGCAGGTTAAGGGTGGGGGGAGTTAGTGGATTAGCAGGCCTTGTGGAGGGGGGAGTGAGTTGATTAGCAGGCTTTGTGGAGGGGGGAGTGAGTTGATTAGCAGGTTTGGCGGTGAGTGAGGGGATTAGCAGGTTGTGGTGGGGGGGGGAGTGAGTGGATTAGCAGGTTTTGTGGAGGGAGAGTGAGTGGATTAGCAGGTTGGGGGTGAGGCGAGTGAGTGGATTAGCAGGTTTTGAGGAGGGAGGAGTGAGTGGATTAGCGGGAGTGAGTGGATTAGCAGGTTTTGAGGAGGAAAGAGTGAGGGGATTAGCAGGGTGGGGGTGGAGTGAGTGGGTTAGCAGGTTTTGAGGAGGGAGGAGTGAGTGGATTAGCAGGTTGGGAGTGGGGTGAGTAAGTCGATTAGCAGGTTGGGGTGGATTGAGTGAGTGGATTAGCAGGTTGGGGGTGGGGGGAGTGAGTGGATTAGCAGGTTTTGAGGAGGGAGAAGTGAGTGGATTAGCAAGTTGGGGGTGGGGGGAGTGAGTGGATTAGCAAGTTGGGGGTGGGGAGGGAGTGGATTAGCAGGTTTTGAGGAGGGAGGAGTGAGTGGATTAGCAATTTGGGGGTGGGGAGAGAGTGGATTAGCAGGTTGGGGGTGGGGGGAGTGAGTGGATTAGCAAGTTGAGGGGGGGGGTGGTGAGTGGATTAGCAAGTTCTGGGGGAAGTGAGTGGATTAACAGGTGGGGGGGGGGGGGTGCGGGGATTAGCAAGTTGGGGGTGGGGGGAGTGAGTGGATCAGCAAGTTGGGGTGGGGGGAGTGAGTGGATTAGCAGGTTTTGAGGAGGGTGGAGTGAGGGGATTAGCAGGTTGGGGGCGGGGGGAGTGAGGAGATTAGCAGGTCTGGGGGGGGGGAGGGAGTGAGTGGATTAGCAGGTTTTAAGGAGTGAGTAGATTAGCAGGCTGGGGGTGGCGGGAGTGAGTGGATTAGCAGTTTTTAGGGGGGGGGGGGGGCGAGTGAGTGGATTAGCAAATTGGGGGCGAGTGAGTGGATTAGCAGGTATGGAGAGGAGTGAGTGGATTAGCAGGTTTGGTGTGTGGGGAGCGAGTGGATTAGCAGGTTTGGGGGAGGGGGGTGTAGGGGAAGTGGATTGGGGAATGGCATGTCATTAGTTTCTCATGCTGGGCTCTGTCAAAGACACTTCTATAATCTGTAAGACACTAATCAATTCTTGTTTGTCTACTTCTATGTATTTATCACCCTGTACAGAATATTGCTTCTCCTGTTCTCTTCTTGACCCAATTGTTGACTATTTTCCTCCATGCCTAATTCTCTCCATTAACATCTCTGACTATTTTCCTCCATGCCTAATTCTCTCTATTAACATCTCTGACTCTTCTCAAATCTGATCATTCCGTTATCTTCCGCAGTCTCTTCATTTGACCATATTTTCCTGATTGTCTCATGCATGCCTTTGTTATTGTGCTTCATTTCCAAATCTTTTTGCATGTTTTTCAGTGTCAACATAAGTCAATTTATTTTTGCAAAGTCTTGGGACTCCCTGACCTTTTTTCTTCTTTCTGCCATCTTAATGATGATGTCCTCTGTCATCCATATTTGACATTTCTGGAACTCTCTTACTGACAAGCTCACACTTGCCTTTTTGTATACTTTGTTTGAGACACTCCTACTTTGTGTTTGCTTTCTTCTTTGAGATTTCTGTACTCCATTGTTTCAAGCTGTGTATCATCATGTGTACATTATTATTCTTGACTTCGGCCACCACGATCTGATCTTGTTGCTGAAGTGTCTGTAGAAGGTTCCTTAATTGTTTTGTTACATGTCCACTTGGCTTTTATATGTCATTTTATGCAAACAGTATTATGATTTGTATAAGTCTCTTCCTATATACGTTTTGGCTTATGTAACATTTAAATAAATACATGTGGGGAGTATTAATTGTGTCTGTGTATGTAGCTTTCCCCTTGTTCATATCTTTTATTGCTTTCTGGGCTGAGGTCTTTTATTGCTTTCTGAGCTAAGGTCTTTTATTGCTTTCTGAGCTAAGGTCTTTTATTGCTTTCTGGGCTGAGGTCTTTTATTGCTTTCTGAGCTAAGGTCTTTTATTGCTTTCTGGGCTGAGGTCTTTTATTGCTTTCTGAGCTAAGGTCTTTTATTGCTTTCTGGGCTGAGGTCTTTTATTGCTTTCTGAGCTAAGGTCTTTTATTGCATTCTGAGCTAAGGTCTTTTATTGCTTTTTGAGCTAAGGTCTTTTATTGCTTTCTGAGCTAAGGTCTTTTATTGCTTTCTGAGCTGAGATCTTTTATTGCTTTCTGTGCTGAGGTCTTTTATTGCTTTCTGTGCTAAGGTCTTTTATTGCTTTCTGAGCTGAGGTCTTTTATTGCTTTCTGAGCTAAGGTCTTTTATTGCTTTCTGAGCTGTCTTTTATTGCTTTCTGAGCTAAGGTCTTTTATTGCTTTCTGAGCTGAGGTCTTTTATTGCTTTCTGAGCAAAGGTCTTTTATTGCTTTCTGAGCTGAGGTCTTTTATTGCTTTCTGAGCTGAGGTCTTTTATTGCTTTCTGAGCTGAGGTCTTTTATTGCTTTCTGAGCTGAGGTCTTTTATTGCTTTCTGAGCTGAGGTCTTTTATTGCTTTCTGAGCTGAGGTCTTTTATTGCTTTCTGAGCTGAGGTCTTTTATTGCTTTCTGAGCTAAGGTCTTTTATTGCTTTCTGAGCTGTCTTTTATTGCTTTCTGAGCTAAGGTCTTTTATTGCTTTCTGAGCTGAGGTCTTTTATTGCTTTCTGAGCGAAGGTCTTTTATTGCTTTCTGAGCTGAGGTCTTTTATTGCTTTCTGAGCTAAGGTCTTTTATTGCTTTCTGAGCTAAGGTCTTTTATTGCTTTCTGAGCTGAGGTCTTTTATTGCTTTCTGAGCAAAGGTCTTTTATTGCTTTCTGAGCTGAGGTCTTTTATTGCTTTCTGAGCTGAGGTCTTTTATTGCTTTCTGAGCTAAGGTCTTTTATTGCTTTCTGAGCTGAGGTCTTTAATTGCTTTCTGAGCTAAGGTCTTTTATTGCTTTCTGAGCTGAGGTCTTTTATTGCTTTCTGAGCTGAGGTCTTTTATTGCTTTCTGAGCTAAGGTCTTTTATTGCTTTCTGAGCTGAGGTCTTTTATTGCTTTCTGAGCTGAGGTCTTTTATTGCTTTCTGAGCTGAGGTCTTTTATTGCTTTCTGAGCTGAGGTCTTTTATTGCTTTCTGAGCTAAGGTCTTTTATTGCTTTCTGAGCTGAGGTCTTTTATTGCTTTCTGAGCTGAGGTCTTTTATTGCTTTCTGAGCTGAGGTCTTTTATTGCTTTCTGAGCTGAGGTCTTTTATTGCTTTCTGAGCTAAGGTCTTTTATTGCTTTCTGAGCTGAGGTCTTTTATTGCTTTCTGAGCTGAGGTCTTTTATTGCTTTCTGAGCTGAGGTCTTTTATTGCTTTCTGAGCTGAGGTCTTTTATTGCTTTCTGAGCTGAGGTCTTTTATTGCTTTCTGAGCTGAGGTCTTTAATTGCTTTCTGAGCTAATGTCTTTTATTGCTTTCTTAGCTGAGGTCTTTTATTGCTTTCTGAGCTGAGGTCTTTTATTGCTTTCTGAGCTGAGGTCTTTTATTGCTTTCTGAGCTGAGGTCTTTTATTGCTTTCTGAGCTGAGGTCTTTTATTGCTTTCTGAGCTGAGGTCTTTTATTGCTTTCTGAGCTGAGGTCTTTTATTGCTTTCTGAGCTGAGGTCTTTTATAGCTTTCTGAGCTGAGGTCTTTTATTGCTTTCTGAGCTAAGGTCTTTAATTGCTTTCTGAGCTGAGGTCTTTTATTGCTTTCTGAGCTAAGGTCTTTAATTGCTTTCTGAGCTGAGGTCTTTTATTGCTTTATTGCTTTCTGAGCTGAGGTCTTTTATTACTTTATTGCTTTCTGAGCTGAGGTCTTTTATTGCTTTCTGAGCTGAGGTCTTTTATTGCTTTCTGAGCTGAGGTCTTTTTTTTCTTTATTGCTTTCTGAGCTGAGGTCTTTTATTGCTTTCTGAGCTGAGGTCTTTTATTGCTTTCTGAGCTGAGGTCTTTTATTGCTTTCTGAGCTAAGGTCTTTTATTGCTTTCTGAGCTGAGGTCTTTTATTGCTTTCTGAGCTGAGGTCTTTAATGCTTTCTGAGCTGAGGTCTTTTATTGCTTTCTGAGCTAAGGTCTTTTATTGCTTTATTGCTTTATGAGCTGAGGTCTTTTATTGCTTTCTGAGCTGAGGTCTTTTATTGCTTTCTGAGCTGAGGTCTTTTATTGCTTTCTGAGCTGAGGTCTTTTATTGCTTTCTGAGCTGAGGTCTTTTATTGCTTTCTGAGCTGAGGTCTTTTATTGCTTTCTGAGCTGAGGTCTTTTATTGCTTTCTGAGCTGAGGTCTTTTATTGCTTTCTGGGCTGAGGTCTTTTATTGCTTTCTGAGCTGAGGTCTTTCATTGCTTTCTGAGCTGAGGTCTTTTATTGCTTTCTGAGCTGAGGTCTTTTATTGCTTTCTGAGCTAAGGTCTTTTATTGCTTTCTGAGCTAAGGTCTTTTATTGCTTTCTGAGCTAAGTGTTTTATTGCTTTCTGAGCTGAGGTCTTTTATTGCTTTCTGAGCTAAGGTCTTTTATTGCTTTCTGAGCTAAGGTCTTTTATTGCTTTCTGAGCTAAGGTCTTTTATTGCTTTCTGGGCTGAGGTCTTTTATTGCTTTCTGAGCTGAGGTCTTTTATTGCTTTCTGAGCTGAGGTCTTTTATTGCTTTCTGAGCTGAGGTCTTTTATTGCTTTCTGAGCTGAGGTCTTTTATTGCTTTCTGGGCTGAGGTCTTTTATTGCTTTCTGGGCTGAGGTCTTTCATTGCTTTCTGAGCTGAGGTCTTTCATTGCTTTCTGAGCTGAGGTCTTTTATTGCTTTCTGAGCTGAGGTCTTTTATTGCTTTCTGAGCTAAGGTCTTTTATTGCTTTCTGAGCTAAGGTCCTTTATTGCTTTCTGAGCTAAGTGTTTTATTGCTTTCTGAGCTGAGGTCTTTTATTGCTTTCTGAGCTAAGGTCTTTTATTGCTTTCTGAGCTAAGGTCTTTTATTGCTTTCTGAGCTGAGGTCTTTTATTGCTTTCTGAACTTCTGAAGGTGAGAATGCTGGGGCCGTCATGATTAGGATCTGTTGGCTGATGTCCTTGAACAATTCACGGATATATTTGCCTATCTGTTGGCTGATGTCCTTGAACAATTCACGGATATGCCTATCTGTTGGCTGATGTCCTTGAAAAATTCACGGATATATTTGCCTATCTGTTGGCTGATGTCCTTGAACAATTCACGGATTTATTTGCCTATCTGTTGGCTGATGTCCTTGAACAATTCACGGATATATTTGCCTATCTGTTGGCTGATGTCCTTGAACAATTCACGGATATATTTGCCTATCTGTTGGCTGATGTCCTTGAACAATTCACAGATATATTTGCCTATCTGTTGGCTGATGTCCTTGAACAATTCACAGATATATTTGCCTATCTGTTGGCTGATGTCCTTGAACAATTCACAGATATATTTGCCTATCTGTTGGCTGATGTCCTTGAACAATTCATGGATATATTTGCCTATCTGTTGGAAACATATCTTTCTCATCAACGTCTCCATTCTTGTTTCAAATGCATCCTCCTTGAGCCAGCCTTCTTGTATTTGAAAGCTACTCTTTGTCTGCATGCATAGCTTTTGTGGTGTGTTACTTTCCCTTGTCTTCAGTTATTTTGAATTTTGATTCTATGTCACTGTTCTATTGCATTTCAGTATATTTCACATTGTCAAGTATCCTGTATTTGTTGTTTGCTATTTTTCTTTCAATCATTTTGTTTCAGATGTCTGTCACCACCAAATAGAGACCTATCGCTCTCGAGTATGGAGGTCAGAGACTCCAACTGCATAGTAGTTGGAGATTTCAACAGCCACTCGGAGAGATGGGGATACTCTGACACAGACAGCAGAGGTGACGAAGTGGAAGATTGGGAGATAGATGCAAATCTCTCCCTAATCAATAGGCCGGAGGATAGCCCTAGCTTCTATTCAAGAACATGGCATACCACCTCGACTCCAGATTTGGCCTTCTCCACACAGGACATACACCGTAAAATAGACCGCCAGGTGCTAAACCAACTGGCAGATAGCGACCACAGGCCGATCAGACTAACCATTGACATGGAAGTAGGCCCACAGGAAACAAAACCGCTCCCACGTTGGAATTACAAACGAGCCGACTGGGACAGATTTGCAATCTTGACAGATGGGCTGTGTGAAACCATCAACACACGACACTCAAAAATGAAGCCCATGGTAGAGAGCCTAAGCAAGGCAATAATGCAAGCCGCCACTGAAACCATCCCAAGAGGAGCTAGGAAAAACTATAAGCCCTACTGGAATGATGAGTTGCAGAAAGTGGAAGATGCAGTAACAAATGCTAGGAACATGGCAGAGCGAGAAAAATCCATGGAGGCAAACATCGCCCTCAAAGCCGCCGCGGCGAAGTACAAACACACTCTCAGGCAAACAGCAAGAGAAAGCTGGAAAAATAAAACGGAAAGTCTAAACCTGGACAAAGACGGGAACAAGCTATGGAAGCTAGTCAGAGCCATGAACGACGAAACCCCGTCAAATAAACAAATTACTATCAAGCAGGGCGAGAACTTGATCACAGGTAAGAAAGCCGCTAACGCCTTTGTCGATCACTATGCCAGAGCAAACCACATCGAGGTCCCTGCAGATAAGCATACAGACATTAGCGAAGAGCTAAAGGGACACGAAAACATAAATACGGCTCCTGAAGAGCACATGATGGCCAAACTAACAATGCGCGAAATGGAAGAGGCTATGAGAACACTAAAGAAAAGGAAATCTCCCGGAAAAGACGGGATCACAAACGAAATGCTGATGGGGCTGGGCCAAACAGCGGAGAGGAAATTACTATCAGTCCTGAACCAAAGCTGGAAAAGGGGTATTGTACCCCAGGCATGGAAAGACGCAATACTGGTACCAGTACCAAAAGCAGGAAAGGATAAAACAGATCCAAATGGATACAGGCCCATCAGCCTACTGAGCTGTGTCGGCAAGCTGATGGAACGGATGATAAACACCAGACTGATGTGGCATCTGGAAGAAAAACGAATACTAATTCCACAGCAAGCCGGCTTCAGACAGCACAGATCCACTGAGGACCAGGTCATCCTCATAGCCCAGGAGATAGAAGATGCCTACCAGGCACAGAAACACACAGTAGCTGTTTGGGTGGATCTGGAAAAGGCATTTGACAAAGTCTGGAAGGATGGACTTAGAGTCAAGCTAAGAAGAAGTGATGTCGGTGGGAAGATGTACAAGTGGATCAACCACTACCTCAAACAAAGAACGGCCAGAGTCCAAGTACAAGGGCAGATGAGCAAAAAGGTGACACTCGAGCAGGGAGTACCCCAAGGGGGAGTATTGTCACCCACACTCTTCCTGGTATATATAAACGATATTACAGAGAATATACCAAGAAGAGTCAATAGCTCAATGTTTGCAGACGATCTGGCTATGTGGACCTCTGAAAAGAATCTCACCATAGCAAGAAATCGGATGCAGACGGCCCTAACATCGCTGGAAGAGTGGGCAAACTCATGGCTGGTCAAAATAAACGAGGAGAAAACCACATGTACAATATTCTCGCTTTCATTAAAACTCCAAAGTACCAAATTAAGTCTAAATGGCAAATTCCTGCAGCCAAACGACAACCCAACCTATCTGGGAGTCACATTTGATCGGCGCATGACATGGAAAAGTCAGATTGAGAGAAACCGAATGAAAGCCAGAGAAAGAATGGCAATCATGAGGAAACTTGCTGGCACAAGCTGGGGAGCAGACGAAGGCATACTAAAGAAACTGTATACTTGGAAGAGTGAGACCAGTTCTCGAGTATGGCATTGCGGCATGGACAACAGCAGCAAAGGCGAACTTCGATAAAGTTAACAAACTTCAAAACCAAGCCATGAGAATTATAACAGGTGGCATGAAGTCAACGCCAATTGTAGAACTTGAAAAGATTACAAAACGGCAATCCATGACCGATAGAAGAGACTGCAGAGCCCAGCTGCAGTCAGAGAAACTCCGAAGACTGACTGACCATCCAATGCACCAGAGACTAAACAATTTGGGAAATGGGAAACTAAAGCGGAGAAACTTTGCAGAAATAGCCAAAGCAAAGATGCACGAAGATCCCATAAACGCACTAACAACACCAAAACCCATCAATACTGTACGAAAACCTACCTGGAGGCAGGATATATTTCCAGAAGTGGTAGAAAATATACCAGGTATTGCAAACAAAAACTGCCAGACTGAAAAAGAAAGGAGAGATACTACCCTAAGCTTCATAACGAAAAGCTACCCAAGCATGGACTGGACCCATGCATACACCGACGGTTCTGTAACAAACACTACACAGAACGGAGGGGCAGGAGCATTCCTGAACCTACCAAATGGCAGACAAATAACACTGTCACTCGCTACTGGTAAGTACACAAGCAATTTCAGAGCGGAGGCAGAGGCACTGAGGGCGGCAGTGGAAGAAATGGTGACACACAGTGAAAATGAGAGCCATATAGTCCTGCTGACAGATGCTCTCGCCGTAGTCACAGCGCTAAAAAGCCAGAAAAACACTGAGCTTAATGACTTAAGAGCAGCACTCTGCAAACTGTGCCAGCAGTCCGCACCAAAAAGGGTAGTGGTACAGTGGGTTCCGTCACACTGCAACATCCAAGGCAACGAGGAGGCAGACAGACTGGCAAAAGAAGGTGCAAGACTACCACAAACAGATACCAGTATGACGTACGAAGAGTCAAAACGGCTTATCAAAGCCAGATACATGAACAAATGGGAAACCGAACATACTGGTTACACCAAAAACGATGCCTATTACCAGTTGAACCGAAGAGAGCAGGTCGTTGTCTTAAGACTTCGCACTGGCCACAACAGACTGAGGTACCACCTATTCAACAAATTGAAGATAGGGTGTACCGACGAATGCCCGTGCGGTACTGGTAAAATGACCGCTGAACATCTGCTGCAGAACTGCCCGACATACGAGGATCAGAGAGAGCAGATGTGGCCATTACCAGTGGAACTGCAAGACAAGCTCTATGGCAGTGGCGAGAGCCTCAGGATGACCGCCGCTTTTTTCGAAAAAATAATGGTTACTGTCTGACTGCGTACGAAGAAGAAGAAGAAGAAGATGTCTGTCATCCATACTTGATTGTTCTTTTTTTTATCAGTAAATTTTTTATTTGTTTCTTGTTTTTATACAGTGCCTCTTAGTGCTGACAGTCGTTTTTGGGGTATGTCATCTGTATTGTTTCTTCCTTTCTGACAGTGGACTATTATATGCATTATTATATATTTGATTTCAATAAGAATTTGTTTGTAATAGTTTCATCAACATTGAATTGTGATTATTATATTACGTCTTCTCAGGTATTACACGGAGACATAGAAGAGGCCATTTGTTCACATTCTGTTTATTATGCTATATGGAGACGATACAATGCTCTCCCGGAGAGGTACAACTGGCAGATGAAAGTGCCAGATGTTCGCTTTTACCCGCTGAGACCAGAATTAATAGAATCCACATATTTTTTGTACAGAGCTACTAGAAATCCCTTCTACCTCCATGTTGGTAGGGACATCTTAGAAAGCATCAGACAGCATGCTAAAGAAAGGTGGGAACATGTTATTGTTATATCTTTAAGTGTGTATGATGTCATGTTGTTTTTATAGACGATGGGTAGGGTGTGAGAATCTTTGATGTGATGGCAGGAATAGAAGATGGGGAGGGAGTGAGAATGTTTGATGTGATGGCAGGAATAGAAGATGGGGAGAGTGTGAGAATCTTTGATGTGATGGCAGGAATAGAAGATGGGGAGAGTGTGAGAATCTTTGATGTGATGGCAGGAATAGAAGATGGGGAGGGAGTGAGAATCTTTGATGTGATGGCAGGAATAGAAGATGGGGAAAGTGAGAATTCTTTGATGTGATGGCAGGAATAGAAGATGGGGAAAGTGAGAATTCTTTGATGTGATGGTAGCAATAGAAGAGTTGATTCTCTAGTGAAAGCAGAGATAATCTAGAGTTGATTCTCTAGTGGAAGCAGAGATAATCTAGAGTTGATTCTCTAGTGGAAGCAGAGATAATCTAGAGTTGATTCTCTAGTGAAAGCAGAGATAATCTAGAGTTCATTCTCTAGTGAAAGCAGAGATAATCTAGAGTTGATTCTCTAGTGAAAGCAGAGATAATCTAGAGTTCATTCTCTAGTGAAAGCAGAGATAATCTAGAGTTGATTCTCTAGTGAAAGCAGAGATAATCTAGAGTTCATTCTCTAGTGAAAGCAGAGATAATCTAGAGTTCATTCTCTAGTGAAAGCAGAGATAATCTAGAGTTCATTCTCTAGTGAAAGCAGAGATAATCTAGAGTTGATTCTCTAGTGAAAGCAGAGATAATCTAGAGTTGATTCTCTAGTGAAAGCAGAGATAATCTAGAGTTGATTCTCTAGTGAAAGCAGAGATAATCTAGAGTTGATTCTCTAGTGAAAGCAGAGATAATCTAGAGTTGATTCTCTAGTGAAAGCAGAGATAATCTAGAGTTGATTCTCTAGTGAAAGCAGAGATAATCTAGAGTTGATTCTCTAGTGAAAGCAGAGATAATCTAGAGTTGATTCTCTAGTGAAAGCAGAGATAATCTAGAGTTGATTCTCTAGTGAAAGCAGAGATAATCTAGAGTTCATTCTCTAGTGAAAGCAGAGATAATCTAGAGTTGATTCTCTAGTGAAAGCAGAGATAATCTAGAGTTCATTCTCTAGTGAAAGCAGAGATAATCTAGAGTTCATTCTCTAGTGAAAGCAGAGATAATCTAGAGTTGATTCTCTAGTGAAAGCAGAGATAATCTAGAGTTCATTCTCTAGTGAAAGCTATCTTAAAGTACTTAGCAACAAGAAGGGTAATTAAACATATTTTTTATTGGTCGAGCAAACAGTTTTAAATATCACATTGAACCAGCCTTCACTATCACGTTGATAGCCATCAACATCCATGTTGATACAGTCTTCAGTATCACCTTGATTTAGTCTTCGATATCACATTGAACCAGCATTCAATATGATCCAGTCTCCAGTATCACATTGAACCATCCTTCGATATGATCCAGTCTCCAGTATCACATTGAACCATCCTTCGATGTGATCCAGTATCACATTGAACCATCCTTCGATATGATCCAGTCTCCTGTATCACATTGAACCATCCTTCGATATGATCCGGTCTCCAGTATCACATTGAACCATCCTTCAATATGATCTAGTCTCCAGTATCACATTGAACCATCCTTCGATATGATCCAGTATCACATTGAACCATCCTTCGATATGATCCAGTCTCCAGTATCACACTGACCCAGTCTTCAGGGATCACATTCATCCAGTCCTCAACATCATGTTGATACAGTCTTCAACCTTAAGTTGATATAGTCGTCGATACCACATTGATCTACCACTGACAACGAGAACAGAACCATGGACAACCACCTAGATTAAGAATAAAATACCATCAGCGGCAATCCACAAAAGTTTCATCTAGTTTTTTGTCATACTTACAGCAGGCCAGATTAGGAGAGAAGAGAGAATTGGGTGATAACCGTGTTAATAAGTATAGGAGAGAAGAGATAATCAGGTGATAACAGTGTTAATAATAGGAGAGAAGAGAGAATCGGGTGATAACAGTGTTAATAGGTATAGGAGAGAAGAGAGAATCGGGCAATAACAGTGTTAATAAGTATAGGAGAGAAGAGAGAATCAGGTGATAACAGTGTTAATAGGTATAGGATTAGCTGTAGGTTGAATTATGTGATGGCATTTTAAGTAGGAGTGTTTTAGTAAGTTGTGTTGAAAAATTTATATTCTGTAGTTAATAAAGGACTTTATTGTATTGCGTTTTCAATTAGTGTCTCTAAAATTTGTTTGAGCGAGTATAGCGGGGATAAGATAGAGCAGACCCTTTGCCATCTGCTACAGAGTTCAAATTAATCAGCTCTGCCCACAAATATGTTAACATAACAGCTAAAAATCACAAGGAGCCAAGTCAAAAAGGGAACCAGAGAAACGTTGTGTTTGCCAGTAAAGTCTTAATCAGATGTGGAGAATGGGCGGGTGCGTTCTCGTGATGGAGCTGTCAAGTTCCTCGTGTCCACAGGTCTGGTCATTTGAGTCAGCATCACCTAGGTGACAGATGGGCTCCAGGTAGTACTCTTTGGTAATGTTTTGTCCTTGGGGTGCGTTCTCGTGATGGAGCTGTCAAGTTCCTCGTGTCCACAGGTCTGGTCATTCGAGTCAAACAGCATCACCTAGGTGACGGATGGGCTCCGGGTAGAACTCTTTGGTAATGTTTTGACCTTGGGGTGCGTTCTCGTGATGGAGCTGTCAAGTTCCTCGTGTCCACAGGTCTGGTCATTTGAGTCAAACAGCATCACCTAGGTGACGGATGGGCTCCAGGTAGTACTCTTTGGTAATGTTTTGACCTTGGGGTGCGTTCGTGTGATGGAGCTGTCAAGTTCCTCGTGTCCACAGGTCTGGTCATTTGAGTCAAACAGCATCACCTAGGTGACGGATGGGCTCCAGGTAGTACTCTTTGGTAATGTTTTGACCTTGGGGTGCGTTCTCGTGATGCAGAACCCCATGGGAGTAAAGGTAGACGGTCAACATGACTTTGATATTGCTGGGCACCTGCCTCGCTTTTTTCAACCTCGGAGATGATGAATGTCTCCACTGGGATGACTGCAGCTTGGTTTCTGGGTCGTACCCATAAACCCACGACTCATCACCAGTGATCACAGTGTTCAGGAAATCGGGGTCGTCGTTTGCGCAGTCCAGCATGTCCTGTGAGACTTCTAGATGGAGTTGCTTCTGCTCCATTGTTAGCAACATCGGCACGATTTCGCTGACACTCTCCGCATGGTCAAATCCTTGCTCAAAATGGAGTGTACTGACTCAATGCTTATCCCCACCTTATCCACAAAATCTTGGATGGTGACACAATGGTTCTCTAAGACCAACATTCATACTTAGTCAATAAATTCATCATTTCGGCTTGTTGAGAGCCAACCACAACATGACTCGCTCTCCATCCATGTGCTGCCATCCTTTAAGTAGTTGTACCATTCCTTAAATTTGTGTGATGCTCCTGGTCACCGAAAGCCTGTTAATACTTCCAAATGTTTTCCACTTGAGGCTGACTGCGAGCGACTGATGCGGTACTCACTTAACACTGAAAGGCTGACTGCCAGCGACTGACGCGGTACTCACTACACCTAACACTGAAAGGCTAACTGCCAGCGACTGACGCGGTACTCACTTAACACTGAAAGGCTGACTGCCAGCGACTGACGCGGTACTCACTACACCTAACACTGAAAGGCTGACGCGGTACTCACCTAACACTGAAAGGCTGACAGCCAGCGACTGATGCAGTATTGGGCGGGAAAAAATTGATTCATGCGCATGACGGTTTCCTATACCTTCCTGTTGAAGGACAACACCTTTGCTTCATTTGTTTCCATACACATAATTTAGGTTGGATACTTTTTTAACACACCTAGCATAACTGGGGCTTCATCCAACTAAACAAATGACCTCAATCTACAATCTGCAGATGTGGTTACTGTACAATTCATGATGTGCACACAAAAGAGCTTGAGGACAGGATGGAAAGTTTCTTCCTGAGTGAAACATGCAAATATCTCTACTTGGTTAGTACATGAATATAACTGAACTTGGCCTCTTTATTCTGCAGAGTCTATACAACCAGTTTCCTTGACATTTTCTTGATCTAAAAACTATGTGGATCCAATCTTTTCTTGAGTGCATTAATTGATCTTACCTCCACTATTTATTATGGCAATTCTTCCAAGCATTCACCGCTCTCTGACAAAAATATATTTCTTAATATCTCGTCTGACCTTTCTTTAATTAATTTGTAGCTGTGCCCTCTTGTTCTTGTAGGTAGTTGTATTTTGAAAAACTTGTTATAGTCTAATTTATCCTTTCCATTGATAAATTCTTTCCTTTCTAGACACTGTAGACTAGTTTATCTGAGTCTTTCTTCATAACTGTAATTCTGGAATCCCACTATCAGTTTTGTCGCTCTTCTTTGTATACTTTCCAGCATGTTTATATCCTCTCTAAGATAAGGACTCCACACCTGCAAACAGTATTCCAATCTAGATCTAACTAATGCTTTATACAGTTTGACTATCACTTCCTTCCTCTTATGTTTAATATTTCTTTTTATCATACCTAACATTGCATTTGTCTTTTTCACTGCTACCTGGGCTTGCTCATTCCCCTTACCTGTATGATCTATAATAACCACTATATCCCTTTCCTTTTCTATATTTCTTCTTCTTCTTCATCGTACGCTGTTTACAGCGATATTTACGTTGCACTGTTTTATTTTGTAAGCCTGTGGCTCAGTGCATCCGATTTCAACAGACGTTTCTGTAGGATTGCCCTCCTTAGCCTTTGGCTGTCCCCAGCCTAACTGCAAGGCAGCAGTTGTTTTTGGTCAGAGTTCTATATTTCTAATATTGTTCACTTCCATTCTATAATTATGTTCCATATTGGATCTACCTATGTGGATTGTACATTTATCTACATTAAACTCCGTTTGTCAGTTCTCAGACCACCACTTCCTCATCACTCCTACCTCAATATATCCGCTTCTGCTGTAGATGAGACACTACTGCATAGTTTTGTATCATCCACAAATTTTGCAATCAAGGATCCGATATCAATGTCCAAATCATTTATATATCAAGAACAAAATTGGTCCCAAAACCGAGCCCTGTGGCACACCACTTCACACCACTCAGAGTACTCCTTATTTTTGCCCACCCTCTGCCATCTTCCTGTTAACCAATTTTCAATCCATTTGGCAACTTCCTCACATATTCCATATGATTTTAACTTTCGAAATAATCTTCGATCAGGTACTCTATCAAAGGCTTTTGCAAAATTTAAAAAAACATCCACTGGCTCCCCTTCGTTTATCATGAATTCTAATAGATTTCTAAGCATGATCTTCCTTCAGTGGTCTCGAGGTAAGGGGAATCAGTGGTCTTGGGGTAATGTGTCTGCCGTGGGTGCCGGAGGTCGTGGGTTCAAATCAGGTGGAGATGAGAATTTTTTTCATGTGGATCTTCTGGTAAAAATTCCTCTGATCTCTGGGTAGTGAAATCGGACTCCTGTGCTCATTGTCGAGCACGTTAAAAAAAATTCCTTGGTAGTTGGAAATCTAAAAGAGTAGGCGTAATGACCGCTGCCCGGATAAAATTCAAATTAAAAATCTACCAAATTATTTATGCTTCTTCCCATATAGTCTATTAAGAGAAACTATAGATGGCACCTAACTGGCTGCGGGTCTACTTAGCTCTAGTATTTGAGTCTATTAACCTGTAGCACTCCAATGTTCAAAGAGAACCAACCAACTCGGCCTACAAAAATGATGTGCGTAAAAAATTTTTTTGTTTTTGAACGGAGTCACTCCAGACAGCCATTTTTTACTGCTGAATACGTCCTCCATATATACACGATATTTTGCCGGTTAAAGTATCGTATGTTCGATTACAAATGGCTTTTGAACAGTTTTAATTTTGTATACGCCGTTTGGAGCAAGCCGACTTTTTGCGAAAGGGGAAGTAGATTGTTGGGAAAGATCTTTATCGAGTAGATCTGTTTATTTTGTTAGTTTAAATGAAAGAACTACGTTTGAATTGAAACTAACAGTTGTGTCGATATTGTAAACACAGTATCGATACGTTGTTGTGGTTTCCATGGTTTTCTATCGAAGCGACTAGGCCTAGTGGTCGAGCCCAAATTTTTTCAGAGATTTTCATAAATTTTCAACTTTATCTTTTTGAATCTCAAAAACTAACAAACACACAACAAAAACAATAACACCCACATGTTCGTTAAACTATTGTGTGTCTACACACCAGAAAATCATATTTATTGACAAACAAACATAAAAGTTAAAAATTTTGAAAGACGACTACCATAGTGAGAAATTAAGAAAATTAATTAGGTCAAATTTGTTTTCACAAATTATGTGGCATGCCTAAGGTTAAGATGGTCTCACCCATTGGCAAAAATCACGTTCCAAACTCTCTAGTCTTCTAAACCAGTATAAATACGTAAAGTTAAGTTAGTAAACCCATGCTGACTATTTCTGATTAGATTAAACTTGTCTAAATGCATTACAATGTTTTCTTTGATTATTGACAATTTACAGGCTATGCTTGTTAAACACAACAGTCTATAATTTGCTGGATATGATATTTTGCCCTTTTTGAATAAGGGGATCACTCCTGCATCTTTCCAATCCCATGGAACAGTACCTTTTGCAAGTGAGTGAGAACATAATATAGCCAATGGTACATTGATCTTAATCCCACTGTATCCATGTCTCTTTGGAAAATATCAATGGACTCTGGGACCTTGGAGCAGTCTTCTTTAGGGTAGACTTAGCTAAAGTACTGATTGAGTAGATTAGCTGCCTCCCTATTCTCACTTATTATTTTCCCTGTACTGTCTATGAGAGGGCCTACTTTGTCTTTTATTCTTTGTTTATTTCTAACATAAGAAAAGAAGCTTTTACTGTCAGTCTTGATCCTCTGAGCAAGTTTTTTTTCCCGAAGTTATTTTGTTTTCTGCATTATTCACTTTCTGATCTATGTTTTGCTTGTCCAAATATTTTTAATATGTTTCTTTTCATTTTCCTGCTTCTATATATATTTTTTTACATGCTTTATTTTTAGTTCTTCTACATTTAACTCCAACTCTAGTTATCCACTCTTTATGCCTGGGGTTTGTCTCCCTATATGTAACACATTTCTTCTGTTTTGACAATTTTCCACTTTTGTTCAATGTGTGTTCTACTGACAATATATTTCCAGATTATGTGGCTCGCTGGTTCTTTTATCTTCTTAACATCTGCCTTAGAGTAGTCGTATGTTCATGTACTTATGTTTTCTTCCTGCCCTGCAATAAGATCCCAACGGATGATCTGATGGTCACTTGAGCCAAACAGTTCTCCAATGGTAATGTTTTCAATCATATTTTACTCTGTAGTAAAAACTAGGTCGAGTGTGTTTTTGCCTCTGGTGGCTGCTTCTACGTGTTGAATAAAATAATTGTCAGTTATACACTAAACAAAAGGTTTTGACTCAACAAGTGCTTCTGCCATATCCTATTGTATTTCTGGAAAGTTGAAATCCCCCATTAATAATAATTTCCCTTCACTTGCCTTTGCTATGCTATTAATCAGCTCCTCGTCTTCCTCTTTTTGACTTGGACATCTATAGCAAACTCCAATCACTGTTTTTTCACCCCATACACTTTCATTTTTGTTACCACATGATAAATCATCTTTGCTCATTATATTAACTGAATTTGTACAGTATAATAGAACACCACTCCCCCTTAGCCTTGTCTCCAACTACCCTATCTTTCCTTAACATTGTATATCCCTCCATTTCAAGTTCACTATCTGCACTGTCCTCTTATGTCCATGATTCTGTTAACCCTATTATATCTGGTGTTTCTTCTTCTACATACGGTTCCAATTCTTCTCTTATTAACTATGCTTCTCACATTTACATAAAAACATTTTAGTTTGCCATTTTGTTGTTTTTCCAATTTTTGGCTTTTGCTTATGTTTTGCTTTTTTATTACTTATTTCACCTTTCCCTGGCCCCAACTCTCCCTGACCCCAACTCTCTCCTTTGGCTGCTTTCTATATAGACCCCCTGTTTTAGGCCTCTTTGGTCTACTTCATAGGCCTTATTAGTTTAAATGTTTAAGACTGGGATGGAATATACTTAGCTATAGCATGTTGCCCTATCTGATCCAGATGTAATCATTTCCTGTCTATCATTTGACTTGTGTCTATTTTCTTATCAATAAACTCTATCCCCGTCTATTTTCTCATCAATAAACTCTATCACCATCTATTTTCTCATCAATAAACTCTATCCCCGTCTATTTTCTCATCAATAAACTCTATCCCCGTCTATTTTCTCATAAATAAACTCTATCCCCGTCTATTTTCTCATCAATAAACTCTATCCCCGTCCATTTTCTCATCAATAAACTCAATCCCCGTCTATTTTCACATCAATAAACTCTATCCCCGTCTAATTTCTCATCAATAAACTCTATCCCCATATCTGCACACATTGCCTGCAACCTGAGGTTGATACCTCTTATTTTACTGTTTAAGTAGTCTGATCTATCCAATCTTTTTAAGTAGTCTGACCCATCCGATCTGTTTAAGTAGTCTGATCTATCCAATCTTTTTAAGTAGTCTGACCCATCCGATCTGTTTAAGTAGTCTGATCCATCCGATCTGTTTAAGTAGTCTGATCCATCCGATCTGTTTAAGTAGTCTGACCCATCCGATCTGTTTAAGTATTCTGATCTGTTTAAGATGCGCATAATGCTGACCTTCCTGTATTTTATTTCTTTAATTGTTCTCATCAGACTCTTTTGGTTTTACATAATTTTCTTTGTACCATCTGTCTTTAGATTATTCATTCCTACCATTAGCACAACATGACTTTTCACTCTCTCTGTCACCTGTCAATTTTATTTTCCCCTATATCCCTGTATGTCGTGTGTGTCTAGTATGGTTGTATGTCGTGTGTGTCTAGTATGGTTGTATGTCGTGTGTGTCTAGTATGGTTGTATGTCGTGTGTGTCTAGTATGGTTGTATGTCGTGTGTGTCTAGTATGGTTGTATGTCATGTTTTATTGTCCAATTGTCCTGACATGAATTGTCGGATGGGTTGTTTATACATGATAGAAGTTCTTGTTTGTTATTTCTTCTATCCAATATACATTGCAGTCAGCTGACCTGCAAAGAAAACTGGCTTATAATGATATGACTTTTGTGTCAAGTTAGGAAATTCTTGATTCTGGCACCAGTCATAAATACGGATGTAGTGGATGGGACCAGACATGAATACAACTGTAGTGGATGAGGCCAGACATGGGTACAGCTGTAGTGGATGAGGCCAGACATGGGTACAGCTGTAGTGGATGGGGCCAGACATGGGTACAGCTGTAGTGGATGAGGCCAGACATGGGTACAGCTGTAGTGGATGAGGCCAGACATGGGTACAGCTGTAGTGGATGAGGCCAGACATGGGTACAGCTGTAGTGGATGGGACCAGACATGAATACAGCTGTAGTGGATGAGGCCAGACATGAATACAGCTGTAGTGGATGAGGCCAGACATGGGTACAGCTGTAGTGGATGGGGCCAGACATGGGTACAGCTGTAGTGGATGGGACCAGACATGAATACAGCTGTAGTGGATGAGGCCAGACATGAATACAGCTGTAGTGGATGAAGCCAGACATGGGTACAGCTGTAGTGGATGGGGCCAGACATGGGTACAGCTGTAGTGGATGGGACCAGACATGAATACAGCTGTAGTGGATGAGGCCAGACATGAATACAGCTGTAGTGGATGAAGCCAGACATGGGTACAGCTGTAGTGGATGGGGCCAGACATGGGTACAGCTGTAGTGGATGGGGCCAGACATGGGTACAGCTGTAGTGGATGGGGCCAGACATGGGTACAGCTGTAGTGGATGGGGCCAGACATGGGTACAGCTGTAGTGGATAGGACCAGACATAAATAAGGCTGTAGTGGATAGGACCAGCAGACATGGATACAGCTGTAGTGGATGGGACCAGACATGGATACAGCTGTAGTGGATAGGACCAGACATGGATACAGCTGTAGTGGATGGGACCAGACATGGATAATGCTGTAGTGGATGGGACCAGACATGGATACAGATGTAGTGGATAGGACCAGACATGGATACGGCTGTAGTGGATGGGACCATACATGGATACAGCTGTAGTGGATGGGACCAGACATGGATAAGGCTGTAGTGGATGGGGCCAGACATGGATAAGGCTGTAGTGG
This sequence comes from Ariolimax columbianus, assembly GCA_036924085.1. Lineage (NCBI taxonomy): Eukaryota > Metazoa > Mollusca > Gastropoda > Stylommatophora > Arionidae > Ariolimax > Ariolimax columbianus. The sequence goes on from JAVGWX010000009.1 coordinate 94,848,261, forward strand.
ATCAGACCAGACATGGATAAGGCTGGATTGGATCAGACCAGACATGGATACGGCTTTAGTGGATGAGACCAGACATGAATAAGGCTGAAGTGGATGGGCTCGGACATGGATAAGTTTGTCGTGAAGACAATGGATTCATTAGCTGCTTCGTGAGCAACATTCTATTTACAATCATTTATAAAAAGAACTAGATATAAAGTGAAATCAGTTTGTTGAGGAACAATAGTAGATATGCCTTGAGACATTCAATAGACATTCCTTGCAGGATTCTCTTACATTGGCGAGGCACTTAGACACTTAACTTTGCTATGCTGAAGTGGCAAAACTTGAATCTCTTACAAAGGGGTAGAGAATAATGAAGAATGAACAATGTCAACAAATCACAGCTTTATGGACTAAAATGCTAACAACCTGTCTGAGTGCTAGAGTGAGAGTGTCTTATAACACAGCCGTCAGAGATGTGGGCTGAGCCGTCAGAGATGTGGGCTGAGCCGTCAGAGATGTGGGCTGAGCCGTCAGAGATGTGGGCTGAGCCGTCAGAGATGTGGGCTGAGCCGTCAGAGATGATGGCTGAGCCATCAGAGATGTGGGCTGAGCCATCAGAGATGGGGACTGAGCCATCAGAGATGTGGGCTGAGCCATCAGAGATGTGGGCTGAGCCATCAGGAATGTGGGCTGAGCCATCAGGAATGTGGGCTGAGCCATCAGAGATGTGGGGTGAGCCATCAGAGATGTGGGCTGAGCCATCAGAGATGTGGGGTGAGCCATCAGAGATGTGGGCTGAGCCATCAGAGATGTGGGGTGAGCCATCAGAGATGTGGGGTGAGCCATCAGAGATGTGGGCTGAGCCATCAGAGATGTGGGCTGAGCCATCAGAGATGTGGGGTGAGCCATCAGAGATGTGGGGTGAGCCATCAGAGATGTGGGCTGAGCCATCAGAGATGTGGACTGAGCCATCAGAGATGTCGGCTGAGCCATCAGAGATGTGGGCTGAGCCATCAGAGATGGGGGCTGAACCATCAGAGATGTGGGGTGAGCCATCAGAGATGTGGGCTGAGCCATCAGAGATAGGGGCTGAACCATCAGAGATGTGGACTGAGCCATCAGAGATGTGGGCTGAGCCATCAGAGATGGGGGCTGAACCATCAGAGATGTGGGCTGAGCCATCAGAGATGGGGGCTGAACCATCAGAGATGTGGACTGAGCCATCAGAGATGTGGGCTGAGCCATCAGAGATGGGGGCTGAACCATCAGAGATGTGATATGTCAAATTCTGATGACTGATAACTGCCTGTTCTCTGACATACGTCATGTGACTTCTGATATCATGATGATCATGTCTGACTGATGTCATATCATTAATATTTATCATTTGCACTTCTTCAGTTATTTGATACAGAGAATCCTGTGAACCAAGAATTTTCTCGGTATCTGTTCACCACCGAGGGCCATATATTCCCACTGGACATGAAATTTCGTCAACGCTTATGGGAGAGTGAGAAAGTTCTTGAGAAGACAGAGGATAAGACAGTCAGATTGTTGGATGATAGTGGCAATAGAGAAGGTCCCTCACCTGTGGTAGCAAGAGGTCCCTCACCTGTGGCAGCAAAAGGTTCCTCACCTGTAGTTACAAGTGTCAGAACAAATGTTTCTAATGTAAGTCTTTTGAATGACTAATAGATCTGACCCTAGTTTCTAATGTAAGTCTTGACTAATAGACCTGACCCTAGTTTCTAATGTAAGTCTTGACTAATAGACCTGACCCTAGTTTCTAATGTAAGTCTTGACTAATAGACCTGACCCTAGTTTCTAATGTAAGTCTTTTGAATGACTAATAGACCTGACCCTAGTTTCTAATGTAAGTCTTGACTAGTAGACCTGACACTAGTTTCTAATGTAAGTCTTGACTAGTAGACCTGACCCTAGTTTCTAATGTAAGTCTTGACTAGTAGACCTGGCCCTAGTTTCTAATGTAAGTCTTGACTAGTAGACCTGACACTAGTTTCTAACAGGTATTTGATTCACTCCTAAGAGCTGGTATATAAGTTCTCTACTTTCTTACAATGCAATAAAGCTGATATATAGTCTTGAACATATACATACAGCTTTATCAATACAAAAATACATTTTCCAGAGGCCCAAAATCTACACAGTGGATGGATTACTATTTAAACTGCTTTGTCTAGGATTTTCCTTCATGTACAACTCTGGCATGGCCAGTCCTAAGCCTGGATGAGAAAGGAGTAGAGTAGGACGAACTAGTCCACCCCATGAAGACCTATCTGCAATCAAGTTATCTGCTAGCCATACTTGAAGTAGAAAGACCCTTCAAGAATGCTGTGATACTGACTAGCCAAACCTGCAAGGAAGACATCCATCATTTGAAATGTGAGAACTATATGGGACAACTACACATATTGTAAAATAGAAAGAAAATCATCAACATTCTGGACAAGATGGACACAATCAGGCCAAGCACAGCTTCCAACAGAAGAAAGAACATGGACACAATCACAGCTTCCAACAGAAGAAAGAACATGGACACAATCACAGCTTCCAACAGAAGAAAGAACATGGACACAATCACAGCTTCCAACAGAAGAAAGAACATGGACACAATCACAGCTTCCAACAGGAGAAACAAGATGGACACAATCACAGCTTCCAACAGAAGAAAGAACATGGACACAATCACAGCTTCCAACAGGAGAAACAAGATGGACACAATCACAGCTTCCAACAGAAGAAAGAACATGGACACAATCACAGCTTCCAACAGGAGAAACAAGATGGACACAATCACAGCTTCCAACAGAAGAAAGAACATGGACACAATCACAGCGTCCAACAGGAGAAACAAGATGGACACAATCACAGCTTCCAACAGAAGAAAGAACATGGACACAATCACAGCTTCCAACAGGAGAAACAAGATGGACACAATCACAGCTTCCAACAGAAGAAAGAACATGGACACAATCACAGCTTCCAACAGGAGAAACAAGATGGACACAATCACAGCTTCCAACAGGAGAAACAAGATGGACACAATCACAGCTTCCAACAGAAGAAAGAACATGGACACAATCACAGCTTCCAACAGGAGAAACAAGATGGACACAATCACAGCTTCCAACAGGAGAAAGAACATGGACACAATCACAGCTTCCAACAGGAGAAAGAACATGGACACAATCACAGCTTCCAACAGGAGAAACAAGATGGACACAATCACAGCTTCCAACAGAAGAAAGAACATGGACACAATCACAGCTTCCAACAGGAGAAACAAGATGGACACAATCACAGCTTCCAACAGGAGAAAGAACATGGACACAATCACAGCTTCCAACAGGAGAAAGAACATGGACACAATCACAGCTTCCAACAGGAGAAACAAGATGGACACAATCACAGCTTCCAACAGGAGAAACAAGATGGACACAATCACAGCTTCCAACAGAAGAAAGAACATGGACACAATCACAGCTTCCAACAGGAGAAACAAGATGGACACAATCACAGCTTCCAACAGGAGAAAGAACATGGACACAATCACAGCTTCCAACAGGAGAAAGAACATGGACACAATCACAGCTTCCAACAGGAGAAACAAGATGGACACAATCACAGCTTCCAACAGAAGAAAGAACATGGACACAATCACAGCTTCCAACAGGAGAAACAAGATGGACACAATCACAGCTTCCAACAGAAGAAAGAACATGGACACAATCACAGCTTCCAACAGAAGAAAGAACATGGACACAATCACAGCTTCCAACAGAAGAAAGAACATGGACACAATCACAGCTTCCAACAGAAGAAAGAACATGGACACAATCACAGCTTCCAACAGAAGATACAAGATGGACACAATCACAGCTTCCAACAGAAGAAAGAACATGGACACAATCACAGCTTCCAACAGAAGAAAGAACATGGACACAATCACAGCTTCCAACAGAAGATATAAGATGGACACAATCACAGCTTCCAACAGAAGAAAGAACATGGACACAATCACAGCTTCCAACAGAAGAAAGAACATGGACACAATCACAGCTTCCAACAGGAGAAACAAGATGGACACAATCACAGCTTCCAACAGGAGAAACAAGATGGACACAATCACAGCTTCCAACAGAAGAAAGAACATGGACACAATCACAGCCTCCAACAGGAGAAACAAGATGGACACAATCACAGCTTCCAACAGAAGAAAGAACATGGACACAATCACAGCTTCCAACAGAAGAAAGAACATGGACACAATCACAGCTTCCAACAGGAGAAACAAGATGGACACAATCACAGCTTCCAACAGAAGAAAGAACATGGACACAATCACAGCTTCCAACAGAAGAAAGAACATGGACACAATCACAGCTTCCAACAGGAGAAAGAACATGGACACAATCACAGCTTCCAACAGAAGATACAAGATGGACACAATCACAGCTTCCAACAGAAGAAACAAGATGGACACGAGCACAGCTTCCAACAGAAGAAAGAACATGGACACAATCACAGCTTCCAACAGAAGAAAGAACATGGACACAATCACAGCTTCCAACAGGAGAAACAAGATGGACACAATCACAGCTTCCAACAGAAGAAAGAACATGGACACAATCACAGCTTCCAACAGGAGAAACAAGATGGACACAATCACAGCTTACAACAGGAGAAACAAGATGGACATGAGCACAGCTTACAACAGAAGAAACAAGATGGACACAATCACAGCTTACAACAGGAGAAACAAGATGGACATGAGCACAGCTTACAACAGGAGAAACAAGATAGACATGAGTACAGCTTACAACAGGAGAAACAAGACGGACATGAGTACAGCTTACAACAGGAGAAACAAGATGGACACAAGCACAGCTTACAACAGGAGAAACAAGATGGACACGAGCTCAGCTTACAACAGGAGAAACAAGATGGATACGAGTACAGCTTACAACAGGAGAAACAAGATGAACACAATCACAGCTTACAACAGGAGAAACAAGATGTACACGAGCACAGCTTAGAACAGGAGAAATAAGATGGACACGAGCACAGCTTACAACAGGATAAACAAGATGGACACGAGTACAGCTTACAACAGGAGAAACAAGATAGACATGAGCACAGCTTACAACAGGAGAAACAAGATGGACACGAATACAGCTTACAACAGGATAAACACGTTGGACACGAGTACAGCTTACAACAGGAGAAACAAGATAGACATGAGCACAGCTTACAACAGGAGAAACAAGATGGACACGAATACAGCTTACAACAGGATAAACACGACGGACATGAGTACAGCTTACAACAGGATAAACAAGATGGACACAAGCACAGCTTACAACAGGAGAAACAAGATGGACACAAGCACAGCTTACAACAGGAGAAACAAGATGGACACGAGTACAGCTTACAACAGGAGAAACAAGATGGATACGGGTACAGCTTACAACAGGAGAAACAAGATGGGCACGAGTACAGCTTACAACAGGAGAAACAAGATGGACACAAGCACAGCTTACAACAGGAGAAACAATTATATTTTAAAGTCAAAAAGATGAAAAGGCACCACATGTGTTTTGGTCACCTCATCTCAGTGTGATGTCTGGACTAGCCTTTGTGTTTTGGTCATCTCATCTCATCTCATCTCAGTGTGATGTCTGGACTAATCTTTGTGTTTTGGACATCTCATCTCATCTCAGTGTGATGTCTGGACTAGCCTTTGTGTTTTGGTCATATCATCTCTGTGATGTCTGGACTAGCCTTTGTGTTTTAGTTATCTCATCTCATCTCAGTGTGCTGTCTGGACTAACCTTTGTGTTTTGGTCATCTCATCTCATCTCAGTGTGATGTCTGGACTAACCTTAATGTTTTAGTCATCTCATCTCATCTCAGTGTGATGTCTGGACTAGCCTTTGTGTATTGGTCATCTCATATCATCTCAGTGTGATGTCGGGACTAGCCTTTGTGTTTTGGTCATCTCATCTCATCTCAGTGTGATGTCTGGACTAGCCTTTGTGTTTTGGTCATATCATCTCATCTCTTCTCAGTGTGATGTCTGGACTAGCCTTTGTGTTTTGGTCATCTCATCTCATCTCTGTGTGACATCTGGACTAGCCTTTGTGTTTTGGTCATCTCATCTCATCTCAGTGTGATGTCTGGACTAGCCTTTGTGTTTTGGTCATCTCATCTCATCTCAGTGTGATGTCTGGACTAGCCTTTGTGTTTTGGTCATCTCATCTCATCTCAGTGTGATGTCTGGACTAGCCTTTGTGTTTTAGTCATCTCATCTCATCTCAGTGTGATGTCTGGATTAGCCTTTGTGTTTTGGTTATCTCATCTCATCTCAGTGTGATGTCTGGACTAACCTTTGTGTTTTGGTCATCTCATCTCAGTGTGATGTCTGGACTAACCTTTATGTTTTGGTCATCTCATCTCATCTCAGTGTGATGTCTGGACTAACCTTAATGTTTTAGTCATCTCATCTCAGTGTGATGTCTGGACTAGCTTTTGTGTATTGGTCATCTCATATCATCTCAGTGTGATGTCTGGACTAACCTTTGTGTTTTGGTCATCCCATCTCATCTCAGTGTGATGTCTGGACTAGCCTTTGTGTTTTGGTCATATCATCTCATCTCAGTGTGATGTCTGGACTAGCCTTTGTGTTTTGGTCATCTCATCTCATCTCTGTGTGACATCTGGACTAGCCTTTGTGTTTTGGTCATCTCATCTCATCTCAGTGTGAAGTCTGGACTAGCCTTTGTGTTTTGGTCATCTCATCTCAGTGTGATGTCTGGACTAGCCTTTGTGTTTTGGTCATCTCATCTCATCTCAGTGTGATGTCTGGACTAGCCTTTGTGGTTTGGTAATCTCATCTCATCTCAGTGTGATGTCTGGACTAGCCTTTGTGTTTTGGTCATCTCATCTCAGTGTGATGTCGGGACTAACCTTTGCATTTTGGTTATCTCATCTCATCTCAGTGTGATGTCTGGACTAGCGTGTTTTGGTCATCTCATCTCATCTCTGTGACATTTGGACTAGCCTTTGTGTTTTGGTCATCTCATCTCATCTCATCTCAGTGTGATGTTTGGACTAACCTTAATGTTTTAGTCATCTCATCTCATCTCAGTGTGATGTCTGGACTAGCCTTTGTGTATTGGTCATCTCATATCATCTCAGTGTGATGTCGGGACTAGCCTTTGTGTTTTGGTCATCTCATCTCATCTCAGTGTGATGTCTGGATTAGCCTTTGTGTTTTGGTCATCTCATCTCATATCAGTGTGATGTCTGGACTAGCCTTTGTGTTTTGGTCATCTCATCTCAGTGTGATGTCTGGACTAGCCTTTGTGTTTTGGTCATCTCATCTCAGTGTGATGTCGGGACTAACCTTTGCGTTTTGGTTATCTCATCTCATCTCAGTGTGATGTCTGGACTAGCGTGTTTTGGTCATCTCATCTCATCTCTGTGTGACATTTGGACTACCCTTTGTGTTTTGGTCATCTCATCTCATCTCATCTCAGTGTGATGTCTGGACTAACCTTAATGTTTTAGTCATCTCATCTCATCTCAGTGTGATGTCTGGACTAGCCTTTGTGTATTGGTCATCTCATATCATCTCAGTGTGATGTCGGGACTAGCCTTTGTGTTTTGGTCATCTCATCTCATCTCAGTGTGATGTCTGGACTAGCCTTTGTGTTTTGGTCATATCATCTCATCTCTTCTCAGTGTGATGTCTGGACTAGCCTTTGTGTTTTCGTCATCTCATCTCATCTCTGTGTGACATCTGGACTAGCCTTTGTGTTTTGGTCATCTCATCTCATCTCAGTGTGATGTCTGGACTAGCCTTTGTGTTTTGGTCATCTCATCTCATCTCAGTGTGATGTCTGGATTAGCCTTTGTGTTTTGGTTATCTCATCTCATCTCAGTGTGATGTCTGGACTAACCTTTGTGTTTTGGTCATCTCATCTCAGTGTGATGTCTGGACTAACCTTTGTGTTTTGGTCATCTCATCTCATCTCAGTGTGATGTCTGGACTAACCTTAATGTTTTAGTCATCTCATCTCATCTCAGTGTGATGTCTGGACTAGCTTTTGTGTATTGGTCATCTCATATCATCTCAGTGTGATGTCTGGACTAACCTTTGTGTTTTGGTCATCCCATTTCATCTCATTGTGATGTCTGGACTAGCCTTTGTGTTTTGGTCATCTCATCTCATCTCAGTGTGATGTCTGGACTAGCCTTTGTGTTTTGGTCATCTCATCTCATCTCAGTGTGATGTCTGGACTAGCCTTTGTGTTTTTGTCATCTCATCTCAGTGTGATGGCTGGACTAGCCTTTGTGTTTTTTGTCATCTCATCTCAGTGTGATGTCTGGATTAGCCTTTGTGTTTTGGTCATCTCATCTCAGTGTGATGTCTGGACTAACCTTTGTGTTTTGGTCATCTCATATCATCTCAGTGTGATGTCTGGACTAACCTTTGTGTTTTGGTCATCCCATCTCATCTCAGTGTGATGTCTGGACTAGCCTTTGTGTTTTCGTCATCTCATCTCATCTCAGTGTGATGTCTGGACTAGCCTTTGTGTTTTGGTCATCTCATCTCATCTCAGTGTGATGTCTGGACTAACCTTTGTGTTTTGGTCATCTCATCTCAGTGTGATGTCTGGACTAGCCTTTGTGTTTTGGTCATCTCATCTCATCTCAGTGTGATGTCGGGACTAACCTTTGCGTTTTGGTTATCTCATCTCATCTCAGTGTGATGTCTGGACTAGCGTGTTTTGGTCATCTCATCTCATCTCTGTGACATTTGGACTAGCCTTTGTGTTTTGGTCATCTCATCTCATCTCATCTCAGTGTGATGTCTGGACTAACCTTTGTGTTCTGGTCATCTCATCTCATCTCATCTCAGTGTGATGTCTGGACTAACCTTTGTGTTTTGGTCATCTCATTTCAGTGTGATGTCTGGACTAACCTTTGTGTTCTGGTCATCTCATCTCATCTCATCTCAGTGTGATGTCTGGACTAACCTTTGTGTTTTGGTCATCTCATCTCAGTGTGATGTCTGGACTAACCTTTGTGTTTTGGTCATCTCATTTCAGTGTGATGTCTTGACATCTGAACATCGCTATAATCTTCCAATTCTGAGCAGGTATTTGACACAAGTAGAACTGGCTGTTGGCCTGAGGGATGATACTTGATAGATTCACTGTGTTTAGTTTGCTCTTCATGTTAGACTCTTTCTGTGACATGAAAATAGGTTGAATTAATTTGAGCTGTTTAACAGTTGACTATACCTGCAATATATTTTTATATTCCAATTTACATCTGAATTTATACACAATGTGTGTGTTAAATAATGTTCTTTTCTGCCACCAATTGCTAAAAATGTTCTAAATAGATCAAATCCATGATTGGGATAAGCAATTGTTTAAACACATGAGAAGGTTCCATGGATAGATAGATAAATGAGATTATGTTAGGAGAATAGTGGACTGAAATATTGTCAGTCAATGCTTGCCTGTTCTTGTTTGTCTAATGTTGATAGAGGCTAGAGATATTCTGGCTGGGAACTCATGCAATCATTTATCTGCTGTGTTGTCTCCTGTTAGAGATGTGTCAGGTCATACCTGTTGTCTCCTGTTAGAGATGTGTCAGGTCAGACCAGCTGTCTCCTGTTAGAGATGTGTAGGTCAGACCTGCTGTCTCCTGTTAGAGATGTGTCAGGTCAGACCTGCTGTCTTCTGTTAGAGATGTGTCAGGTCAGACCTGCTGTGTTGTCTCCTGTTAGCGATGTGTTAGGTCAGACCTGTTGTCTCCTGTTAGAGATGTGTTAGGTCAGACCTGCTGTGTTGTCTCCTGTTAGAGATGTGTCAGGTCAGACCTGTTGTCAATTGAAGATAGGGTGTACCGACGAATGCCCGTGCGGTACTGGTAAAATGACAACTGAACATCTGCTGCAGAACTGCCCGACATACGGGGATCAGAGAGAGCAGATGTGGCCATTGCCAGTGGAACTGCAAGACAAGCTCTATGGTAGTGGCGAGAGTCTCAGGACGACCGCCGCTTTTTTCGAAAAAATAATGGTTGCTGTCTGACTGTGTACGCAGAAGAAGAAGAAGAAGAAGAAGAAGACCTGTTGTCTCCTGTTAGAGATGTGTCAGGTCAGACCTGCTGTCTCCTGTTAGAGATGTGTCAGGTCAGATCTGTTGTCTCCTGTTAGAGATGTGTCAGGTCAGATCTGTTGTCTCCTGTTAGAGATGTGTCAGGTCAGACCTGTTGTCTCCTGTTAGAGATGTGTCAGGTTAGACATGCAGTGTCCTCTTTAGGACTTACAATTTATTTCTCCTATATTTTCTAACTCCAAGTTTGTTCTATAACTCCAGTTTGCTCTATAACTCCAAGTTTGTTCTATAACTCCATATTTTGATCTATAACTGCAAGTTTGCACTATAACTATATTTTTTGCTATTTATTTGCTTAATAATTCCAAGTTTATCCTATAAGTCCAAGTTTGACCTTAACCTCCGTTTGCTCTATAATGTTGTCTCATGTTAGAGATGTGTCAGGTCAGACCTGCTGTGTTGTCTCCTGTTAGAGATGTGTCAGGTCAGACCAGCTGTCTCCTGTTAGGGATGTGTCAGGTCAGACCTGCTGTCTCCTGTTAGAGATGTGTCAGGTCAGACCTGCTGTCTTCTGTTAGAGATGTGTCAGGTCAGACCTGCTGTGTTGTCTCCTGTTAGCGATGTGTTTGGTCAGACCTGTTGTCTCCTGTTAGAGATGTGTTAGGTCAGACCTGCTGTCTCATGTTAGAGATGTGTCAGGTCAGACCAGACCTGTTGTCTCCTGTTAGCGATGTGTTAGGTCAGACCTGTTGTCTCCTGTTAGAGATGTGTTAGGTCAGACCTGCTGTGTTGTCTCCTGTTAGAGATGTGTCAGGTCAGATCTGTTGTCTCCTGTTAGAGATGTGTCAGGTCAGACCTGTTGTCTCCTCTTAGAGATGTGTCAGGTTAGACATGCAGTGTCCTCTTTAGAACTTACAATTTATTTCTCCTATATTTTCTAACTGCAAGTTTGTCATCTAACTCCAAGTTTGTCCTCTATCTCCAAGTTTGTTCTATAACTCCAGTTTGCTCTATAACTCCAAGTTTCTCCTATAACTCCAAGTTTCTCCTATAACCCCAAGTTTCTCCTATAACTGCGTTTACTCTGTAAATAAGTTTGCTGTATAACTAAGTTTGCTCTATAACTCCAAGTTTGTTCTATAACTCCAAGTTTGTTCTATAACTCCATATTTTCATCTTTAACTGCAAGTTAGCACTATAACTATATTTTTTGCTATTTATTTGCTTAATAATTCCAAGTTTATCCTATAACTCCAAGTTTGACCTCAAACTCCGTTTGCTCTATAATACCAAATTTATCCATAATTTCAAGTTTGTCCTACAACTCTAAGTTTGTCCTATAAATCCAAGTCTGTCCTATAACTCCAAGTTTGTCCTATAACTTCAAGTTTGTCCTATAACTCTGTTAGCTCTATAACTCCAAGTTTGCTTTGTAACTCCAAGTTAGCTTTATAACTCCAAGTTTCTTCTGTAACTCCAAGTTGCTCCTATAACTCTAAGTTTGTTCTATAACCCCAAGTTTGTTCTATAACACCATTTGCTCTATAATTCCAATATTGCTCTATAACTCCAAATTTCTCCTATAATTCCATTTTTGTCTTATAACTCCAAGTTCGTCTTATAACTCTAAGTTTGCTCTATAATAGTAAGTTCTTCTGTAACTCCAAGTTTGTCCTATAACTCCAAGTTTGCTCTATAATAGCAAGTTGCACTATAACTCCAAGTTTGTCCTATAACTCCAAGTGTTTCCTATAACTCCAAGTTTGTCCTATAACTCCAAGTTTGTCCTAGAACTCCAAGTTTGTCCTAGAACTCCAAGTTTGTCAGTACTGTCAACTTTGATTTGGATTGCATGAGTTTGAGCATATCTGTCTGTCTGTCTGTGTATGGCTGTCTATCAAATTTTGTATCACACTATTCAATTGAAAGATAGCTTTATTTGCTCATTGTCTGCAATGTTTTGAGAGATTGTGTGAAGGAAGTGCCTGTTTATCATGATCGAACATCTCACACTTGTGCCTTAATAATAGGGCAGCACCAGAGTTCATTTACTTTTAGATGCTTCTCTGAAAGTCAGCATTTCATTTGTTTGTTTGTCTACTGGAAATGTTTGATGTTTTGATTGCTGGAAATGTTTGGTGTTTTGTCTGCAGTAATTTTGACTGATAGAAATGTTTGGTGTTTTGTTTGTAGTAAGTTTGACTGCTGCAAGAATTTGATGTTTTGTCTGCAGTAAGTTTGACTGCTGGAAATATTTGATGTTTTGTCTGCAGTAAGTTTTTGATAGAAGAAGCTCATTTCTGTGAATAATGTCTTCTTGGAAACAACCCAAGAAACACTGACAATTCAATGATTACAAAATGCCTGATATCTCAGGGCTCAGAAGTCCTGACAGCTTCAAAACTGACATTCACTTTTGTAAATCATGACACAACATCAAAGACTTAACTGTTCTTGATTGATACATACACTGCTCTTGATTGACACATACACTGTTCTTGATTGACACACATACACTGTTCTTGATTGACACACATACACTGTTCTTGATTGACACATACACTGTTATTGATTGACACATACACTTTTCTTGATTGACACACATACACTTTTCTTGATTGACACATACACTATTATTGATGACACACTGACACACATACACTATTCTTGCTTGCCACATACACTGCTCTTGATTGACACACATACACTGTTCTTGATTGACATATACACAGCTTTAGATTGACACATACACTGTTTTTGATGACACACATACACTATTCTTGATGACACACATACACTATTCTTGATGACACATACACTATTATTGATGACACACTGACACACATACACTATTCTTGATGACACACTGACACTTTTCTTGATGACAATCATCCACTATTCTTGTTGACACACAAACACTATTCTTGATGACACACATACACTATTCTTGATGACACACTGACACACATACACTATTCTTGATGACACACTGACACACATACACTGTTATTGATTGACACATACACTGTTCTTGATTGCCACATACACTGTTCTTGATTGACACATACACTGTTCTTGATTGCCACATACATTGTTCTTGATTGACACATACACTGTTATTGATTGACATATACACAGCTCTAGATTGACACATACACTGTTTTTGATGACACACATACACTAGTCTTGATGACACACATACACTATTCTTGATGACACACATACACTATTCTTGATGACACACATACACTATTCTGGATGACACACTGACACACATACACTATTCCTGATGACACACATACACTATTCTTGATGACACATACACTTTTCTTGATGATACACATACACTATTCTTGATGACACACTGACACATACAGTGTTCTTGATGACACCCTGACACACATACACTGTTCTTGATGACACACTGGCACACATACACTATTCTTGATGACACACTGACACACATACACTATTCTTGATGACACACTGACACACATACACTGTTCTTGATGACACACATACACTATTCTTAATGACACACATACACTGTTCTTGATGACACACATACACTATTCTTGATGACACACTGACACACATACACTGTTCTTGATGACACACTGACACACATACACTGTTCCTGATGACACACATACACTATTCTTGATGACACACTGACACACATACACTATTCTTGATGACACACATACACTATTCTTGATGACACACTGACACACATACACTATTCTTGATGACACACATACACTATTATTGATGACACACTGACACACATACACTATTCTTAATGACACACATACACTATTCTTGATGACACACATACACTATTCTTAATGACACCATACACTATTCTTGATGACACACTGACACACATACACTGTTCCTGATGACACACATACACTATTCTTGATGACACACTGACACACATACACTATTCTTGATGACACACATACACTATTCTTGATGACACACATACACTATTCTTGATGACACACTGACACACATACACTATTCTTGATGACACACATACACTATTCTTGATGACACACATACACTATTATTGATGACACACTGACACACATACACTATTCTTGATGACACACATACACTATTCTTGATGACACACATACACTATTCTTGATGACACACATACACTATTCTTGATGACACACATACACTTTCTTGATGACACACATACACTATTCTTGATGACACACTGACACACATACACTATTCTTGATGACACACATGCACTGTTCTTGATGACACACTGACACACATAAACTATTCCGGATGACACACATACACTGTTCTTGATGACACACTGACACACATACACTGTTCTAGATTACACACTGACACACATACACTATTCTTGATGACACACTGACACACATACACTATTCTGGATGACACACATACACTGTTCTTGATGACACACTGACACACATACACTGTTCTTGATGACACACTGACACACATACACTGTTCTTGATGACACACTGACACACATAAACTTTTCTTGATAACACACATACACTGTTCTTGATGACACACTGACACACATAAACTTTTCTTGATAACACACATACACTGTTCTTGATGACACACTGACACACATACACTATTCTTGATGACACACTGACACACATACACTGTTCTTGATGACACACTGACACACATACACTATTCTGGATGACACATACACTATTCTTGATGACACTGACACATACACTACTCTTGATGACACACATACACTATTCTTGATGACACACATACACTATTCCTGATGACACACATACACTATTCTTGATGACACACATACGCTATTCTTGGTGACACCCATACACTATTCTTGATGACACACATACACTATTCTTGATGACACACATACACTTTTCTTGATGACACACATACACTATTCTTGATGACACACTGACACACATACACGATTCTTGGTGACACACATACACTATTCTTGATGACACACATACACTATTCTTGATGACACACATACACTATTCTTGGTGACCCACATACACTATTCTTGATGACACACATACACTATTCTTGGTGACCCACATACACTATTCTTGATGACACACATACACTATTCTTGATGACACACATACACTTTTCTTGATGACACACTGACACACATACACTATTTTTGATGACACACATACACTATTCTTGGAGACACACATACACTATTCTTGATGACACACATACACTATTCTTGGTGACACACATACACTATTCTTGATGACACACATACACTATTCTTGATGACACACATACACTATTCTTGGTGACACACATGCACTATTCTCGATGACACACTTGAGAAAGGTGGAGGATGTGAATTGGCATAGCTGGTCAGCATACCTCTGTGATATTTTGGTCCTTCAGTTTGACCAAGTCTGCTCATTATGTCTATGAACTTGATGCTCATGATGTTATGTTGTTTTTGTACATAATATTCTGCCTAAAAAGATGATTGTGCCAATCAATTAATCTTTGTTTTTTAAAATATTTGTTGTCTATCTCATTTGTGTGTAAGTCTATCGTCAAACAATGATCTCTTTTTATGGCAGAATTGATAAGACATCACTTTCTATCCTACAACTATCACTCTTCTACTCGCATCTATAATTAGAACATATTAATAATAATAATGTTCGCGTAGGCGTCACAGGCCCGTTGCATCGATCGACCACTACCTTGTTCAACTGCTGAGGCTATGTCCATGTATAGCGTGTCGACCGAAATCCCTATAGACTCCGCAGCCTTGGTATGAGGGCCGCGAAGAGTGTGTTAGACCAATGTTTGTGTCAAGCTCTTTGTGTCTGTCCATTTCAAATGCTCTGTTTCCACGTGTCCTGCCATCGAGGCTTCTGACTGTCCACATGTTGGTCAGCGTGACCCATTTCTGTGCTGAGAATACGAGGTTGGAAGAGGTATAGTGTAACTTCCAGTGGAGGGAGGTGTGTGCAGCAGGAAGTCGGCTTCAGTCCGAGCAGAAATGTCCTTGAGTAGTGATAATCTGGACTGAATTCTGGTGTGCAGTTAAGCAGAACGCTGAACTCCGTCATGGACTGGTTTCCCACGGCTTGAGCCTGCCATTAAATGCAGCATAACAAACAGGATAACCGATCGAAAGCATATCAAATCCACAAATTAAAGTCCCTGATACCACCTGGTGAAGGAGTTGTGAAATATAATATGGACAGGAACCACCAAACATCGGAAAATCGACACAAACACCAGAGAGTCGAGAGCGCAGCCACTAAGGCGCGGCTATCTTGTCAGATCATTTTTCAATTAGAACACACTAAATCTAGAGGTTCGTTTACGTAGCACAGGTCTTTCTCTTGTGCCCACGGGTTCGATCACTTTGGTCAGTTCTAATGTTCCTACCACTTAGTCTTATCTCACTAGAGTTGACACAAACTAACTAACCTCTTCTAGTCCTCGCTCATCTGGTGGCCTTCTGTCTTACTCCTTTGGGGTTATGGTTCTCCTGCCTCGTCTTCAAGTCAATAACTACAACAGATACAGTGGTTCTTGTACCGTGGTTCCTGCACCGTGGTTCTCTAATCAAGAACAACCCCATTGATATTATGGATTCTCGTGTCAAACGACAGTGGTTCTTATATTATACTTTAGTGGTTCCCCAATCCAGAGTAACACTTTGCTATCATGGATTTTCGTTACGACAGCTCTTTCTGACTTATATGCAGTCAATAACAACTCCAGGACCTTAGAGTCAACGTCACTTTCTGACTTATTTGCAGTCAATAACCACTCCAGGACCTTAGAGTCAACGTCACATGGGGCAAGGTTTCAGCAACGATGCACCAGGACAAAACACAGTCAAATGTTTACAAGTGATTTGTCAAGATCTTTGCTCTCTAACTTTACCTGCTGTTCAAACTGATGTTCTAGCTACTGGCTTTAGCTGATGTTCTAGCTACTGGCTTTAGCTGATGTTCTAGCTACTGGCATTAACTGATATTCTAGCTACTGGCTTTAGCTGCTGTTCTAGCTACTGGCATTAACTGATATTCTAGCTACTGGCTTTGGCTGATGTTCTAGCTACTGGCATTAACTGATATTCTAGCTACTGGCTTTGGCTGATGTTCTAGCTACTGGCTTTAGCTGCTGTTCTAGCTACTGGCATTAACTGATATTCTAGCTACTGGCTTTGGCTGATGTTCTAGCTACTGGCTTTAGCTGCTGTTCTAGCTACTGGCATTAACTGATATTCTAGCTACTGGCTTTGGCTGATGTTCTAGCTACTGGCTTTAGCTGCTGTTCTAGCTACTGACTTTAGCCGATGTTCTAGCTACTGGCTTTAGCTGATGTTCTAGCTACTGACTTTAGCCGATGTTCTAGCTACTGGCTTTAGCTGATGTTCTAGCTACTGACTTTAGCCGATGTTCTAGCTACTGGCTTTAGCTGATGTTCCAGCTACAGACTTTAGCTGATGCTCTAGCTACTGGCTTTAGCTGATGTTCTAGCTACTGGCTTTAGCTGATGTTCCAGCTACCGACTTTAGCTGATGCTCTAGCTACTGGCTTTAGCTGCTGTTCTAACTGATGTTCTAGCTACTGGCTTTAGCTGATGTTCTAGCTACTGGCTTTAGCTGATGTTCTAGCTACTGGCTTTAGCTGATGTTCTAGCTACTGGCTTTAGCTGATGTTCTAGCTACTGGCTTTAGCTGCTGTTCTAGCTACTGGCTTTAGCTGATGTTCTAGCTACTAGCTTTAGCTGATGTTCTAGCTACTGGCTTTAGCTGATGTTGTAGCTACTGGCTTTAGCTGATGTTCTAGCTACTGGTTTTGGCTGATGTTCTAGCTACTGACTTTGATGTTATAGCTACTGGCTTTAGCTGATGTTCTAGCTACTGGCTTTAGCTGCTGTTCTAACTGATGTTCTAGATACTGGCTTTAGCTGCTGTTCTAGCTACTGGCTTTAGCTGATGTTCTAGCTACTGGCTTTAGCTGATATTCTAGCTACTGGCTTTGGCTGATGTTCTAGTTACTGACTTTAGCTACTGTTCTAGCTACTGACTTTAGCTGATGTTCTGGCTACTGGCTTTAGCTGATGTTCTATTCTAGTTACTGACTTTAACTGATGTTCTAGCTACTGACTTTAGCTGATGTTCTAGCTACTGGCTTTAGCTGATGTTCTAGCTACTAGCTTTAGCTGCTCTTCTAGCTACAGGCTTTGGCCGATGTTCTAGTTACTGGCTTTAGCTGCTGTTCTAACTACTGGCTTTGCCTGATGTTCTAGCTACTGACTTTAGCTTATGTTCTAGCTACTGGCTTTAGCTGATGTTCTAGCTACTGACTTTACCTGATGTTCTAGCTACTGGCTTTAGCTGATGTTCTAGCTACTGACTTTGATGTTCTAGCTACTGGCTTTAGCTGATGTTCTAGCTACTGGCTTTAGCTGATTTTCTAGCTACTGGCTTTAGCTGCTGTTCTAACTAATTTTCTAGCTACTGGCTTTAGCTGATGTTCTAGCTACTGGCTTTAGCTGATGTTCTAGCTACTGGCTTTAGCTGATGTTCTAGCTACTGGCTTTAGCTGATGTTCTAGCTACTGGCTTTAGCTGCTGTTCTAACTGATGTTCTAGCTACTGGCTTTAGCTAATGTTCTAGCTACTGGCTTTAGCTAATGTTCTAGCTACTAGCTTTAACTGATGTTCTAGCTACTGGCTTTAGCTAATGTTCTAGCTACTGGCTCTGGCTGATGTTCTAGTTACTGACTTTGGCTGATGGTCTAGTTACTGACTTTAGCTGCTGTTCTAGCTACTGGCTTTACCTGATCTTCTAGCTACTGGCTTTAGCTGCTTTTTAACTGATGTTCTAACTACTGGCTTTAGCTGATGTTCTAGCTACTGGCTTTAGCTGATGTTCTAGCTACGTGCTTTAGCTGATGTTCCAGCTACCGACTTTAGCTGATGCTCTAGCTACTGGCTTTAGCTGATGTTCTAGCTACTGGCTTTGGCTGATGTTCTAGCTACTGACTTTGATGTTCTAGCTACGTGCTTTAGCTGATGTTCCAGCTACCGACTTTAGCTGATGCTCTAGCTACTGGCTTTAGCTGCTGTTCTAGCTACTGGCTTTGGCTGATGTTCTAGCTACTGGCTTTAGCTGATGTTCTAGCTACTGACTTTGATGTTCTAGCTACGTGCTTTAGCTGATGTTCCAGCTACCGACTTTAGCTGATGCTCTAGCTACTGGCTTTAGCTGCTGTTCTAGCTACTGGCTTTGGCTGATGTTCTAGCTACTGGCTTTTGCTGATGTTCTAGTTACTGACTTTAGCCGATGTTCTAGCTACTGGCTTTAGCTGATGTTCTAGCTACGTGCTTTAGCTGATGTTCCAGCTACCGACTTTAGCTGATGCTCTAGCTACTGGCTTTAGCTGATGTTCTAGCTACTGGCTTTGGCTGATGTTCTAGCTACTGACTTTGATGTTCTAGCTACGTGCTTTAGCTGATGTTCCAGCTACCGACTTTAGCTGATGCTCTAGCTACTGGCTTTAGCTGCTGTTCTAGCTACTGGCTTTGGCTGATGTTCTAGCTACTGGCTTTAGCTGATGTTCTAGCTACTGGCTTTACCTGCTGTTCTAACTGATGTTCTAGCTACTGGCTTTTGCTGATGTTCTAGTTACTGATTTTAGCCGATGTTCTAGCTACTGGCTTTAGCTGATGTTCTAGCTACGTGCTTTAGCTGATGGTCTAGCTACCGACTTTAGCTGATGTTCTAGCTACTGGCTTTAGCTGATGTTCTAGCTACTGGCTTTAGCTGCTGTTCTAACTGATGTTCTAGCTACTGGCTTTTGCTGATGTTCTAGTTACTGACTTTAGCTGCTGTTCTAGCTACTGGCTTTACCTGATCTTCTAGCTACTGGCTTTAGCTGCTGTTCTAGCTACTGGCTTTGGCTGATGTTCTAGCTACTGGCTTTAACTGATGTTCTAGCTACTGGCTTTACCTGCTGTTCTAGCTACTGGCTTTACCTGATCTTCTAGCTACTGGCTTTAGCTGCTTTTCTAACTGATGTTCTAACTACTGGCTTTAGCTGATGTTCTAGCTAGTGGCTTTAGCTGCTGTTCTAACTGATGTTCTAGCTACTGCCTTTAGCTGATGTTCTAGCTACTGGCTTTAGCTGATGTTCTAGCTACTGGCTTTAGCTGATGTTCTAGCTACTGGCTTTAGCTGATGTTCTAGCTACTGGCTTTACCTGATGTTATAGCTACTGGCTTTAGCTGATGTTCTAGCTACTGGCTTTACCTGATGTTATAGCTACTGGCTTTAGCTGATGTTCTAGCTACTGGCTTTGGCTGATGTTCTAGCTACTGACTTTGATGTTCTAGCTACGTGCTTTAGCTGATGTTCCAGCTACCGACTTTAGCTGATGCTCTAGCTACTGGCTTTAGCTGCTGTTCTAGCTACTGGCTTTACCTGCTGTTCTAGCTACTGGCTTTACCTGATCTTCTAGCTACTGGCTTTAGCTGCTTTTTTAACTGATGTTCTAACTACTGGCTTTAGCTGATGTTCTAGCTACTGGCTTTAGCTGCTGTTCTAACTGATGTTCTAGCTACTGCCTTTAGCTGATGCTCTAGCTACTGGCTTTAGCTGCTGTTCTAGCTACTGGCTTTACCTGCTGTTCTAGCTACTGGCTTTACCTGATCTTCTAGCTACTGGCTTTAGCTGCTTTTTTAACTGATGTTCTAACTACTGGCTTTAGCTGATGTTCTAGCTACTGGCTTTAGCTGCTGTTCTAACTGATGTTCTAGCTACTGGCTTTTGCTGATGTTCTAGTTACTGATTTTAGCCGATGTTCTAGCTACTGGCTTTAGCTGATGTTCTAGCTACGTGCTTTAGCTGATGTTCTAGCTACCGACTTTAGCTGATGTTCTAGCTACTGGCTTTAGCTGATGTTCTAGCTACTGGCTTTAGCTGCTGTTCTAACTGATGTTCTAGCTACTGGCTTTTGCTGATGTTCTAGTTACTGACTTTGGCTGATGTTCTAGTTACTGACTTTAGCTGCTGTTCTAGCTACTGGCTTTACCTGATCTTCTAGCTACTGGCTTTAGCTGCTGTTCTAGCTACTGGCTTTGGCTGATGTTCTAGTTACTGACTTTAGCTGCTGTTCTAGCTACTGGCTTTACCTGATCTTCTAGCTACTGGCTTTAGCTGCTTTTCTAACTGATGTTCTAACTACTGGCTTTAGCTGATGTTCTAGCTAGTGGCTTTAGCTGCTGTTCTAACTGATGTTCTAGCTACTGCCTTTAGCTGATGTTCTAGCTACTGGCTTTAGCTGATGTTCTAGCTACTGGCTTTAGCTGATGTTCTAGCTACTGGCTTTAGCTGATGTTCTAGCTACTGGCTTTAGCTGATGTTCTAGCTACTGGCTTTAGCTGATGTTCTAGCTACTGGCTTTAGCTGATGTTCTAGCTACTGGCTTTGGCTGATGTTCTAGCTACTGACTTTGATGTTCTAGCTACGTGCTTTAGCTGATGTTCCAGCTACCGACTTTAGCTGATGCTCTAGCTACTGGCTTTAGCTGCTGTTCTAGCTACTGGCTTTGGCTGATGTTCTAGCTACTGGCTTTAGCTGATGTTCTAGCTACTGGCTTTACCTGCTGTTCTAGCTACTGGCTTTACCTGATCTTCTAGCTACTGGCTTTAGCTGCTTTTTTAACTGATGTTCTAACTACTGGCTTTAGCTGATGTTCTAGCTACTGGCTTTAGCTGCTGTTCTAACTGATGTTCTAGCTACTGGCTTTTGCTGATGTTCTAGTTACTGATTTTAGCCGATGTTCTAGCTACTGGCTTTAGCTGATGTTCTAGCTACGTGCTTTAGCTGATGGTCTAGCTACCGACTTTAGCTGATGTTCTAGCTACTGGCTTTAGCTGCTGTTCTAACTGATGTTCTAGCTACTGGCTTTTGCTGATGTTCTAGTTACTGACTTTGGCTGATGTTCTAGTTACTGACTTTAGCTGCTGTTCTAGCTACTGGCTTTACCTGATCTTCTAGCTACTGGCTTTAGCTGCTGTTCTAGCTACTGGCTTTGGCTGATGTTCTAGCTACTGGCTTTAACTGATGTTCTAGCTACTGGCTTTAGCTGATGTTCTAGCTACTGGCTTTAGCTGATGTTCCAGCTACCGACTTTAGCTGATGCTCTAGCTACTGGCTTTAGCTGATGTTCTAGCTACTGGCTTTGGCTGATGTTCTAGCTACTGACTTTGATGTTCTAGCTACGTGCTTTAGCTGATGTTCCAGCTACCGACTTTAGCTGATGCTCTAGCTACTGGCTTTAGCTGCTGTTCTAGCTACTGGCTTTACCTGCTGTTCTAGCTACTGGCTTTACCTGATCTTCTAGCTACTGGCTTTAGCTGCTTTTTTAACTGATGTTCTAACTACTGGCTTTAGCTGATGTTCTAGCTACTGGCTTTAGCTGCTGTTCTAACTGATGTTCTAGCTACTGGCTTTTGCTGATGTTCTAGTTACTGATTTTAGCCGATGTTCTAGCTACTGGCTTTAGCTGATGTTCTAGCTACGTGCTTTAGCTGATGTTCTAGCTACCGACTTTAGCTGATGTTCTAGCTACTGGCTTTAGCTGATGTTCTAGCTACTGGCTTTTGCTGATGTTCTAGGTGCTGACTTTGGCTGATGTTCTAGTTACTGACTTTAGCTGCTGTTCTAGCTACTGGCTTTACCTGATCTTCTAGCTACTGGCTTTAGCTGCTTTTCTAACTGATGTTCTAACTACTGGCTTTAGCTGATGTTCTAGCTAGTGGCTTTAGCTGCTGTTCTAACTGATGTTCTAGCTACTGCCTTTAGCTGATGTTCTAGCTACTGGCTTTAGCTGATGTTCTAGCTACTGGCTTTAGCTGATGTTCTAGCTACTGGCTTTAGCTGATGTTCTAGCTACTGGCTTTAGCTGATGTTCTAGCTACTGGCTTTAGCTGATGTTCTAGCTACTGGCTTTACCTGATGTTATAGCTACTGGCTTTAGCTGATGTTCTAGCTACTGGCTTTAGCTGATGTTCTAGCTACTGGCTTTAGCTGATGTTCTAGCTACTGGCTTTAGCTGATGTTTTAGTTATTGGCTTTACCTGATGTTCTAGCTACTGGCTTTAGCTGATGTTCTAGCTACTGAATTTAGCTGCTGTTATAGCTATTGGCTTTAGCTGATGTTCTAGCTACTGGCTTTAGCAGATGTTCTAGCTACTGGCTTTACATGATTTTCTGGCTACTGGCTTTAGCTGATGTTCTAGCTACTGGCTTTAGTATATGTACTAGTTAGTGGCTTTAGCTGATGTTCTAGCTAGTGGCTTTAGCTGATGTTCTAGCTACTGGCTTTAGCTGATTTTCTAGCTGATGTTTTAGCTACTGACTACCTTATGTTCTAGCTACTGACTTTAGCTGATGTTCTAGCTACTGATTTTGGCTGAGGTTCTAGCTACTGGCTTTAGCTGATGTTTATAGCTACTGGCTTTAGCTGATGTTCTAGCGACTGGCTTTACCTGCTGTTCTAGCTACTGGCTTTACCTGATCTTCTAGCTACTGGCTTTAGCTGCTTTTTTAACTGATGTTCTAGCTACTGGCTTTAGCTGATGTTCTAGCTACTGGCTTTAGCTGCTGTTCTAACTGATGTTCTAGCTACTGGCTTTTGCTGATGTTCTAGTTACTGATTTTAGCCGATGTTCTAGCTACTGGCTTTAGCTGATGTTCTAGCTACGTGCTTTAGCTGATGGTCTAGCTACCGACTTTAGCTGATGTTCTAGCTACTGGCTTTAGCTGATGTTCTAGCTACTGGCTTTAGCTGCTGTTCTAACTGATGTTCTAGCTACTGGCTTTTGCTGATGTTCTAGTTACTGACTTTGGCTGATGTTCTAGCTACTGGCTTTAGCTGCTGTTCTAGCTACTGGCTTTGGCTGATGTTCTAGCTACTGGCTTTAACTGATGTTCTAGCTACTGGCTTTACCTGCTGTTCTAGCTACTGGCTTTACCTGATCTTCTAGCTACTGGCTTTAGCTGCTTTTCTAACTGATGTTCTAACTACTGGCTTTAGCTGATGTTCTAGCTAGTGGCTTTAGCTGCTGTTCTAACTGATGTTCTAGCTACTGCCTTTAGCTGATGTTCTAGCTACTGGCTTTAGCTGATGTTCTAGCTACTGGCTTTAGCTGATGTTCTAGCTACTGGCTTTAGCTGATGTTCTAGCTACTGGCTTTAGCTGATGTTCTAGCTACTGGCTTTAGCTGATGTTCTAGCTACTGGCTTTACCTGATGTTATAGCTACTGGCTTTAGCTGATGTTCTAGCTACTGGCTTTGGCTGATGTTCTAGCTACTGACTTTGATGTTCTAGCTACGTGCTTTAGCTGATGTTCCAGCTACCGACTTTAGCTGATGCTCTAGCTATTGGCTTTAGCTGCTGTTCTAGCTACTGGCTTTGGCTGATGTTCTAGCTACTGGCTTTAGCTGATGTTCTAGCTACTGGCTTTACCTGCTGTTCTAGCTACTGGCTTTACCTGATCTTCTAGCTACTGGCTTTAGCTGCTTTTTTAACTGATGTTCTAACTACTGGCTTTAGCTGATGTTCTAGCTACTGGCTTTAGCTGCTGTTCTAACTGATGTTCTAGCTACTGGCTTTACCTGCTGTTCTAGCTACTGGCTTTACCTGATCTTCTAGCTACTGGCTTTAGCTGCTTTTTTAACTGATGTTCTAACTACTGGCTTTAGCTGATGTTCTAGCTACTGGCTTTAGCTGCTGTTCTAACTGATGTTCTAGCTACTGGCTTTTGCTGATGTTCTAGTTACTGATTTTAGCCGATGTTCTAGCTACTGGCTTTAGCTGATGTTCTAGCTACGTGCTTTATCTGATGTTCTAGCTACCGACTTTAGCTGATGTTCTAGCTACTGGCTTTAGCTGATGTTCTAGCTACTGGCTTTAGCTGCTGTTCTAACTGATGTTCTAGCTACTGGCTTTTGCTGATGTTCTAGTTACTGACTTTGGCTGATGTTCTAGTTACTGACTTTAGCTGCTGTTCTAGCTACTGGCTTTACCTGATCTTCTAGCTACTGGCTTTAGCTGCTGTTCTAGCTACTGGCTTTGGCTGATGTTCTAGCTACTGGCTTTAACTGATGTTCTAGCTACTGGCTTTACCTGCTGTTCTAGCTACTGGCTTTACCTGATCTTCTAGCTACTGGCTTTAGCTGCTTTTCTAACTGATGTTCTAACTACTGGCTTTAGCTGATGTTCTAGCTAGTGGCTTTAGCTGCTGTTCTAACTGATGTTCTAGCTACTGCCTTTAGCTGATGTTCTAGCTACTGGCTTTAGCTGATGTTCTAGCTACTGGCTTTAGCTGATGTTCTAGCTACTGGCTTTACCTGATGTTATAGCTACTGGCTTTAGCTGATGTTCTAGCTACTGGCTTAAGCTGATGTTCTAGCTACTGGCTTTAGCTGATGTTTTAGTTATTGGCTTTACCTGATGTTCTAGCTACTGGCTTTAGCTGATGTTCTAGCTACTGAATTTAGCTGCTGTTATAGCTACTGGCTTTAGCTGATGTTCTAGCTACTGGCTTTAGCAGATGTTCTAGCTACTGGCTTTACATGATTTTCTGGCTACTGGCTTTAGCTGATGTTCTAGCTACTGGCTTTAGTATATGTACTAGTTAGTGGCTTTAGCTGATGTTCTAGCTAGTGGCTTTAGCTGATGTTCTAGCTACTGGCTTTAGCTGATTTTCTAGCTGATGTTTTAGCTACTGACTACCTTATGTTCTAGCTACTGACTTTAGCTGATGTTCTAGCTACTGATTTTGGCTGAGGTTCTAGCTACTGGCTTTAGCTGATGTTTATAGCTACTGGCTTTAGCTGATGTTCTAGCGACTGGCTTTATCTGATTTTCTATTTTAGCTACTGACTTTATTTGATTTTCTAGCTACTGACTATCTGATCTTCTAGCTACTGGCTTTACCTGATGTTCTAGCTACTGGCTTTACCTGATGTTCTAGCTACTGGCTTTACCTGATGTTCTAGCTACTGGCTTTACCTGATGTTCTAGCTACTGGCTTTACCTGATGTTCTAGCTACTGGCTTTACCTGATGTTCTAGCTACTGGCTTTACCTGATGTTCTAGCTACTGGCTTTACCTGATGTTCTAGCTACTGGCTTTACCTGATGTTCTAGCTACTGGCTTTACCTGATGTTCTAGCTACTGGCTTTACCTGATGTTCTAGCTACTGGCTTTACCTGA
The DNA here is from genome assembly GCA_036924085.1 of Ariolimax columbianus. NCBI lineage: Eukaryota > Metazoa > Mollusca > Gastropoda > Stylommatophora > Arionidae > Ariolimax > Ariolimax columbianus. The sequence continues at coordinate 94,874,696 of JAVGWX010000009.1, forward strand.
TGTTGTAGCTACTGACTTTACCTGATGTTGTAGCTACTGACTTTAGCTGATGTTGTAGCTACTGACTTTACCTGATGTTCTAGCTCTTTTCTAGGTGATGTTGTAGCTACTGGCTTTACCTGATGTTCTAGCTATTGACTTTACCTGATGTTCTAGCTCTGTTGTAGCTACTGACTTTACCTGATGTTCTAGCTCTTTTCTAGGTGATGTTGTAGCTACTGACTTTAGCTGATGTTGTAGCTACTGACTTTAGCTGATGTTGTAGCTACTGACTTTAGCTGATGTTGTAGCTACCGACTTTAGCTGATGTTCTTATGTCAAACTGAAGGATCAAGCATCAACTTATGTAACTTGCTGGTGACCTTGCTTATGGTCATATGTAACACAGTTTTGGTCCTCTCTGTCCTGTAGCCATTTAAAGTTTTATTGCGATTCCAGTCTCTTAGTATCCTTTTCCAGGTTGAATGAGCTGGTAAGCTCTCTCTTATACACTTCTTCTTCTGAAGAGTGACACGCTGCCACTCGAGAATAGTAAATAAAAGAGAAGAATTGGAACTGTATGTAGAAGAAGAAAAACCAGATATAATAGGGTTAACAGAATCATGGATATATGAGGAGATTGCAGATAGTGAACTTGAAATTGAGGGATATACAATGTTAAGGAAAGATAGGATAATTGGAGACAAGACTAAGGGAGGTGGCGTTTTATTATACTGTATAAATTCTGTTAATATAACGATCAAATATTATTTATCATGTGGTAACAAAAATGAAAGTGTATGGGGAGAAATAGAAAGTGGGGGTGAAAAAAGTGATTGGAGTGTGCTATAGATGTCCATCAAGTCAAAAAGATGAAGATGAGGAGCTGATTAGTAGCATAGCAAAGGCAAGTGAAGGGAAATTATTATTAATGGGAGATTTCAACTATCCAGAAATAAAATGGGATATGGCAGAAGCACTTGTAGAGTCAAAACCTTTTGTTAAGTGCATAACTGAAAATTTTTCAATTCAACATGTAGAAGCAGCCACCAGAGGCAAAAACATACTCGACCTAGTTTTTACCACGGAGGAAAATATGATTGAAAACGTTACCGTTGGGGAACTGTTTGGCTCAAGTGACCATCAAATCATCCGTTTGGGATCTTATTGCAGGGAAAGAAGTAAACATAAACACGAACATATGACTACTCTAAGGCAGATGTTAAGAGGATGAAAGAGGCAGCGAACCACATAATCTGGAAAGATATTGTCGTAGGAACAGATGTTGAACAGGAGTGGGAAAGTTTTAAAACAGTTCTAGAAACGCTAAAAGAGGAATGTGTTCCATGTAGGGAGGTAAACCCCAAGCGTAAAAAGTGGATAACTAGATTTGTAGTGAAATGTAGAAGAGCAAAAAATAAAGCATGGAAAAAATATATAGAGGCAGGTAAATCAAAAGAAACATGTAAAATATTTGGACAAGCAGAACATATCTCAGAAAGCGAATAAAACAGCAAATATAGACTTTGAAAAAAAACTTGCCCAGAGGATCAAGACTGACAGTAAAAGCTTCTTCTCTTATGTTGGAAATAAACAAAGAACGAAAGACAAAGTAGGCCCTCTCATAGATAGTACAGGGAAAATAATAAGTGAGAATAGGGAGGCAGCTAATCTGCTCAATCAGTACTTTGGCACAGTCTTCACAAAGGAGGACTGCTCCAAGATCCCAGAGCCTATAGATATTTTTCAAAGAGACATGGATACAGCAGGATTAAGATCAATCTGTATTACAGAGGAAATGGTTTTTAAAAAAATAGGAGGGGTTGAAAGTGAATAAATGTCCAGGTGAAGATGGTATTCATCCAAAATTGCTGTAAGAAATTAGAGACCAACTAGCAAAACCATTGGCTATATTATGTTCTCAATCACTTACAAAAGGGATTGTTCCACGGGATTGGAGAGATGCAGGAGTGATCCCCTTATTCAAAAAAGGCAAACAATCAGATCCAGCAAATTATAGACCGGTGAGTTTAACGAGCATAGTCTGTAAATTGTTAGAGTCAATAATCAAAGAAAACATTTTAATGCATTTAGACAAATTTAATCTAATTAGAAATAGTCAGCATGGGTTTACTAGAGGGAGATCATGCTTAACAAATCTATTAGAATTCATGGAGGAGGTTACTAAAATCATAGATAAAGGGGAGCCAGTGGATGTTTTTTATCTAGACTTTGCAAAGGCCTTTGATAGAGTAACTCATCAAAGATTATTTCGAAAGTTAAAATCACATGGAATAGGCGGGGAAGTTGCCAAATGGATTGAAAATTGGTTAACGGGAAGAAGGCAGAGGGTGGGCATAAATAAGGAGTACTCTGAGTGGAGTGAAGTGAAAAGTGGTGTGCCACAGGGCTCGGTTTTGGGACCAATTTTGTTCTTGATATATATAAATGATTTAGACATTGATATGAGATCCATGATTGCAAAATTTGCTGATGACACAAAACTATGCAGTAGTGTCTCATCTAAAGCGGAAGTGGATATATTAATGTCGGATTTAGATAAAATTCGAGAATGGTCTGTAAGTTGGCAAATGGAGTTTAATGTAGATAAATGTACAGTGATCCAATATGGAACATAATTACAGAATGGGAGAAAACAATATTAGAAAGATAGATAAGGAAAGGGACCTAGGAGTTATAATAGATCATACAGGAAAGGTGAGTGAGCAAGTTAAGGTAGCAGTGAAAAAGGCAAATGCAATGTTAGGTATGATAAAAAGAAATATTAAACATAGGAGCAAGGAAGTGATCGTCAAACTTTATAAAGCTTTAGTTAGACCTAGATTGGAGTACTGTGTACAGGTGTGGAGTCCTTATCATAGAGGGGACATGAACATGCTAGAAAGAATACAACAAAGAGCGACAAAGATGATAGTGGGATTCCAGAATTACAGTTATGAGGAACGACTCAGAAAAACCGGCCTACAGTGTCTCGAAGAGAGAAGAATTCGTGGTGACTTAATACAGGTTTATAAGATAATCAGAGGAATCGATAAATTAGACTATAACAGGTTTTTTTTAAAATACAGCCACCTACAATAACACGAGGGCATAGCTACAAGCTGACTAAAGAGAGGTCCAGGTTAGATATTAGGAAATATTGTTTTAGTCAGCGAGTAGTGTCTGCTTGGAATGCATTGCCAGGGAAGGAAGTGGAGGCAGGGACAGTTAATGCATTTAAGAATAAACTGGATGCGCATAGCTTTTAGAGCAAGGTGATGTAAATGTAACTGGTTGTATACAGACTCTGTAGGGTCTTCTTAAGAGACCTTTTTTTTCTTCTCTGAAGCCATGGCGAGATCAGGGTTACTTGTTTTCTTCCAGGACCTAGAGTAGTGTGTGTGTGGGTCGTCCCTCCAGGACCTAGAGTAGTGTGGGTCGTCCCTCCAGGACCTAGAGTAGTGTGTGTGTGGGTCGTCCCTCCAGGACCTAGAGTAGTGTGTGTGTGGGTTGTCCCTCCGGGACCTAGAGTAGTGTATGTGTGGGTTGTCCCTCCAGGACCTAGAGTAGTGTGTGTGTAGGTCATCCCATAAAGACCTAGAGTAATGTGTGTGTGGGTCCTCCCTCCAGGACCTATAGTAGTGTGTGTGGGTCCTCTCTCCAGGACCTAGAGTAGTTTGTGTGTGGATTGTCCCTCCAAGACCTAGAGTAGTGTGTTTGTAGGTCGTCCCTCTAGGACCTAGAGTAGTGTGTGTGTGTGTAGGTCGTCCCTTCAGGACCTAGAGTAGTGTGTGTGTGGATTGTCCCTCCAGGACTGACCTAGAGTAGTGTGTGTAGGTTGTCCCTTCAAGACCTAGAGTAATGTGTGTGTGGGTCCTCCCTCCAGGAGAGTAGTGTGTGTGTGGGTCGTCCCTCCAGGACCTAGAGTAATGTGTGTGTGGGTCGTCCGTCCAGGACCGACCTAGAGTAGTGTTTGTGGGTCGTCCCTCCAGAATCGACCTAGAGTAGTGTGTTTGTGGGTTGTCCCTCCAGAACCGACCTAGAGTAGTGTGTGTGGGTCGTCCCTCCAGGACCTAGAGTAGTGTGTGTGTGGGTCGTCCCTCCAGGACCTAGAGTAGTGTGGATCATCCCTCCAGGACCTAGAGTAGTATGTGTGTGAGTCATCCCTCCTGGACCTAGAGTAGTGTATGTGTGTCATTCCTCCGGGACCTAGATTAGTGTAGGTCGTCCCTCTAGGACCTAGAGTAATGTGTGTGTGGGACGTCCCTCTAGGACCTAGAGTAGTGTGTTTGTGTGGGTCGTCCCTCCAGGACCTACAGTAGTGTGTGTGTTTGTCATCCCCCCAGGACTTGGAGTAGTATGTGTGTGGGTCGTCCCTCCAGGACCTAGAGTAGAGTGTGTGTATTTCTGTGGGTCATCCCTCCAGGACCTAGAGTAGTGTGTTTGTAGGTCGTCCCTCTAGGACCTAGAGTAGTGTGTGTGTGTAGGTCGTCCCTTCAGGACCTAGAGTAGTATGTGTGTCAATCGTCCCTCCGGGACCTAGAGTAGTGTGTTTGTAGGTCGTCCCTCTAGGACCTAGAGTAGTGTGTGTGTGTAGGTCGTCCCTTCAGGACCTAGAGTAGTGTATGTGTGGGACATCCCTCCAGGACCTAGAGTAGTGTGTGTGTGTGTGTAGGTCGTCCCTCTAGGACCTAGAGTAGTTTGTGTGTGGGTCGTCCCTCCGGGACCTAGAGTAGTGTGTGTGTGTGTAGGTCGACCCTCCAGGACCTAGAGTAGTGTGTGTGTGTGTAGGTCGTCCCTCTAGGACCTAGAGTAGTGTGTGTGTGTAAGTCGTCCCTCTAGGACCTAGAGTAGTGTGTGTGTGGGTCTGTATGTTTCTTTAGCATGACTAGTATGTTGGTCATAACAGTGTTCACCTCCTCTCCCTTAACGTCTGTGTACCCTGGCTTGGGGAATAACTGTTGTACCCCAACGGTCAGACAGTCATGTGTACCGGTTGTGTTTGTCCTGTGGTGAATATAAATGACATATTTTTAAAGTCACCGTCCTCCGATCTCAAGCCAATACTTATGAGCTCTGTGTCACACGTAGTTTGGATCTCCCAACTTCTCAGGCCGAGTACTTAATACTGATGGCAGTCAGTACCACCCCCCCCCCCCCCTCCCCAATTGGTCAGGTATGACTCCTGTCTGTGTGTTGTACACATGAATCAGAAACCTTTGTAACACCCGTTTCATAAGGCCCACCCCCTCGACATTCCACTAAATACTGTTAAGCCTGTGTCCACTCGTATTATTCTGGTCTTCCTGGAAGTGTCCGAGTTTATGGTTCCAGTAGCACTGGGGAAACCCATTCGAAGCGTGTGGAGGGGAGGGATTGTTCCTGGCTACGTCCCGTACGGACAACATCATAATAGTATATTGTTTGTTGCATAGCATCCATTATTTTGCGAAGGTGTCCGTTATCTACTCCCGTGCCACTTGGACCTAGATCTTCCGACTTCCATGTAAGTAGAAGCCAGTAGTAATACTTCCGCTGGCATAGTGTAACAGATCTTAGCTGTGTAGATTTTCTTAGGGAAAGTAATTTAGACATGTTTTATTACAGTTGGGAAGGATGGGAGCATTGATAGGCTATAAACGTATTTGTTTCTTATAGAATTAAAACTAATCGAGCTAGCCAGTACAGATGTACTCAAATTTGGACATCGGAATGCGTTGAATGCATAGCATTGGTTTCCAAGCCACGCAGATGTTACAAATTACGTAACCTTGCATAACGCCTGTTTCAGCACGATCGGTAGTGACGAATGCTATAAACTGGTTTTTATGAAATCTCGATAAGAAACGCTAGGTACAAGATGTGAAAAAGGCTGCGGATATAGCTAGCTAGGGGAGCCCAAATTATTATAGAGATTGCAGAGCGAAGATTGGAGACACAAAGCGAGATCTTTTGGGGTGCGAGATAGCAGGGAAACAAGAGGACAGATTCAATTCTAGAGCAATTAGCGGAGGAACAAGTCGACATCAGTCGGCAGCGAGCAACTAGCAGAACAGGACTGTCTTGATAGCGGTTCAAGAGAAAGCAGATAGATTTTTGTAGCCCAGAGAGAGAGAGAGGTTCTGACAGACAATTATTCATCACGTGAGTCCGGATGTTCAGTAGCGGATCAGGGAGAGGTAAATAGTCATGAAATTGATGTTTCGCAATAGCAAGTGGTAGAATCAGATATAGTAGTGCGTCGTGCATAACACGCACATAGTAGTCATCTTAGATACTATTTATTCGCCTTGCTGGTGAGAATCCAGCGTCTTAACTGAAGTATCTAAAAAATCCAACGTCTTCTTCTTCTTCTTCTGCGTACACAGTCAGACAGTAACCATTATTTTTTCGAAAAAAGCGGCGGTCATCCTGAGACTCTCGCCACTACCATAGAGCTTGTCTTGCAGTTCCACTGGCAATGGCCACATCTGCTCTCTCTGATCCTCGTATGTCGGGCAGTTCTGCAGCAGATGTTCAGTGGTCATTTTACCAGTACCGCACGGGCATTCGTCGGTACACCATATCTTCAATTTGTTGAATAGGTGGTACCTCAGTCTGTTGTGGCCAGTGCGAAGTCTGAAGACAACGACCTGCTCTCTTCGGTTCAACTGGTAATAGGCATCGTTTTTGGTGTAACCAGTATGTTCGGTTTCCCATTTGGTCATGTATCTGGCTTTGATAAGCCGTTTTGACTCTTCGTACGTCATACTGGTATCTGTTTGTGGTAGTCTTGCACCTTCTTTTGCCAGTCTGTCTGCCTCCTCGTTGCCTTGGATGTTGCAGTGTGACGGAACCCACTGTACCACTACCATTTTTGGTGCGGACTGCTGGCACAGTTTGCAGAGTGCTGCTCTTAAGTCATTAAGCTCAGTGTTTTTCTGGCTTTTTAGCGCTGTGACTACGGCGAGAGCATCTGTCAGCAGGACTATATGGCTCTCATTTTCACTGTGTGTTACCATTTCTTCCACTGCCGCCCTCAGTGCCTCTGCCTCCGCTCTGAAATTGCTTGTGTACTTACCAGTAGCGAATGACAGTGTTATTTTTCTGCCATTTGGTAGGTTCAGGAATGCTCCTGTCCCTCCGTTCTGTGTAGTGTTTGTTACAGAACCGTCGGTGTATGCATGGGTCCAGTCCATGCTTGGGTAGCTTTTCGTTATGAAGCTTAGGGTAGTGTCTCTCCTTACTTTTTCAGTCTGGCAGTTTTTGTTTGCAATACCTGGTATATTTTCTACCACCTCTGGAAATATATCCTGCCTCCAGGTAGGTTTTCGTACAGTAGTGATGGGTTTTGGTGTTGTTAGTGCGTTTATGGGATCTTCGTGCATCTTTGCTTTGGCTATTTCTGCAAAGTTTCTCCGCTTTAGTTTCCCATTTCCCAAATTGTTTAGTCTCTGGTACATTGGATGGTCCGTCAGTCTTCGGAGTTTCTCTGACTGCAGCTGGGCTCTGCAGTCTCTTCTATCGGTCATGGATTGCAGTTTTGTAATCTTTTCAAGTTCTACAATTGGCGTTGACTTCATGCCACCTGTTATAATTCTCATGGCTTGGTTTTGAAGTTTGTTAACTTTATCGAAGTTCGCCTTCGCTGCTGTTGTCCATGCCGCAATGCCATACTCGAGAACTGGTCTCACTCTTCCAGTGTACAGTTTCTTTAGTATGCCTTCGTCTGCTCCACAGCTTGTGCCAGCAAGTTTCCTCATGATTGCCATTCTTTCTCTGGCTTTCATTCGGTTTCTCTCAATCTGACTTTTCCATGTCATGCGCCGATCAAATGTGACTCCCAGATAGGTTGGGTTGTCGTTTGGCTGCAGGATTTTGCCATTTAGACTTAATTTGGTATTTTGGGGTTTTAATGAGAGCGAGAATATTGTGCATGTGGTTTTCTCCTCGTTTATTTTGACCAGCCATGAGTTCGCCCACTCTTCCAGCGATGTTAGGGCCGTCTGCATCCGATTTCTTGCTATGGTGAGATTCTTTTCAGAGGTCCACATAGCCAGATCGTCTGCAAACATTGAGCTATGGACTCTTCTTGGTATATTCTCTGTAATATCGTTTATATATACCAGGAAGAGTGTGGTTGACAATACTCCCCCTTGGGGTACTCCCTGCTCGAGTGTCACCTTTTTGCTCATCTGCCCTTGTACTTGGACTCTGGCCGTTCTTTGTTTGAGGTAGTGGTTGATCCACTTGTACATCTTCCCACAGACATCACTTCTTCTTAGTTTGACCATCCTTCCAGACTTTGTCAAATGCCTTTTCCAGATCCACTCAAACAGCTACTGTGTGTTTCTGTGCCTGGTAGGCATCTTCTATCTCCTGGGCTATGAGGATGACCTGGTCCTCAGTGGATCTGTGCTGTCTAAAGCCGGCTTGCTGTGGAATTAGTATTCGTTTTTCTTCCAGATGCCACATCAGTCTGGTGTTTATCATCCGTTCCATCAGCTTGCCGACACAGCTCAGTAGGCTTATGGGCCTGTATCCATTTGGATCTGTTTTGTCCTTTCCTGTTTTTGGTACTGGTACCAGTATTGCATCTTTCCATGCCTGTGGTACAATTCCCCTTTTCCAGCTTTGGTTTAGGACCGATAGCAGTTTCTTCTTCGCTGTTTGGCCCAGCCCCATCAGCATTTCGTTTGTTATCCCGTCTTTTCCGGGAGATTTCCTTTTCTTTAGTGTTCTCATAGCCTCTTCCATTTCGCGCATTGTTAGTTTGGCCATCATGTGCTCTTCAGGAGCCGTATTTATGTTTTCGTGTCCCTTTAGCTCTTCGCTAATGTCTGTATGCTTATCTGCAGGGACCTCGATGTGGTTTGCTCTGGCATAGTGATCGACAAAGGCGTTTGCGGCTTTCTTACCTGTGATCAAGTTCTCGCCCTGCTTGATAGTAATTTGTTTATTTGACGGGGTTTCGTCGCTCATGGCTCTGACTAGCTTCCATAGCTTGTTCCCTTCTTTGTCCAGGTTTAGACTTTCCGTTTTATTTTTCCAGCTTTCTCTTGCTGTTTGCTTGAGAGTGTGTTTGTACTTCGCCGCGGCGGCTTTGAGGGCGATGTTTGCCTCCATGGATTTTTCTCGTTCTGCCATGTTCCTAGCATTTGTTACTGCATCTTCCACTTTCTGTAACTCATCATTCCAGTAGGGCTTATAGTTTTTCCTAGCTCCTCTTGGGATGGTTTCAGTGGCGGCATGCATTATTGCCTTGCTTAGGCTCTCTACCATGGGCTTCATTTTGGTGTTTCGTGTGTTGATGGTTTCACACAGCCCATCTGTCAGGATTGCAAATCTGTCCCAGTCGGCTCGTTTGTAATTCCAACGTGGGAGCGGTTTTGTTTCCTGTGGGCCTACTTCCATGTCAATGGTTAGCCTGATCGGCCTGTGGTCGCTACCTGCCAGTTGGTTTAGCACCTGGCGGTCTATTTTATGGTGTATGTCCTGTGTGGAGAAGGCCAAATCTGGAGTCGAGGTGGTATGCCATGTTCTTGAATAGAAGCTAGGGCTATCCTCCGGCCTATTGATTAGGGAGAGATTTGCATCTATCTCCCAATCTTCCACTTCGTCACCTCTGCTGTCTGTGTCAGAGTATCCCCATCTCTCCGAGTGGCTGTTGAAATCTCCAACTACTATGCAGTTGGAGTCTCTGACCTCCATACTCGAGAGCGATAGGTCTCTGTTTGGTGGTCCGTACAGATTGAAAATGCGGAGCTTCGTCTCTTGAGCCATTATGTCAACTCCTACAATTTCTGCTTGTCCGGTGTGATTGACAGGTACTCGGTATGCTGTTTCTGGTCAGTATCAGGACCCCTCCTTTGTGGCCTTCTCTAACTAGACGGAAGGTCTGATATCCTCTGATTGAGAATTTATGGTTATTGTTGAGGTGCGTTTCCTGGATACATGCCACGTCAATCTTACCTTCATGCAGGTGGTGTGTTAGGGAAAGCTTTTTGTTAATGACTCCCTCCGCATTCCACTGTAGTATTTTGAGGGTCTTGAGGTTTTGGCCAATAGACGTTGCCCTATAGCCATGTGCCTTGACTCCACGACACATGGGTGGGTGACCACCAGTAGTCAAGGGTGGGCCCCTTCGAGGCGTGAGGCCCGGCACTATCGCTGCCTGGCGGGACTCCGCAGGATGAGCGCCATACGTTTTTCTAATAGGTTGTACTGCCATCATACTGTGATTTACGTTGCACTGTTTTGTTAGGCTTGCGGCCCCGTGCATCCGATTTCAACAGGCGTTTCTGTAGGGATGCCCTCCTTAGCCTTTGGCTGTCCCCAGCCTATCTGCAAGGCAGCAGTTGTTTACGATCAGAGTTTTCTCTCTTATGGAAGTTGTCTTACCAGACTATCGAGTCTTCACTACTCGTGTCTATAGGGTGCAATGATGATATGTGATGATATATGAGATGGACTGGTTTACCCGGAAGAGAGGCAGTCCAGTGTGTCTGTATCCCAGGATCGTCACGTCCTGCCAGGAACGTAGCATTTGCATGTGAGTGGGGTATCTCTTTTTCCCTTTATTTTCTTGGCTTTTATGCAGGGATGGTACGCCTAGCATTCCCCGCCACCTGGGGTGTTGACACAGTGGGGCAGGTGTGCAATGTCCGCTGGTCTGCATCTCTTCTGCGTCCAGTATGATAGTTATATGGCTGATAACGTACAGAGGTAGATATCGTAGCCGGAGTGCATTCAGCCAGAGGACAAGCCTGGTAATGTCACAGAGATGTTGTTCGCCTGATGTGCGGACAACTCTCATGGTCAGTGGTTGAGTCTTGACAGTTCACAGTGAGGTGGCTGCTCTACTGTTTTCGACACCCCGACCAGGTACTAAGTCTTTGGTTGGTGTTTTCGCACCCCATGGCCGTATAGGGTGAGTATCAAGCAGTTGTCCGCCCGCTTTGATTGGCGGACGGCAAGGACCTCTTACTGTGGCTCTACCTGATAGGGCTGGGGCGCAAGCCCCAGGTCCCGAGCATGTAGGAGCCTCCCATTGCAGTGGTGCTGAGATTTTGGGCGGGATTGCGGATTACAAGGGTTCGGCCGTAATCCCCCACATGGTAGCCTCGCGCCCTTGGCTTATCAGCCTGGTACGTGAACCAAAGTGTCTGCGGCTCCTCTCGATTTGAGCTGGTTTTCCGTAGCAACGCCCTGTCATTTGTAGGGTAAAACTGACCTGTCTTCAGATGATCTATTTCCAGCACCCGTTCACTATTTGGTCAGACGAATTTATTGAGGGCTTTTGTTTGTCAATGACCAGGTATTTGAAATCTGCGGTTTCTGCGGAGTTAAACACGATTTCCGTAGCGTTCTTTCATTTGAGTGTTTGAGAGCTGACTTGTCATCCGTGAGTCTAATACCAGCGTACGTTCATTATTAGACCCAAACGGCAGTGCTCTCGATTTGTCAGTTGTTCTACAGTATTGGCGTGTTCAGTCAAATTAAGCCGCAGGTTCCACACCTGGTGGTGCCCTTCCGTCAATTCCCTTAGCGAGACAATCAAGTTTCTTAGAGGGTAGCCCCAAATTTTTGAGGGTCTAATTCCAGCACATGTTCTCTATTAGACCCCACGAAGGTGTACTTTTTGATAGTCATTCTGCAGTATTGGCGTGTTAAGTTAACTTAGGTCTCAGGCTCCACTCCTGATAGTGCTCTTCCGTCAATTAATCCAACGTCTAACTATAGAGATATTTGACTAGCACAGCGATCCAGCGCTTCAACGATCACTATAAGCCACCGTTATCGAGAAGAATAGTACCACGGACGTACTGACCTTGGTTGCAGAACAGACAAGAATATTCCATCATGTGGCAGAGCCTAGGTTTTACTGAGTAGTTACTTATCTACAGTGTTACAACATGTATACACACCACGACACGACTACACACAGGAAAATGCAGTAAACACTCTCTTGTCCTATTAAAGTCATTATAGTTTTATTAACTAGCAAAAAGAACAAAATACATATGAATTAAATAATCGTAATACCTATATCTATTTATTTAATTATTAACTTCAACGGAGGTTTTAAGCACTAGCTTTCGTTAACTCCTCCAAACTAACTAACCCAAGATTCTCACCGCTACCCTCCCCATATCTCCACACTCAACACCTCTCACAAACTCGCCTTCACGATCGTATTAAGTACTCTGTCGTTCTGTGCATTTACCCACACTCAGATCCCTTCAGTCTGGTGATCTGTATATCCACATTTGATCGATTTACGTATACTCAGGTCATCTGTGAGTTCAAATGAAATTAGATCATGCAACTTATATTTGGAATCACGTACTCGCTTGTGGTCACGCACTCATTCGATCTGTGCATATACATACATACGACTACACATCGTTCCCAAAGTGTCCTGCACAATACCACAGACAATCCTGTATTGTTGCATTCATATGTAACTAGATCACACATCGTTCACTCTGTGTCCTGCACGTACGACACACATTCAGATCTCTTACTGTTTACAGTGTGTCCAACACACACACGTAAAGAGTTACTGGCCAAAACTCGAAACTATGCTTGTTCAGTGACCCTGCAAACTCACAATCAACTCCCACTCTCCTAGTCAATCTGGTAGCTACTAGCAGCCTATCAATCGCTCTCCTAGTCAGTCTCTCAGTCTTTCTCTCCAGGCCAGTCTTCTGAGTTCATCTTTCCCGAGTATGTTATAGTGTCAAGCAGCTTGTTCGTTGTCTGACTTAGCCATCAATCTAATTTGGATCTACATCCAGCCAGTTGGACGAATAACTTCGAATATTCCTGTCACTCTAAATGTCGTAGCAGGCCGTGGCTGCCTCTGACTGTAACTAACCAACCCCCCCCCCCCCCTCTCCCCCTCCCCTCCCGCTAATACGGAACACCAGAGTTGTCAACTCCGAACCCCCACCTATACTAGACACATTCTTCCCCATAACCCCTCGTTTCCTTTTTCGACGTGGTGTCGAGACGGTGAGTGACCTTGACACACATTCAGGTATCCTTTGTTCCCAGAGTCGCCAGCCTCATATCCCCTGTCCTAAACGCCCATGTAACAGTTCCCGCCGGAGCAAGAGGAGTTTAGGATGCCTGAACATGTTAAAGCTTAAAGCTACCTGAATGCATGTCAGGGTCACTCACCGTCTCAGCAAAAAAAGAACAGAGTTGGGTTAAGGAATGTGGACAGGTAGAAACTGACCACTGGCCTTCCGATTTTGGTAGGGAGAGATTGATTGACAGACGAAATTGGCAGCGGGGCTTGCTGCGAGAGAATGAGTGACAGGTGTGCAAAGTGTTTCGTCCAATGGGACTGAAGATGACCATAACCTGAGATCGATTGGTCAAGCTCTGGCCTTGCTTGAGGATATATAACTCGAGACAAAGTTTAGCTCGAGAGGCTGGAGAGAGAGAGGTTGGATAGAGAGAGGCTGTATGGAGGAGAGAGAGAGAGAGAGAGAGAGAGAGAGACTGAATATAGATAGTATGTTTAACTCACCGACTTAGATAGAGGAGCGATTGATAGACTGTTGGACGAATGTTTAGTGATAGCACAGGATCGCTCAAATAGGTGAATGAGTTTTGCATTAATAGATAATCTGAAAGTGTGTTTGTAAGCAAGAACACATTGTGAACGAGTTATGTCGAGATCGCCCGCCTGAGGGGATTTCAGTGAGGAAGAGTATTTGATAAGGTGTTTTGAAGACGCAGTTAAGGCAATGTGTGTGTGATGTAATTGCAAGGCAATAGAACTGGGGTTTTTAGTTAGTTGGGAATTCCATCAATAGCTAATGCTTACAATTCCCGTTTTAGTAGAATGTTTAGTTAAGATATGTATTATATTGTGTTTGTAATTTCTCTACTCATTCTATGATATGAGTATGATATAATAAATATGCCACATGTTGTGTAATATGTCATTTACTGAGTATGGTCATGATGATGTGGATGAGTGTGAGAATGTTCTAAGTTAGATCACGGCCAGGGCAAACGGTGGGGTTTGCTACGCCCATGCTCCAGATGAAACTGTTACAATCCTGTGGCAATCCACATAACGGTTCGTCTATCAAGTTACAGTTCCTCTATCAAGCTGTAGTTCGCAATCAAGTTTCTTTTAGTTTAGTTTTAGATCATATTTCTAACAGCCAGACAGGTTTTATTTTGAGTGGAAGATTGGAGAGTCAGTTGTGAACGGGTAGAAATAGTGTTTTCATTGTTGAATTTTAATTTCAATTAGTGTCATAGCTAATTTGTTGGAATTGAGAATACAGTTAGTGCAGACCCCATGCTCCATCTGCTACGGTAGTTCAGCCAGCTAGAGCTGCTACAATAGCTCGCGAGGGCATGTGGACACACAAGCTCTCTAACCACTTGAAGGTGGACCTACGTCAAGAGATATCAAATAATCTATTAGTTATCAACAGGTTGAGGCCATGACATTCCAATAATCCGATTATTATAACAAAATACATCTCCCTTTTTCAATGTCGAGTGCCAAAGGCTGAATTTTGTACCACTAATGTGAATGTCTTCACAGTGGCGCTGCAATTCATCTGCTGCAAAATGACGTCCACTCAAGTAGAACAAAACCGTGAGCAAAAGTTGCTAGTTCATGAAGGAAGTCAGTAGAAACATCTTTCCCAACTTCAAATTGTAGTCACGCGTTTGGACCTGGTCTTAAAACAATCTTTCAAGGTCAATTATTTATGTTATATTTGGATTGATGGACAAGGATCTATCTCAGCCTGTTTATATAATGTTTCAGTTAATTGGCAATCACAAGTGATGATGGGGATATCTTCAGACAGTTTTTTAACTTGATAATGTAACTTGTGCTGTATTTGGATTATGGCGTGAAAGAAGCCGAGCAGCTCATCAATCTCACTCTCTGGTCCTGAACTACCTTGGGCCATCGGCAAGACATGTCAAGACGACTTTGAGGCCAGGGTCGGTTGAAACCTGCAAGACTCGAACCCTATACCGTTTAAGTTCATCGCTTTGAGATGCAAGTGCCTTACCTCTCGACCACAGCGACCCCCATATATATCTAGGTTAAAATATCGTGGATTTGTCTACCTCCTCATGCATAAATTATATCGCGTCAAGGTCAGGGATTTCTGTGACAATATTTTCTAGAACAACAATTTAATAAACAACAATTTAAAAGAAAAACAAATCTCGATCCGTTGGTACAGTGGGGTTGGGGGGGGGGGGGAGAAGGGAAGTAATAGAACAAATCTCGATCCGTTGGTACAGTGGAGGGGGGGGGGAGGAGTAATAGAAGAAATCTCGATCCATTGGTACAGTGGGGGGGGGGGGGAGAGGGGAAGTAATAGAACAAATCTCGATCCGTTGGTACAGTGGAGGGGGGGGGGGTGAGAGTAATAGAAGACATCTCGATCCGTTGGTACAGTGGGGGAAGGGGGGGGGGGTGAGGGAATAGAATACTAAAGAAACTGTACACTGGAAGAGTGAGACCAGTTCTCGAGTATGGCATTGCGGCATGGACAACAGCAGCAAAGGCGAACTTCGATAAAGTTAGCAAACTCCAAAACCAAGCCATGAGAGTTATAACAGGAGGGCATGATGTCAACGCCAATTGTAGAACTTGAAAAGATTACAAAAACTGCAATCCATGACCGACAGAAGAGACTGCAGAGCCCAGCTGCAATCAGAGACACTCAGAAGACTGACTGACCATCCAATGCACCAGAGACTAAACAATTTCGGAAATGGGAAACTAAAGCGAAGAAACTTTGCAGAAATAGCCAAAGCAAAGATGCACGAAACCCCATGAACGCACTAACGCCAAAGCCCATCCCTACTGTACGAAAACCTACCTGGAGGCAGCATATATTTCCAGAGGTGGTAGAAAATATACCAGGTATTGGAAACAAAAACTGCCAGTCTGAAAAAGAAAGAAAAGATACTTCCCTGAGTTACATAACGGAAAACTACCCAATCATGGACTGGACCCATGCATACACTGACGGTTCCGTAACAAATACAACACAGAACAAAGGCCCAGGAGCATTCCTGAGCCTACCAAATGGCAGAAAAATAACACTTTCATTCGCTACTGCAAAATACACAAGCAATTTCAGAGCGGAGGCAGAGGCACTGATGGCGGCAGTGAAAGAAATGGTGACAGGTAAAAGAAATTAAAGCCACATAGTCCTAGCACTAAAAAGCCAGAAAAATACTGAACTTAATGAGCAGTACTTTGTCAACTATGCCAGCAGGCCGCACCAGTGGGTTCCATCTCACTGCAACATCCAAGGCAACGAGGAGGCAGACAGACTGGCAAAAGAAGGTGCAAAACTACCACAACCAGATACTAGTATGACATACCAAGAGTCAAAACGGCTTATTAGAGATAGATACATGACCAAATGGGAAACGGAACATACCGGTTACACCAAAAACGATGCCTATTACCAGTTGAACAGAAGAGAGCAGGTCGTGGTCTTCAGACTTCGCACTGGCCACAATAGACTGAGGTACCACCTATTCAACAAATTGAAGATAGGTGGCACTGACGAATGCACCTGTGGTACCGGGAAAATGACCTCTGAGCATTTGCTGCAAAACTGCCCGACATACGAGGATCAGAGAGAGCAGATGTGGCCATCACCAGTGGCAACACTAGACAAGCTCTACGGCAGTGTCGACAGCCTCAGGATGACCGCTGCTTTTTTCGAAAAAATAATGGTTACTGTCAGACTACGTACGATGAAGAAGAAGAAGAAGAAGAAGAAGAAGAAGAAGAAGATCCGTTGGTTAAGAGGGGGGAAGGGAGGGGGGGGGGGGGGTACTAGAACAAATCTCGATCCGTTGGCACAGTTGGGGGAGGGGAGTAATAGGATTAGGGTTAGGGTTTAGAGTTTAAGGTTTAGGGTTAGGGTTTAGGTTAGGGTTAGGGTTAGGGTTAGGGTTTGGGTCTGGGTTAGGGTTAGGGGTTAGGGGTTAGGGTTAGGGTTAGGGTTAGGGCTGGGGCTGGGGCTGGGGGTTGGGGCTGGGGTTGGGGCTGGGGTTAGGGTTAGGGTTAGGGTTGGGGTTGGGGTTGGTGTTAGGGT